>WBNH01007034.1:436349-773328 GCA_013401255.1 Urocolius indicus
AAAATGACTATGCAGCTCTATGTTGGGTGGATACAGTGTAGTGTATAAGAGGATAGTTGCTTTTGCCTGCTGAAATCACGTTTTCAGACTAATTTTCTGAGTTGTGAGTTGCCTTTACCTATGCAGCCAGCTTGTTCAGGCAGGGTTTCAACATAACCCCACTTGCAGTTCTTTTAACACAAATCCATCTCACTGCAGTGTCAGAGGGACTGTGGGTCTACAGCTGACTGTTGGAGGAAGATGGACAGTGATCATATTTGCATTCTGCTTTCAGCTTTATTTGTTTTATTTACATTTTTACTATCTATTCAGTGAATGTATTGATGGGATGTAGGATTATATCAGTGACTGGGTAAGCCAGTGTAATAATGTATTTTGAATGACACTGTACTCTGCTATATCTGAGACAACAAGCCCTTTAATGTCAATTTAAGCACAGTGGAGCTGACACTGCATGTTCATTTCCATGGCAGCTGATCTGTTTGCTGGTGGGATTAGTGCATCCTGGTGCTTGGAAAAGCATGAATAAAAATGATTTCTCATTTAGAAATGAAAAAAAGAAAACCCCAAACCAAACCCAGAAAACTTTGTCAGTTGGTAACTGGAAGTTGATTTTGACATGATTGACTCAGAACTGTTATTTGGCCAAGCGCTGCATTGAAGACTCATTAGTTTAGAGAGTCCTACAGTTTTGTTAATTGTAACCTCTGAGAGATAAATGCAGATAATTAAGCACCAATCAGATTTGGGTCTGACTGCAGTAGACAGAACTGACAAAAGATAACTGTCTCAGTAAAATAAACAAGATGTTCTCCATCAGCATGGTGATGGAATAGCTCTCCAGCTATCAGGGGCGGGGGGGTGGGGGGAACTTCTCATTATTTGCTAAATGTTTAAAAGGCACAAAATAAAATGGTTGCTTATTATAGCAAGAGGCTGGACTTGAGGACCTGGAAGGTCTCTAAGTCCTGCATTCTTAAGTTTTAATACACGGTTCTATATAACTACTATATATAAACACCTATTATCACATGAGAGGTGCTGTGGAACCATAGAATCGTAGAATGGTAGACTTGGAAGACAGGAGAAGTCCTAGTAGCAGAGAATGTCAGCTGAAAATCAACACCATCATCAGATATTTTAATCAGGTCATTTAAGAAAATAAGTAAAATGGTAATATTTGTTTCTTTAGCTNTAAGTCTAGTAGACTTCCACATAACACTGCCAGACAATCAGCAGGCATCCTTTACTGTGGCAGACATCTCCACTTCATGTACATTTTGTGAGAGAGCTGCTTGCAGCAAACCTGTTTCTCCATATTCAAAAGCAAAAGGTGGCTGTACATCACCGTGCACTGCGCTGTGTGTCCTACCGATTGCCTGTCCTTGTACCCTGAAAGGAGTATTGTGTTGTATTCACTGAAAAGCCAATATGCAGTCAAATGCCACTTTCTGTTTGTTATAGTAGGTCAGTCTTTAAGTCCCTTTTACTGAAGGCTTAAAAAGCTGCAGTTAAGCAGCTCAGGCAGGTGAGTTCAGCACGCTGGTCGTGCAGAAGTGCTGTTTAAAAGCGTAATGCCAAAGGAAGAGGGAGGGAGCTGTGAAGTAAATTACTCTGCATTAGGTCAATATTCTTCATTTACAGAATTTAAGGGTTTTTCTGTAGACTAGATGGCACCATCCAAATAATGTCATCTGAGGTCAAGAGTTCTGTAGGTTGGTAATCGTGCCTTTAATTTCTAGGCTGCTACCAAAGGCCACTTCTATCCTGTGTGTTAAAAGGCATCAGCCAGAGTAGCCCAGAAATCACAGAACCTCGGCATAAAGACTTCTTCTGGGATTTGACACGTGTTTCTAAGTTAAGCTGTAAATCTGTAAAACTCTCTGTGTGCTGGTTGCTGCATTGTTTGACAGCTAATCCACCTGATGGCTGGCAATCACCGACCTGATGGTGGTGGGGAGGCTGATAAAATTGTTGTTAGCCTCCAGCAACCACATGCTTCAAAGCTGTATTCCTGGGATGCTTTTTGTTAACTGTCTGTCCTGTTTCTTTTTTGGGCTCTGGTTATCCACAGAAGTCATTTCTCTGAGCTGTAGCTTGATACTTCTTAGTGAATAACCCATGTGCATGTCCTTGCAGTGTTGTCAGGTTTACTTACCTGATGGGAAAAATACGTAACTTGTGTAGATCTTGCCCTTGAAGCATCCACGTTTCTGTCAACCACCTTCTGCTGATTTTCCCATTATTTTGGTAAACAGTGCTGGTTTTGCTGGGCAGCTTTAAGTTCTTCAGGCATGGAAATGCATGTCCTAGATGGAAATGTCATGAATTGTGTTGGAGGAAATAGCATTGCTTAATTTCTTTCATGACCTGCCCATCATTCTTGGACTGCTTACAGTGTTTCCAGAACTGGTGTGCTCAATCTCTTGTATATATTTTCTTACACATATTGTTCCAAAGTTTTTAAAGCTTTCTTCTGCATTCATTGTAGAAGTGGATAATTCCCTGTCTTTGCTTGAAAACAAAAAAGCTTTGTGTCATGTTTTCATCTCTGCCAAAGTCCATGTTTATGAGCAAGGAGCCAGGGTTTGAAAACTTTCTCAGTTTACAGAGTATTTGAGGTTTTCAAGCAAAAATGACTATGCAGCTCTATGTTGGGTGGATACAGTGTAGTGTATAAGAGGATAGTTGCTTTTGCCTGCTGAAATCACGTTTTCAGACTAATTTTCTGAGTTGTGAGTTGCCTTTACCTATGCAGCCAGCTTGTTCAGGCAGGGTTTCAACATAACCCCACTTGCAGTTCTTTTAACACAAATCCATCTCACTGCAGTGTCAGAGGGACTGTGGGTCTACAGCTGACTGTTGGAGGAAGATGGACAGTGATCATATTTGCATTCTGCTTTCAGCTTTATTTGTTTTATTTACATTTTTACTATCTATTCAGTGAATGTATTGATGGGATGTAGGATTATATCAGTGACTGGGTAAGCCAGTGTAATAATGTATTTTGAATGACACTGTACTCTGCTATATCTGAGACAACAAGCCCTTTAATGTCAATTTAAGCACAGTGGAGCTGACACTGCATGTTCATTTCCATGGCAGCTGATCTGTTTGCTGGTGGGATTAGTGCATCCTGGTGCTTGGAAAAGCATGAATAAAAATGATTTCTCATTTAGAAATGAAAAAAAGAAAACCCCAAACCAAACCCAGAAAACTTTGTCAGTTGGTAACTGGAAGTTGATTTTGACATGATTGACTCAGAACTGTTATTTGGCCAAGCGCTGCATTGAAGACTCATTAGTTTAGAGAGTCCTACAGTTTTGTTAATTGTAACCTCTGAGAGATAAATGCAGATAATTAAGCACCAATCAGATTTGGGTCTGACTGCAGTAGACAGAACTGACAAAAGATAACTGTCTCAGTAAAATAAACAAGATGTTCTCCATCAGCATGGTGATGGAATAGCTCTCCAGCTATCAGGGGCGGGGGGGTGGGGGGAACTTCTCATTATTTGCTAAATGTTTAAAAGGCACAAAATAAAATGGTTGCTTATTATAGCAAGAGGCTGGACTTGAGGACCTGGAAGGTCTCTAAGTCCTGCATTCTTAAGTTTTAATACACGGTTCTATATAACTACTATATATAAACACCTATTATCACATGAGAGGTGCTGTGGAACCCTAGAATCGTAGAATGGTAGACTTGGAAGACAGGAGAAGTCCTAGTAGCAGAGAATGTCAGCTGAAAATCAACACCATCATCAGATATTTTAATCAGGTCATTTAAGAAAATAAGTAAAATGGTAATATTTGTTTCTTTAGCTGTGGTGCTGCAGTCTTACAGGGTTCTTTCACAGTTTGGGGGTTGTTATTGTATCTCTTTTCCTTTCCTGTTATGCTTAAGGTTTTGAGAAACAGAATTATTTTAAGCTAAATGGTGGATCATTGATGTTTTCCTCTCTTGCCAGTTACAGTCAATGATGCTGAGAGCATCTGAAACACAGTATTCAATAAAAAGAGAGAAAGGATGAGATTGAAAATGCAAGACAAACACTTGTTAATCTAATGCTTTAAACTTCACTAACACTTGTCTGTCTAATCCTACAGATGCTCAAAGTCTGGTGGTGACATGACAACAGACATGAACTCCAGCAAGAGAGATTTCTGCCTGGATATGAGCAAAAGCCCCTCACTGTGATGGCTGCTAAACAGTGGCACAGGTTGTCCAGAGAGGTTGTGCCCCATCTTCATCCCTAGAAATTTTCAAGACCAAGTTCAATAAATCCCTGAGCAACCTGATCTGACTTTGAAGCTGACCCTGCTTTGAGCAGAAGCTGGACTAGAGACCTCCTAAAGTCCCTGGCAGTTCTGATGATCCTATGATCCTAGACACTCACTGAAGAAAAGGTGCAAAGTTTAAGATCTTACCATTTGTGCTGAATATAATGCTTAAACTAGAGAGAGGATGGAAATGTTAAATGGCTACTGGGAGCTGTTCCAGGCACACACACTTGACTGGACTGAAACATCTGAAGAACTATCAGAGAGGCCTAAGTGCTGGTTTTATTTTAGTTGTTGCTACCACTGACCTCCAGCAATAGCTATGCAGTAAGAGGCTCTGGAGAATAAAAGCATCTTAAATACCTTTGCCTTTTAAGTATGAAAAAGGTGTTTAAGAACCTGCCCAAGAGAGAAACCCCTATATTCAGAGCCACACTTTGTCTCTTTTTTGTATAGGAATATAAGTACAAGTCCTTTAGGTTTCAATAATTTCCAGCTGCTATGTGCAAGTAACAAAGGTCACACCCTTGCACTAGAGTGGGAATTGAGAATTGGATAGGAAGAAGAATGACATTTGGTGTAAAATGTAGATATTGGAATGATATCCCCTCTCTGAATGGGCAGTTAAGGCAGCAGGAGAGTGGAGATTTGAATGTGGATTGCTCAGAGTTTGTTTCTGTGCTCTTGTCTCTGCACTTGCCCTCCTCTGAAGCGAGGCAACCCTTCAAGAGGCTTCAGAAAGCTCTTGGGAGCACAGCAGGCTGTTAAAATGTATTTATGGTGTTATCTCTCATCTTTACAAGGTTAAATATTTTCCTTTCTCTCACATGTTAGAGTTAGTTTGCCCTTGGAATGTTTTTACTCTTATTTATCAGAAAAGTTAATGGTAGGCAACACAAATGTAACAGTGATAATGGTATCCTGGTTCTGCAGCAGCTTTATTTCACTTTCTTCTGTATCTGTCATATTACAGCCTGACGTCAGCTGCGTTTGGAGATGGCCTGAGTATGCTGAAGTACCTGAGATCACAACGTGCTGCTTAGGACCTGGGAGGCCCTACAGCTTTGCCCTGGGCTGCAAGGTGGAGGACATTGTCTTATCAGTGATGATGGCTGTAAAGTTGGTGTTTCATCTATACATCTTGTAGAGAAGCCAGCATTGCCCCAAATGTGAAGAAGTTAAGGTTTTGTTATACTCATGTTAGCCCTGCACTGATACTTTGGGCAATGGAGTGCTGCTGCTTAATGGAAATTTGATTCCCAGAGAGGAGGATGGCAATGGCATTGGTTCAGAAGAGTGAAAATGACTGAAACATGGAGGAGTGGATAAAACCCTACTAATGTGACAGCGATAAATAGAATAACCTCAAAGTCTTTAGGACAGTGATGTTTGAATTGTGGTGGTTTAGTAATTAAATCTCTCCTCTTTAGCTATATTTCAGTAATGAGAAAGTAACAATTTCTTCATAGGGATGAGGGAGTGAGGAAATTAGCAGTTGGTACAGGGTATATCAGGGAACATTCTTTGCCTGTAATTTGCCATTTTGAGCTTTAACAGAAGTGTGATATTTTATTTGCAAGTTTCCATGGAACAGCAGCTGAGTCAGGATTTGCCTGGTTTTGGTTTCACATCAGAGAGAGAGACACAAATATGAGTTAGCAAACAAAATTGGACATATTTAGTAATGGCTCAGTAAATATTAGCAAATGGGTGGTGTAATTTAATCAACATGGTTGCAGTTGATAAGATGTTGAAAAGCTCTGATTAAGACTGCTGGGAGGCTAAATGAAAAGCTGAAGATTCAGAGATAAGGATTGACTGGCGTAATGTTATTCTAATTGAGAGCAGTGGAGAACCTGAAGCACTGAGAAATTAAATTGTTGACCTGTAAAACAAGCTTAGATTAAGAGAGAGAAAAAAAATCAAGCTGACAGAGGCTCCTACAGGAGGGCAGACAGAGGAGGGAGCAGGAGAAGGCTGAGTATGTGTAGGGGAAGCTTAAGTTTTGCCTAATGGTCTTCTTAAAGAGTCCAGGGTAATGATATGTGTTGTATTGTACAGGTGTCACTCAAAACTTGTATATTGGATTGAGACAGAACTTAGTCTGGTCTTCTTCTTATAGAACTGAGGATGAGGCTGAGTTTTTCTCTTCCCTTACAAATGCCCTTTCTTCCCAGTGCTGTCTTGTTTGAGAGCTGTCAATTGTGATGAGATTCTCAGTCCCTCAGCTCACATCACTCTGTGCTTCCAACATTAACCTGAACACGTGTTTACTCAGTTTTGGTAGCTCTCTGGGTGAGGGAGAAATGCTGTTTGACTGTCTTTGGATGAGAGTAGGAGGATGGAAACTATGAAATGGAGGTTTGGTGCATATAGCAATGACCCAGGAGCAGGATGGAGCAGAGTATCCTTGTTATTTACTGGGTATTACTGTCTCAGCCATCAGTAGGTCAGCAGGGTTTCTGTCTTAAGAGCTTTAATGCTGCTGGATGTTTGTTATTTTATAGCCAAGATGCTTAAAATTATATATTTTTTATTATCAAATGTGTTTGGAATGCTGCACAACATTACAACCTGCTGTTCATGCTTATGGTTTGAGGCTTTTAGATGAGAAGGAAGGAAAATCTACTTACTGGGAGCTGCAGTTCTCTGGGAAGCATTGCCCTTGGACACATTCTGCTGTGGGTGAGCATGTCCTGAGAGGTGAAGTTTGGGAAGCTTTTTGTGTAGCAGTAGCTGCTGAGAGGCATCTGTCTTGACTTTTTTTCATGCTGTTTCCAGAGTACAAAAGGCAGTAATGTTTTTTTGTTCCTCAAAAGACAAGGGCTTTGAAGAGGAAGGGCAAGATGCAGGATAGTGTCTCTCCAAGAATTGTGTTGCACTGGGAAATAACCTTTCTTCTTTAAGCTTTTGCCCATTTTCTTGTTGTACTGTGCTTGACTTTAGGGCTGCTATTGGAGATTAATTGGGAAACTACCAAATTCAGCACGCTCTCTGGAGCTTGATGTCTTTACTGTTGCAGCCATGATGTCTTTACTGTTGCATTTCTGCATCCTCAGCCCTTGGAATAGACACATTCTATAAGAAAAACATTGAAGTTGTTTGGTATCTGGTGAGATGAACAATCATCACCACTGGTAAAATTGCTGAACCAGTTTTGTACCTGTATGTAAAGCAGAGGTTCCTTAGAAAGACTTGTGGAAGACCTTCCTGTGAAACCACCTTTAGGTTTGGGATTGGCTTTGAACGGCTGAAAATAAATGGTCTGGCAAGAGGATTGTGCCCCAGCAAAATTTGTGCTGCTGTTCTCTAGAGTTGAAAGCTAACACTGGAAATTACTCAAGTAGTAAATCTGGAACTTGGCTTTATCCTCTGGCCTGGCATAGCAAATGAGCTGTACCCACAGGGTGCTTTTAGGTACCCAGGGCTCTCCTTGCTTACAGAAACACCAAATGTGCCCGTTGGAGCCAGGCACGGGGCTGCTGTGGGAATGACTTGAGCCTGCATGCCTTGGAAAAACAGATAATGCTCAAAAGACAGGCCTGGCTGAAATAAGAAGGGAAAAAGAAGCTGATTTATCTGGAGGATTTAGATGCAGTTGGCCAGGGAAGCTGTTAGTCTGCCAAAAAGACAACAGCACACAAAGAGGAACAATAAACAGAAAGAATGAAGGGTAAAATGATACAAAGGGAATATGTGAAGAAAGGGTATGCTGCATGTGGAAGGGCTAAGATTGTACAGCTTTTCTTGAAGAGGACTGAATAGCAAAATGGGAGTGTGAATGTGCTTATTGCAGGGCTGCTGAGGAGCAGGTACGTGCTCTGGGAGTGATGCTGAAGCTCTGAGCTCACCTGCACTTTGCAGTATGTGCACTCCCTGGGGTGATGAGTAAGGATACCCCTTCCTGAAAGCTTCCAAAGGTTTAAAACATACAAATCATATTAAAGCTGCAGCCCTTTAGTTTGTTATGTCTTATTGAATGCTTGAGAATATTGGAACTTGGTGTAATCTTTCTGCTCTGGTAATTCCAAAGGATTTTCTGTCTTCAGAGCTGTTCTTTTTCTATATTTGAGGTTTGTAATTTGAGGTAATAGGTTAAAAATAATTGGAAAGGAAGGAATAGTCCAGAGTTTATCCAAAAATATATTTTCATAGGAAAGAATTGTAAGCACTGAATGTATTTATTATGTGACTAGATTTTTTTTTATCAGGTGTTCCTACTGCACTTCAAAATAACACTAGTGCTAAACAAGGAGGAGATGAGTCATTTTTGCATCTATTTCTGACCTATGTTTTATATAAATATCAATGTTATATTTATTGAGTATGTATTTTCTATAAATATAAACCCAAATATAACTATAAATCTATAGAATGTTTTTATATAAACACAGAAATCTCATGCAAACTCTTTGGGTATTGCCTAAAAATTGTTTCAGCCTGTCTGATGCAGTTTCTGAGTTGCTAAGTTTGATTTGCTGCCAGAATCAAGTGACTGCTTTCTGTACCAATCTAAGGACTCTGTGCTGCATCCTTGTGTGGCCCATAAGCAGCAACATGGATGTTAAAGAAATGCTTTGGTAAAACCTTAGCCCATACTTTAATGCCAGCCACCAGCACCTTGGATTAGGTTGGTTTTTGTTTGTTTGGAGCTTGGTTGATTTGTTAGAAGACAAGAGGAGATTACTAAGAAAAGCTGTCTTTTCCTGATCTTGAGATGACTGACTTGGATACCTTTATGTTTTACCACCATGAAGATGGAAATATGAGTGCTGGACCTCAGTTAACTGCTGTAAGTTGTCTATTTCACATCTAGTCTTCCATTTTCTGAGAGCCCTTGGCACTAGTTAAATTGTGGAGCTGAGCCTTTTGTTCAGCCTGTCCTCCTGTATTTGAGGTTTCTGTGGGATTTACAGTCACTGTTTTCTTATAACAAAAAACAAAACCCTCTTGCATGGAAAGTTATATATTAAGCAAGAAATTCAAGTAAACAAACATACTTTTTGTCATTCCCCTGAGGATGTTGAGAACTGCTTTTAAACTGCTGGAAATTAAATGCTGGATTAATTTTTTCTTCTTCTCTACTGCTTCCCTCTGTCCTTCAAGACCTATTTTAATTTCACGACTGTCCCTTTTGTAAAGAAACCATTAGGATTTCTTACCCAACCTTGTTAATATTCATCTTCAGATTTTCCAAGGAGACGTTCCTTAACTTCAAATGACAAGAACAATGTTTGTGCAGCCAATGTAACCTCATCTCTAGAAGTGAGGAATATGTTCAATGTGTTAGGGCATGTAAGAGTCTTTCAGAAAAGTGTATTAGGCTGCAGCTAACCTGGTGTGTCTTTAAAAAACCCACATACTTTAGCTTTTAGCTTTCAGAATTAGAGAGTAATCTGCAAGTTTGGCAGTAAAAGAATCTGATATAAATGAGATGGGGTGTTTTCAGACCTCTGTGACAGTGAGACCGATGAGAAGGTGAAAATGGATTGCCACTGTTTCGTTCTACTCAGAAAAAGATGCTTTTCTACTCTTTGAAGATGTAAAAGCTTAAATTCTGCATTTGCTTCAGCCTGGTATTAAATAATGCCTTAATTTACTCTTGGGTGTAGGGTATTATTGTATGTAGCCTCCTTTGAAAGAGTCATTGAATGAAAGCATAAAGGAAAGGATATTTTTACATCAACATGTTTTTGGTAGGAGGCTGTTCTGATTGCAGAGAAAGAGAGAAATGCTGGTTAACTGCTAGAGACAGGCTGGTGAGGAATAGTTATGTTTTTTCTCAATGGGAGGATGATGTGGAAGGTAATAGGACACCTTAAACTTTGAGAACAGGGTGTAGAAATTACATGTTAACTTGTCTTAACCACAGCTGGCATTTGATTTTACTTTACTGGGGAATGTATTTGTACCTCCCTGTGATTATACGTTACTCTCTGCTGCTTATGTATAGATGGTTTTAGACAAAGGACTGTATTTCTAGGATATACTTAAATCTATTCCTTTTTGTAGGTAATTTCTAAACCACAAAATATTTCTGGAGTTCCTTCAAATGTGGGATAGCATCTGCAAGGAAAACTGTAACCTCAGCATTTTGAAAACCAACCAAGGAAGCCACATCAAACGATGGAGGCCAGAGTGGTGGCGGTGGTCTGAAACAACCTACATTGTCAGTTCTTCACTTTCTGTATAGACATACCTGCTATATAGCTACAGTGGGGAATAACTGGAAAGATGACACACCTTGGTACTTCCTGAGGTAAGATCAGAGTTTCTATCAATGCTTTTATTTTTGCTTACAGAGACCAAAATGACAAAGACTGATGTAATTAACTTACAAAAGGTAAGAGCTCCTTCTCCCTCTGTTTCAACTGGTATTTGACATTTGGCTTTATTACAGCATAGGTGAAACAACTGTATCCAGCAGTGCTACTGAGAAGGTACAGATGTTACCACAGAGCAGATACGGATTCCCCCACCCCCCCCATCTTAGGATAACCAAAGTCTATCTATTTAAAATATGCATTTTGATTTGAAAATTAAGAAACCCAGAACAATATCTTAGAAGTTACATACAAAACAGTAGTAAATATGCAAAAAATACAGGTGATAAGCAGAGCGATGAGGCGAAAGAAATAAGTATAATAGTTGATTCTTACAATGTAATTCTCTGTAATGCTTGGCATATCCCCCCCACCCCCCTGCATGTAATGTTTGGTCAGTCTAAACAGGACAGCTATGCAACATAGTGAGATGGTACTGCCTTACACAGAATAGTTGGATTTCATTACCAAACAGAGACCATGACACTGGGAGGCCTGATATCTGCACCAATATGTACTAACCAAATTTTGTTTGAGGCAAATGAGGTTAGAAAAATACAGCTTTATGATATACAGTACTAGTTCAGTAAGAGAACTTGTCCGAAGTGGAGACGTCCTCTTTCAGCACAGATTTCTTGACAATGGAAACTACAGTACAACCACCAGCACTGAGTGATCCTTTGGTTAAATACATAAATACATGTCACACATCTTTGTGCAGATATCAGGCACTTCCCCTCGTTCCAGAAGACACTTCTTTAGTTTTTTTTTTTGCCCTGACATCTTTCTCCCAAAGTTTGTTCCGAACCATTGAGATGGAGTTGTTTACACACTCGATTCATCCATGAGCATGTGCACTTCTGAAAGAACAGATCACAACTACAACCTCTACGTAGGACCAATAGAGCAGAATTATTCAAGTTCAATGAAATATTACAAAAAAAAAAAAAAAAAAAGATTTCCCTTTTAGGAAAACTCAGCTATGGTAAAAATATCTACTACAGTGCACTGCACTGTAATAAATATTCAACATAAATTAATAATTTACAAGTACCTGAGCAAGTATACAGAGCACCATAGCACAGCACAGCACCAGAGGCAGTAGCTCAGAATTCTTAAAAATAAGGCTGTTTTAAACATTAAAAATTCTAAGTATTGTCATAAAAATGAACTCCAGCTGGAGTTTAAAGATAGTGCAAAGTTCTGTCTTCACTCTTTCAAATAAAGGTCTTGGATTTCCTAGTCATTTCACATCAGCAGTCTTGCTGGACCTGGATACCTGTGGTGGATGCTTAGGAGCAGGCCTGGGGGAAAGAAAGAAAACAGCTAATTGTTATTTGAACTGTTGTTAGTTCTCAGTGCCAGCATCATGCTTGAGGTGAATGGTAAAACCCCTTGGAGTTATCCAAGTTAACTTCAGACATGCAGCATGGGCTGCTCAAACAAGGAAGAGATCAGACACGTTACTACGTACACAAGTCTCATCGAGAAGCATAAACAGTACCAGCAAACTTGTCTTTCAGTTGATCTTTTAATTGCTACCTGGCCAATGGGATAAGTTACCTCAATGTTTCAGGGATTGTCCTTTAAAACCTTTCTTTCTTTGGGTGCTCATCAGCTTTGCAGCTGTTCCAAAATGCTACTTCATGTTGTAGAACAGCAGCGGGCTTCAAAAAGTTGTAGCAGTCAGCTTCGAACAATATGAATCTCTTACTAGAATGGACAACTGGCAGCTAAATCAAAGTTCACTCTTGCAGTCTTTTTGCTACAAGTATTGGGAAACTAATTTTTCTGAGCAGTTATGTGCCTTACTAGTAGAACTCCTATAGCTTAAAACACTCCTCTTCCTTGGAGCTTGCTTTTTGTTACAGGAAACTGAAGAATATTGGGTAAGAGACTATTATTGATATGCTTGCTAACACTGGGCAGAGTTATTTCACTTCCAGGTTATTTTTTTTGCAACCACCTGATTGGTTTTTGTGAAGTGGTCAATTTGCCTAAGTTTTAAAAGATATAAATTGATGTTGTGAAACATGTGAACAGACCATTGCTTTTCTTGGTGGTTGATCCTAACCCTGTTCAGTTCTCAGCCCAGACCTGTAGGTGGCCTGAGTAGGAGCTTTTTTTGTGAGTTCTTTGTTTCTCTTGAACTTAGTGTTTATAAAGTCCTTTCTTTTGCAAGGAATTGTACTTACTTGTCATACTTCTGTGGAAGTCAGTGCAATTGTGCTGCAAGTGAGAATCAGCCCAATACCGATTGCTTTTATATAAGCAAATAGCAAATGGTTGTCGTGGAGCTCTCAAGAGAAGAGAACAGTTACAGCACAGCAGATTTAGACATTTTAGACCTGTCTTTGAGAAAAGTAATATAAATCAAGCCATTTAGATCAGAACCAACCTTAGGGGAGTAACGTGTGGCAGAGGTTTCGTGTGTCCTGGCACTGCTGTGCCCGCACTGCTACAGCGCGCTTTGGTCAGCGGGTCTGCTGGGAGAGGCTTCTGAGGAGGGTTGGGTTTGTGGTTTTCCTGTTATAAAGCATAAGGTCATATTAGTTGTCAGAACTCAGACAGCATCCTTAACATAGCAGCAACTTGAGATGGTAATTTCGGAGTAGTTGTGACCAGATAGGTTAAATTAAGCCGTAACTTAATAAACAGGCACTTGAATTTTAAAGCAAAGGTTTAATACTTTATTCTAATGATTTTGGTTTTGATTCTTTGCTCTAGAAATACTGAGTGCATCTGCCATTAATGATTAATTAGTGGTAAATGAAAGCAGCATAGATTGAATGGAAAACATTGGAGAAATAGCTACACAGAGATGGAAATACCAGAAATGACTTGAAAACACAAATTCAGTTGACCACAGAAACAAACTGCTCAAGTCCAGTTTGAATTGGGAGCATCTGTGGAATTTTGTTGGGAGATGCTGCTGTGCTTTCATTCTGTGGAACTAAATGATTAATTAATAAAGAGCAGAAATCATCTGCTGTCAGGCATGAGCTAATGTCTCTTCTGTGTGGTCCTGGAAACACTGCAAACATGGTAACACGTCTATTTGTGGTCTTCATTATGAAGAGCTGGGATAGATTAAGTGACTTGCTCAGGGCACAGAAAAACTCTCCAATAAATCAAAAAGCTCACTTCAGATCTGTCTGCTATTTGAACTGCATAGCCAAGCTTTTTCTGAGTTGCCAAAACTATCATTACTGAAGTTGACCAAAAAGAAACAAGAAGAGTTTACAAGCATAATCTGCTTAAAGATCCCCTGAGCTGTGTAATCAAAACATGCAATCAGAGGTGAGAAGTACTCATGAATAAAGTACAACTTCTTGTTATTTGTTTGGAGCATCCTTTTGTTTCCTTACTTTTCAGGGCAAGTGTTTTCCCTTTCAGGAAAGGTATGCAGGCTGAATATCAATAGGAATTTTGATCAGGAGGAAAATAAGGGAGCTTAATAAACCTCCAATCTACTCGCTTCAAATGTACCACAAACCACAGTTTGAAACAGTAGATAATCTGCCTCTTGTTCACTCTTGGCATAACGTGTGCTAATTCTGAATGAACTGGAAATAGCAGCATGAAAGAAACTTCTTGTTTAACTTATTGTTAGAGCCAAATCTCGTATTCAGTATAAAAATTAGCCATGACTGGCATCCAGAAGAACTTCCACCATAAAGATCAACATTATCTTGCTCGAAGTTGGTCTGTGAGCTCTGTATTTAAGGGTAAAAATAATTGCAGATACTGCTGTGGCATGATTGTAAATACTCTGTGTGCTCTCACAGGGCTATCCTGTTGACAGAGTTTAATTAAACCCTAGCAAAGGAAGTTCTTCAAAACACTGTTATTTCCCATGATACAGGGCTAGAATCTTAAAAAAAAAAAATCTTAAAAGCATTAAGAGAAGAAATCTTACTGTCAGGATTTCTTAACCAAAATGCACTAAATTTCTTACACAGTGAAACCTTAAGGTGTGTGTTTTGTAGAGTAAGGTGCCTGTTTGGAACAAGTCTGATCACAGCAGAAACTGATACTTTAAAAATAACTGACCACAGGAAAAGAGAAATGTAAACTTCTTCTGGAATAACTTTATTAGAAGTCATAATGTTTATTGCATGGGAGAGTACATTCATCATCACACCTCAGGTGTGACAGTACTTAAAAGAAAGTGTAACAAGCACAAAACCATCAGCATTATAAAGACAGCAAACATAAAATGCATCCTGGACCATGTAAAGCCTTTATTCCCTTGCCTGCCTTCACAGAAGTGGCCTTTTCCCTCGAGTGCTTTTACATGATTAATCGCATAAATTAGCTTGATCACAGGAGTACTCAGATGTTTGCTTGATCCATCCCTAATTGTTGGTGCATGATTTGTATTTACTCTTCAATTCACAGAATGCTTCTGCACCATCACTGGGAAGAGGAGCTGATGCAGACTCAGCAGTCCAGAGAAACAAAGATCTGAAGAGCTTAAGATCTGGTTAGGATGAATGAACAAAGAGAGAATCGTCTTTGTGCATTAGTCTGTGTTCATTAGCTGTGTCCTATGTCTAATGACCACCTGCAGCACCTAATAGTACGGAAAGATTGACTTTCTGAGAAGCTCAGGGTATCTAAGTACTGATGGGAGCCGATCAGCTGCTTTTTCTCCTCTCTTTTTCTTTGCAGGGGAAGCTGTCTGAAATGGCTAATCTGCAAGTGATCATCTAGAACAGTTCTTCAGCCGTGGAGTGAGCATCAAGATAATCTTTGATGCCTAAGCCAAACTAATTGTTTAGGCTGTCTTGTTCCAGAAGAAACATCCAGGTAAGCAAGTAATGTTGAAACCACACTCATACTATAAATGTAACTGATACACAAGCCTAATGTGTGATTTCTTTTATTTTTTTCCCCCAGAGCTTGTAAAAATATCATTCTTGAGTTAATATCTTTAATGAAGAAGCAGCAAAGGGACTTGACAGAAAGTCCAGTGTGACAACCTGATAAGAAAGAAAGAAAAAAAGAAGGCAGGGGGCAAGATTCAGATAAAAATGGAGATGGAGAATGTGTAACGGCTGAGATGAATGGTGAGGGCTGGAGAGGACCTCAAACTGATTACAAGATGGTTTTTTATATTCTTTATGTGTCACAGGATCCAATTTCATGCAGCTTTCTAAGTTAAGATGTGTGGAAACTTGCTGTAGCCTTTGATATCCTGGCAAGTCCATAGCACAGGTCATAGTACCACCATGGCTTTTTTTCCCCCTGCTTCATCTCTCTCTCCTTTCTCCCAGCCCATTTTTCCTCCCTACAGAGCTTCTGCTGTTCAGTGCAAAGAGTTTATGGATGGATTTACCTGGTCCAGTTTTCTATGAACAACTTCTTAGCATTTAATGAATTCAGCCTCTGTCTGTATTTGGGAAAGTAACTTTTTCAATACCATCATAGTCTCTTTTTACAGCTCTGCTAGGAAGGAAAGCATAATTCTTATCCAGAATAACTACAAAGAGATCAGGTAAACATGACCTGTAAAACATGAGATGTATTTTGGTAATACAATGATGACAATATTAGAGGCAGCAACCGAGTGCTACCAGTAACAAAATCAAGTGCAAGCGATCAGTGAGAACACATGGACTGAATCCAGGGTTAGCATAAACCTGCAATGTTTCCTGGATTTTGCTGGTGCTGTGCTGATTTATATTGACTGTGAATCTGGCCTGTGAATAAAGTGTATTTGCCTTGTGAGTGTCTGAAAGAAGAAGAAGCTGTTTATCACTCAAGGTTGCTAAATATGAAGCTTGGCAGCAGTGCATTTGCTAAATGGGTGAGGATTTTATTGTTTGTTTTGTCGGGGTTTTTTTTCCTCTACTATTTTACTTACATCTAAAAGGAAACCTTTAAGCAAAATAATAATCCATTCATTGCTGTCTCAATAGCCACTAGAGGGGAAAAGAGTTGTTTTAAAATCTACTTAGTGTGTTGTTCCTTAGTTATTCACTGCTCGAAGCCCAGAGGCAGCAGGAAGGTAGCTCATGCTTAAATGTACCTCTTAGAAGGGAGAAGCAGAAGGGTGCAGCTGCACAGCCATGGAAATGGTGAATGGTCTCAGATACTCTTCTTTAGCACTGTACAGCAGTAGTGAGCATCTGGATGGTATGATGAATGTAGCAATGATTTTTGAAAGGGCTTGTCCCTGATGACCTGATGGATGCACTTCCAAGAGAGTGCTGAAGCAATACACTAAGTAATATCTATATAAACGGGACCAAAACTATTCTCAAGTTAATTTACCTCTTCCAGGTTCTGAAAGAGTAAAATTGTAAACTTCAGAGGGGAAGATTTTCTTCCCAGACAGTGTTTTCTGTGTCTCTAGGATATAAAAAGTAGCTATTTCTGTCCATCTTTAATTGAGGGTAGGGCCATGACTTTGAAAGAAGCCACTCTTGCTTATTCACTGGGTTGCCTTGAGTTGATCCCGTTTGTCCTGTTTCTGCTTCACTCAGCAACTGCAAATTGGAACCAGTGATATTTCGCTTGATGGAGCAACCATCGCCACTGATGTGAGCTGCTAAACTGAAACGCTTTGTAGCAGGCTCAGATCTGTCAGTCTTTGGTAATGATAGTACGAGACACCTGCTATTGTACCCTTGCACTTTATGTGGGATTCGAAGGGGAGGGCACTTAAGAACATCAAGTGGTGCACTGAGCTGCTTTGATGTGTGATGACAGGCTGGGGCAGATACAGAGGCACCGTCAGTATGAGAAATGGACACTTTTTCTTAGAAAGCCTTTTCTCTATCTGCTTTCTGCTAGTGGGAGACAGTGTAAGCTTGTAAGTTGCTAGATAAGAGACAGAAGAAATGACCTTTTTTTCAACGGAGCCATTTGGTTAAGAAATAGAAAAATACTTGCACTTAAGATTTTAACTTTGACTGTTAAGAGATCTGCAGAATGTTTTAAGGAATGCAAGGAATAAACAACCATTGGAGGTAAAGACAAAAGCAACACAAACCACTACTACTTCAGATTTCCTGTAAAATCGATTTCAGAAAGAATCTGTGTTTCCCATTTCCCTGAAAAGGAAAATGAATGACTAGCAAGAGGAAAAATGGAAGAAGAAAAAGCTTAAATACTCTGAAACTAATCAGTTGGTATAAGCTGAGTTATTCAATGTTCAGACTTAGAATTAAAACAAGATACACTTTTTTTTTTGCTGTCATGATATGTGAGCACACTGCCATGGCAGCTCAGCACTGTCTCCTCTGCTTCTGTGTTATTTTTACAACCACTTTGCAAAGTACTGTGCTTCAGCAACTGTTTCTCGTAGCTGTACCCTCCTATGAAGCACTGGGAGTAGCTCACAAGGTTGCTGCAAGAAGAAGGTGCTCTGACCTTGGACATCCTACCTAGGATCAGATAGACTTAGCTATTTGAGTACAGATTTGCAGTATGTGCATCCCAATCAATGGGATAGTCATTTAAGATAGCTTGGTGATAATGACACTCAATTTCAATCTTGTAATGTATCCAGACGGGCAGAATGTCTACAAAACAGAACTAGCTGGGTGCTTGATTCCTTTGCTTAGACACTGTCACTCTACAAAGGCAACCAGAAGAGAGAAGCCGGTGACAAGAAAAGGGACAATTTCATATAGACAAGTGCACTGACAACTTCATCTATGCTGAATATTGCCTTGAGATGCATCTTAGAAAAAAAACCCCAGGTTTCCCAGCTCTATTTAATGAAAGGTACATCTACATGACATAGTGTGGGGAATTGCAAGTCCACTTTTCAGATCTGTACTCTGGGAAAAACAAAGCCAAACAATTCACCTCCTGTTTGTGTTGTTTGCCTGTAATATGGAGCTTGTTTATCCTGTTGTGTCTTTTGAGTGGTGAAGAGAAGAGTTCAGGATCCTAAGTTTTAGAATCACGGACTCAACTGGCATAAACCAGTATATCTAGGCTGCATTTCTAAACTTGGGCAAAGTGTAAAGGAAGTGCTGTGGAAAAAGGCCAGTGTGAAAGATGAGAAAACACTTGATTCCTCTTCACCACATGCAGACACTCACACAACAAAATCTGAAATGGAAGCTTAAAGAAAATCAATGGTTACCTGGGTGAACCTCAGTGAAGGGTTAGCTGGCAGTGGTCTCTCAGGCACAGCGTGGTGACTTGGCAGCTGGGGCAGGGGTGGCAGGACTCGTTGGGGTGTTTTTAAGTGTGGCAAATCCTGTGTCTTCACAGGGTTACTGATGTCGATGATCTGATACGGCAGTGGTCGCCTTGGACCGTTTCTCTAGGAAAACAACCCCAACCAATAGTTATAAACTTCAAGAGCTGATATAAGCATTGCTACTTTAAAAACCTGGGTTATGCACTTGCTTTTTCTCTTCTATTCTGCCTTTCATCTGCCTTCAACACCTCTGCAAACAGACAAGCAATTAGTAGCTTCCAGAGTCCTCCTCAAGCACTCAAATCCTTCACCATTTGGATGAAGTGTTTTGGTGTAAAGTTGGCTCTTTCCTGGAGACTGTTTCTTTTCTGCACTTGACATCTCCCTCTGCCTAAAACATGGAAGCCATAAACATGTTTTGAACCCTACATCTTTCAACATCTCACATATTGTTGTTTCCACGTGATATTAAGATCACTGGAGTAGTTGTACTATAATATATCTCTTAAAGGAGATACAGGATATATAATCAGGGTCGTGCCTCCCACCCCTCACTCTTTATTTATAAACTATATAAGGACTCACCTTTTGTATGTTTGTACTTTGTGGCTTCACGATGAGGTTTTTACTGAGAGATGTGGTATGGACATGGTGAGGCTCAGATGAACTGGAAGGTCTTGCTGGACTCACAGACCTGCAATTCAAACGTCTGTTTATCGAAGGCAACATTCTGCTTTACAGGTTTGGGGGTTTTTTTTAACAGTAGCCTCATTTCAGAATGAGATTTTGCAAGGACTTTCTGACTTTTATAGTAAACAAGGAAAGTAAAAATTGTCTAGTGCTCCTGCAAGAATAAAAATAAATATTGATTTTTTTTTTTTTTGGGAGGCAGTAGTCTGTTAAATTAGCTTCTGCAATCTGTGTAAAGGAGGCTTTGTAACACCCAAGAGAGTATTCTAATGAACCTAGCATTTAAGCAGTAATGACCTCAAATATGGAAGTTTCAGCTCACTTGACTGAGTTTAGATAAAAGGCCACACCGTGTAATGAAACTATTTCAAGCAAATGAAAATAAGGATAATACTTCCTTCACTTCTTAATTTTTCTGTCACAACAGAAAAAAGATCATACCTTAGTTTCTCTATTGTAGTCTTTTTACTTGTAAACAACCATCTCATAAAAGTCTTCCTTTTCAGGTACGTGATTGATCCAGCAAAGATAAGGCACAGAATGGTTATCAGCACTCCTATGGTTAAGCTCTTATTATCTGCAACAAAACATATTGAGTTAACTTCTGTGAAGAGCCATCTTTCCTGTCCCCAAGCAAGAGGAAATGGCCTCAAGTCATGCCAGGGACAGTTTAGAGATTAAGAAAAATCTCTTCACCAAAAGGGTTGTCAAGCCCTGTGCCAGGATGCCCAAAGAGGTGGTGCAGTCACCATCCCTTGAGGGATGCCAAAGCTGTGCAGCTGAGGGACACATGGATTAAGTGGGAAGTGGTGGAGGAATGGTTGGACTTGATGATCTTAAAGGTCTTTTCCAATCTAAGTGATTTTATGATGTTTTTTAGGAAAAGGCAAGCACCAGCTCTGATCATTATGGATATGTGATATGATCATTGCCTGGGGGATAGGATGTTGTGATTCTTTAGGACTGCTGACCTTAAAAAAATGCACACTCCCACAGTAGGAGAAACATCTTTATTCTTTGCTCTGCTAACCTTTCATCACTGTCTCAGCCTCATCCTGAACGATTTCCAGCCAGCTGGCTCTCATCTACTGCCCTGAGCTCACTCGGATGCTGGTGAACACACTCAGCAGCATTGCCTGAACAAAGTACCCATGGGGCTTGCTGAGGCACCAAGTGCAATGCTTTTTACCTCGTGGAACTGAAGAATCCCTCACTATCTCTAAGAGATTCATAACATTAATAAACTAAGATTATGCAATTTAAATTAATTAACTTCTCTACCTAACAATTAAATATTTAAGGCTTCTTTGTAAGAAAAACATAGTGTCAGACACACAGGTTTACTCTGAGTCAAATCAGTTACTTCGCACTAATGAGCCCATGTGCCTTGTTTGATTAAGATCTAAGAGTTTTATTGAGCTAATCCTTCCGTAATTTGATTTAGAGATGGGCAAACTACTCAGATCATAATCCAAAGCACCCCATGAAGTGTTCATATTTATATCCAAACGTCAGCTGTAGAAAATTAGGTCTTCTAGCAAATTTTCTTATTTGTTTATTCCCAGTATTATTGAGTGTAGCTCTGTCTTTAGGGAAAAAATGGTGACACTATCACAATATGTTAAACTCTATTAAACTATTGCTAAAACAATTTTCTGTTTAATTGAAGGCCTGGCTTCCAAAACACAAAATGCAAGAATGATCAAAGATGCCCTATAGTTTTCTTCTCCAATTAGTGTTGTCTATGCAGCACTTTATTGGAACATATTTTGTAGGTCCCTAGCTTTCAGGTAAGCTAAAAAAAAAGGACTATATCATGCTTTAAAGAAATTCTTTAAGGAAAAGAATTAAAACACAAGTAATCACACTTGTTCCATGCCTGAGCAGGGTTTCTTTGCCATCTTACCAACTGGCAGGTATCTAACAAAGAGAAAGGTCTTTCAACAGGGAATAATGTGAAGCTTTGTCATGGAAATGACCATGATGTCATAAATTCAGTGTTTCAATTCACTGCAGGATTTGGTATGCAGAGAATAGGAGCCAGTTTGGTTTTGAATGGTATTATTCACCTGAAAACATGCAGATTATTCTCCAGCAAGTTTTAGTTTGTATGTGTGAGTAGACCACTCCTCCTGTCATAGACTCAGACATAAATCAGAAACATCTCTGTGGGAGTCACTAAAGTTACAGCACTCTGGGGAAAAAGTGGCATGTAATGATTACCAAGTCCTATAAAATTCACAATGTGTAGAAATAACTATTTCCTGAGGTTGGCCAAAGGTGAAGTAAGATGCTGTAGCCAATATTCTGCAGCCTGAACCGGGGGAAATTGAGACCCAAGTTATAGAAAATACACATCTCCTCCTACTATCATGTGTGAGGGCAACTTGTAGTAAATATGTGGAAGCTACCTGTAAAACACAGTTTTAATCTGATGCAGTCAGAAATCTGCTGTTTTCCCCAATACAAAAGATCCTCCTGAGAAGAACAATATGAAATCAATTTCCTATTTTTGATTAGACAGTCATTTCACATTTGTAATGATTGCAATATCCACTTTTCATTTGGCACATAACTACAGGAGAAAGCTGTGTGTACAAGAATGTATTTCTGTGCTGATGCACTCAGTGGAGAACACTGGAGCTTGGCATATCTCAAGGTGAATCCAAGAGTACCGCAACATTCATCTACCATGGCAACAGGATTAGCACAAGTGTGTGAGTTAGCTTCTCATCCTCAGCTTAAATCAATACCATTTCCTACTTACTGCAGTCAGCTTACTTCACCATGTATGTTAAAAAAGAGGAAAGACAAAGAAAATAATCTGCCAGGCCCACTGGGCCTATGCAAGAAAATTGATGTGCTCAACCTGTCTTAGCTTTGTTTCATTAAACTCTCAAGTTGGCCAATGCATTTGGCTTAAGCCATTTGATTTACTTATTTACCAACATTACAAGCTCACTGCTTACAACACTTTCTATTTCCACTCTCTATCATAGAAACAACAAGTAAAGCCTGAATTACCACTAACCTGCTTGCCTAATTGGTCCACTGTCCACGCTGCCACCGAAGCCTGGCTTGTCACAGTACGGGGGGTTCCAGTCAGCCTCGCAGTGACAGTTCTTCTTATTGTTGCAGACCTGCAAAACAAAACAAATGGCTTAACATGGAAAGGGTTACCCTATACCCTGAGAGCAGCACTGGCTGAGATAAAGCCTCCTAATCAGAGACTGACACCTCTGAAATAAATAAAACTTAGAGGAGAGCTGTACTGATAACTGCCTGTTGGCACAGCGTAAGATGGCATGGGAGGACTCTGAGTGCAGGACACCATGCACTAACAGGGGTCCTAAAAAAACACTTTGCATCTGGCAGGTAATCGTTTGAGTTGCACCAGCCGACAACTTCAATAATCTATGTTAAGTCTTATTCTCTGCCTCCAGCAGCAACATTATCTGCCTTCTAATTTCTGTTCCTTCTGCCTTCACAGCAACAAGAGTCTCTCTACACTGTTAAGGCTGTAAAGCTTTGTCAGCCCACTTGAAGACTGTTATCCATCAGGGCTTGGACTAGGCTGCATACAGATTTTTCCACTGCTCAGATCACCCAGCTCTAAGATGAACCAGTTGCTGGAAGAACATGTGAGCTGGAATTAGGGCTGAAGAAACCTTTCCTTTGATGATATCACACCCGCACTGTCTAGAAAGATACAATCGTCAGTGCTCTGGTGGTTTTAATCTGAGTTAAGGAACAACTTGCAAGATCTGATTTATCAAATGCTCTGCCCAAAAAGGCTGTGGATGCCCATCTCTGGAAGTGCTCAAGGACAGGTTGGATGGGGCTGTGAGCAATCTGGTCTGGTGGAAAGTGTCCCTACACATGGCAGGGGTTTGGAATGAGGTGATCTTTAAGGTCCCTTCCAATCCAAACCATTCTGTGATTCTGTGACTGGAGTCTGTCATTAACATCAGACCTCTCCTGCTGCACAGAACAGAAGGAGCCAGTAAATTCATGTTTTTTTCCTCAGGAGGTCCCACAGTCCCAAACATCCATCAAAAGAAGGCCTGCTTTTTATTTCCTTTTGCTACCACCCAAGCAGTGGCTGTGGGACTAACACAGAGGCTAAGGCTCCATGCTGCAGAATACATGAACTGAACAGGCCAAAAATGTTATTGCACCGGAGAGAGATTGCACAGTCACATGTAGATGTTCTAATTGATTTTCAAATAAAGTTTTTGGGCTTTGGGTTAGTTGTCAATATGATCCTTAATTCTGTGCTACCACTGATCATCACTGATCTACCACCACCATGGAGAAACCACACAATAGAGTCATAAATGGGTTTCTCAATAACACACTAGTTAGTTCACAGGAGTTTGCAAATAAGTATTTTTCTGCCAAGGTCAGCTGGCAGGCTTTCATAAAGACTGTGCTGTCTGTGTCTGCAGAGTATGAATATTGTTCACATAGCTTAGGCTGACTATGGTCATGTAAAATGAAAAAGGGAGGATTTACTTTTCAAAGATAGCAAGGTAATAAAAAATATCCTTCATGAAGCATTATTTTTCACATTAAAGCACTGCAGGACATCCCATCCATAATTCCATGAGGTCATTTTTAGCTACTCAGGAGTCATCAGACGTTCTCCGTTATACAGATATAAAGGTGCCAGCCTAAGTAGATGCTCATTTTAGCACAACCAGAACATGCAGCACCATCAACACCACACAGTTCCTCAGATACAGGGACGATAAAAGAAAGTTAAAGCAAATTCCTCCTCAGGAGAGGACAGGGAATTTTCTATGGCTCTTCCGATGTGGTTGCCACAGCTTCTCACTGAAACAAACACATCATCAAGCAAATCAAGGTTTAATGAGGCATAGCATGACATAATTAACATTTTCATAACATAAACTGGGTTTCAAGCCACTGATATTATTAACAGATATCATTCATCCTGCACCACTTTCATTCCATGAAACTCCTCAATATGGTTTTACTTTATGCTTTTGGAAATGCTTTTCCATCTGACTCTCAGTTCAAATGCTTATTTTAACTTCTCTGTAGCCACACAGAAACTGTGTTTTTTGATATGTTAATGGGAACCCTTCATGAAGGAAGGTTAGACTCAGACTGCTTTGAAGATGCCAAAAGTCTTTTTTATCACAAGCTGTTAATTAAGAAAAAGATAATTACTACATGATAAATATTTCTTTGTTAACTGAAAGTAATTTAGTTTCTTGCAGTTCACATTAAGGGACACTGAAAATGGAAAACCAGAACCAAAAAGCATTGCAGTGACTTTGATATATTGCAAACAATCAGAGATCCCAAAGCCATCACATAAAGTGATTTCTTGTCCAGTGTTTGTTGACTGTAAAAAAACCACAAGTGTTCCTATAATACTTACTCCACGTCCATGGCACTTTGTGGCACATTTATGGACACCAAAAACACTTGTATTCTGGCATCGGCGATTCAGGCAAATCTGCAAGATAAGAGAAAAGAAGTTTTAACAGGGATGGAACTGCTGGTGCTCACAAGGCCTCACGTCCCTCTTGGCATGTCTGCTCACCCATCAATGGCTCTTTGAGGTGTTAGTTTCCCAACAAACACGCTGCATTGACAAAGTTACATTGACAAAAAGGGAAGGACAGCACAACTAGATGACTTCTTCTTAAGCCTTTGTGGAAGTTGAATTGTGCTCTCAATCAGCATCCTGGCCAAGACTGAATTTCAGACATAGCTCATAGTTGGTTGATAATGCTGAGCTTGTGTAAACACTCACAGTTTCACTGAAGTGGAACTAGTGGTGAGCTGTTGGGGATATTTTTTTTTTTAAAGCCAATTTAAAACCCAGTAATTTGCATTTTTACAAGACTGGGAATGCACTGAGCAAAATTCTGCTCAGTGTACCTTCTCTGGCTGCATTCGCGTCTCCAGAGCAGCAGATGATGCCTCAAGGAAAAGTTCAAGTTGCCTCATGGTGTAAAGCAGCAGAATTCTGTTTATAGGATGAGGGCAATACTTTTTGATACTAGTACAGAACCTGGATCCAGGACAGCAAGAATATGTAACTGTTGTCTTTGATATATATTGTTCTTCAGCAAAAACAAGATCTTTCTAAGAGTTTTCCAAAGCTAAACATATTTGTGTGTGTGTGTGTGAAATAGAAACCAACCATAGTTAAAGTATAATCATAGAATCATAGAATGGCAGGGTTGGAAGGGACCTTTAGAGATCATCCAGTCCAACCCCCCTGCAGAATCAGGTTCACCTAGATCAGGTCACACAGGAACATGCCCAGGCAGGTCTTGAAGACCTCCAAGGAAGGAGCCTTCACAACCCCTCTGGGCAGCCTGGGCCAGGGCTCTCTCACCTCAACAGTGAAATAGTTTTTTCTTATATTTAAGTGGAACTTTTTTTGTGTTGCAGCTTTATCCCATCACCCCTTGTCCTGTTGCTAGCTATTATAGAAAAAAGTGCTGCCTTAACCTCCTGATACCCACCCTTTAGATAGTTGTAAATGTCAATAAGAAACAAATAACATGTGCAAAGTGATAAAATTCAATTTTTTTTGCTTTCTCCAGTCGTTCTGAGTAAACTTTGCCAATTCGGCTGAAACTGAGGTAATGTAAGGTTAGTACCAGTTAATAAAAGCAATCAAATGACTGTTGAAGATGTCAGTAATGAGAAGTTATCCTCCTCAGTGTTGAAAAAAACAGAGAAGAAGTGGAGTAACTGTTACCGTGCTCTGTTGACCAAAATAATAATTTAAAAAAGAAATAAAGAAACCCCACTGCACAATTTTGTTCATGTTTCACTGCAGTCGAGTTCAGTAGCACTAAAAGTCAGTCACAATAATTAGCATTAAGCAGGGAATAGTGTTGAAGGAGACGACAGGGATGCTTAATCAGGGCACTTATCCCCTGGGGAGAAGGAAAAATGGGAAGGAAATTAGAGTGAATTGGCATCAACATGCATGCATGTAGAGAATATGGTCTGATTGCAGCAGCATTCACAATTCAAACATTCATAGTGCAGCAGCACACAGAATTTTGATCACATTAAAATGGCTGCATTTCAAATTGTGTATCTTCAGCTTAGAAAACTCAAGAATATTTAAATTCATATTCTTAATCCATAATACAAATGCACTAATGTCCTCCAAGTAAAACATACAATTTCAGAAGTATTAGCCTGTGTATTCTATAGTGTGTATGTGTATGATTAGATAGATTAGAAAGATTAAATACTCATTAGTAAAACATAAAGGGGAGCTTTCCCAGCATTGAATTTTCTTTGAAAAGACATTCTGTAACAGATTGACTTAGAAATGTTGTAAGGGGGTTGTTTTGCTGTAACAGAACCGCAGTTTCACTAGGGATGTACTTTAAACCTGTTCCCAAAGCAGTGTGATAATCCAATATAATTCAAAACCATCCATAAATTCAGAAGCTTGCTTGAATTTACCACCAGTTCTCACAGCCTTTTTTCCTTCCTCCCTTTTTTGCAAGTAATCCACTGAGTGTATGGGAACTTTCTTCATTTCAACACTTCTTGGACTCCTTTCCACTCTCCCTGCCCTGTAAACTCATGGCTGTCTCCCATCTTTCTCTGTTCCTTTTCTCACGAAAGAGAAACCTAAGAAGGAGACAGCTATGTGAAATTTGGACTACAGTCACCAGCACTAGATGATTCACAAGGTTTGCAAAACATGATTGCAAGCATCAGGAGGGGAGCCGCAATGAGCAGATCTCACACATTTTGAAACCTAAAGCTAATGATAATTTTGCAATGCTGTAGAGCTTGGGAAAGTGAACACATGAAACCCCTCAGAAGTTCATTAACAAGCTGGTGATGTACTTCACTGTAGTTATTTTGCAGAAAAAAAATCCTCCCTATGTGGACAGAGACTTGGGGCTGTCCTGAAAAAACATCAGTTACAAACTTAAGCAGCTTGCATTGCACCTGCAAATCTGTATTCCAGAGCAGGGGCCAAAAGAAGAAGGGAGGAACACTCTGACTCAGGATGAGCATGAGAAACACTTGTTTTGTGGCAGAAAAATTAAATCCCAAAGGAAATACAGAGTCAGTTTAGCACAAAATAGTTAGCAGCAGGAGAAAAGGGATGTTCTCCTCATTTGGGAGTATTTCAGAACCTTACTTTTCCATCTTCACACTTGGTTCCTGAGAGCACGAGACCAGGATCGGGCATGTCATCACCCAAATACACGTGGGTACCACGACACAGAATCTTGCCACCTTCCTGAAGGGGGATGTTAGTTTCTATGGAAACAGCATTGGTACCAATTACAGGTCGATTGGCTCCTCCTTGACACTGGATTTTTCCACATTTAGCATCTCTGAAGGAAATAAAGCCAAAGATTAGTTAAATGATCCTAAATGTCATAAGCTCTCTCTCACCACCCTTGCATCTCTTCCTTTTCTTGTAGGGAGACCTTACCTGGGTTCACATTTGGCAAAGGAGCTCTTGGAGTCTTTGCCACAGTTGCCGTAAGGATCACCTGCGGAATTGACTCTCTCAAAGCAGATCCCAGGAGCAGGTTTTGCACCTGAAACAAAACCTAATCAGAACTTTCATCTCATACAAGGTGTTTTTAATAATTTTCTTTGAGCTCCACTGATGCTTTAGGGGAAGGTGGGATGCATTTTGCATACTGATGAAGCACAACAAAACAGTTGTGCTGGATCAGCATACTAATGGAAGAGCCTGAACGTGGGGGTTTTCCACTGTTATTTGTCTCTCTCAGCAATGCTGAGCAACAGATAATGCAGAACTCCTTCCCTTTCAGAATTTCTCTTGATGATATCCTTCTTACACAAAAACTTTGAGCAAATGCCAAATCTAGTTCACTGAAGAAAGACAAAGGTCAGCTGGTAAGTTAAATCCTTTCTTTTTACAGGAGTCCACGTGTTTCTAGTGAGACCCCCAAGAGCTAAAGTCAAAGAAAATACTCTCCAAGAAAGGCTTTTTAAAGTGCTATTCAGATCAACAAGAAACCAGAAAAAAATCCAACGGCAAACAAGAGTGCTCTGTGTCTGTAAAAACACAACCACGTGCCATGGCAAAGAGAACACACTGCTGTTAGGTCAAGCTAGTGTACTGGGGAGGGGAAGGGAACCCATCTCCACCTTAATCCTCAGTAAACCCACTCCCGATTAGAAAGACTGACTTGAAAGAAAGGTTGTTTCTGCTGTGGTGGTAGGAGTAGGGATCTGGGAAGACAGGCAGCATCTGGTTCTTATCTACTGTAGTCTTTTATGATGGAGAC
Source organism: Urocolius indicus (assembly GCA_013401255.1). NCBI lineage: Eukaryota > Metazoa > Chordata > Aves > Coliiformes > Coliidae > Urocolius > Urocolius indicus. The sequence continues at coordinate 465,106 of WBNH01007034.1, forward strand.
ATATCCTAATGGCAAAGGAACTTCCCTGTGGGAGTAGCATTGGAAATGTTTGTGCAGACAGATTACTCATCCCCATGTTTTAGAGGTGAAAAGGCACTATTAGAACATCTATTCTAATGTTTTACACAGACAATCTCCTGTCCATTTTCCCCCAGACTATAACCAGCTATTGAACTTCTTCCACTGGAAGATACCTGCATTCATCAGAAACATCTAAGAGGTGGAAAATCTAGTACCCTGGTTTGGCTGTTTCAACAACAAATCGGTCCATACGTTAGAATTCACTCCGCTTGTTCTATTGCAAAGTGTGGATTTTATTTCCAGGCAATAATTGCTCCTTGCAAGATTGAGAGGACCTCTGCCAGGGCCTTTTACTACCCTGCATTTTCTTACCATGAAGATAACTAATAGCACAATCAAACCATTACCAGCATTTCAACTGCTCCAATACACAGACTTGCTTTGAGGAGACAAGTTGGTAAAGAGACCCTGTCTAAAACTCTTAACAGATATCTGCTAGATACATTTTTGGGTACTTCTGATACATCAGCCAAACTAAACCAGAAGGAACTGGCATCCTAAAGGCTGAGCATACACCATTTCTACAGAGTTCCCTTAACAGAGACAGAATATCTGAGTTCATGTAACATTTTTACCAAACATTGTGAGACATTTCCAAGTGTGTGTGCACCTAACTGTGGCTAAAAGGCACCATTTGTTTCAACCATCCTGAAGATTTCATTTGAAAACCTTCAAAGAGGAAAAAGGGAGTTGTTTTCTGTTGTTTAAAAAAAAGAGAGTTAAATTCCTGGAGAAGGAAATACAAATATGATTGTAAAACTTGTGGTTAGTGTGGATCTTTTCACTAATAACTCAGAGATTAAAGCCTCAATTAATTATCTGCATTTCACACTCGGATGCTTGACTAATACTATGTGCTGCTGAACAACAATCCAGTGCTATTAAGGACAAAATACTAAAGCTCTGAGAGGCTTAAGATGGCACCCTCTACTCCTTCTAACACTTCTGCATACCGAAACTGGAAAACTCAGAAAGAAAGGCACAGAAGGAGCAGAGTATGAGCTGTTGGTTCCCTGGAGAGCAGGACAAGAGCCTGAAATTCTTTGGCAGATTACGATCAAGCTTGCTGAGTTCAGAATATTTCTCAAATCTGGAACTGTTAAAAGGGACTCACACAGGAGTCCTTCAATTCTTTTCATTAAACCACAAGCAATCATCAAAAAAACAACAAAAGCATCCAGACAAGGCACTGTGCAAAAAGCAAAAGTACAATTTCCATGATGAGTGTGCAGATTCCTCCTCAGCTTTTCAGAGCAGGCACATTACCTATTCAGCCTGATACAAACATTAACATGTGCATTTACCACAGCAGTTTTAGAAGGGAAAGGGAAGGAAGGAAAAAAAACCCACATGCTATAAGCAAGAGACTGAGTAAAACTGCATTTCTCCCACAGCTGCAAAGACCAACCTTTCCTGAGGAATAAAGTCCCCACCCCATCTATCATAATCCTATGCAATTGCTATGGGTCTTGGTTTTTCATGGCCAGGAGTGCCCCAACTACTTCAGCCACAGTCATATCATTGCAATGATTGGAAGTGTCCTCAGAGATGTGGCAGCAGCAGCCCAGAGCACAGACACACCTTCCTCAGAGTGGTCTGTGGCTCCCAAAAGCTGACAAGAAGCAGAATGAATACTCACCTCCTGTGCTTTGACTGTTAAGTCACATAACAAAGACTTAAGAAAAGCATAGTGTTAAAAAAGAAAAGCTTATTGAAATACTAAGAGAGTCAAGTACTTATCTTTCTCTTTCACCTGGTGAAACTTTGTTTGGTTGGGGTGGCTTTTTTGAACGTAGATGTGTGCTGCACATGATGGAAAGCAGCCTGCAGGGACAACACATCTGCAGCATCCTTGCAGGGCTCAGCCAGTGAGCTTTAACTCCAACCAATAATACTTGACAAGAAAAAAGATCTCATGGAGTACAAAAAATGCTCCCCTGCCAGGCTGGGAGCAGTCTGTGTATGAAAACACCTGGTACCCAGTGATCATCTGCAGCTTGGAAGGCAAAATCTAGTTTCAATTTCTGTCGCTGGTGTCAAACCAAAACAAGTTGCTGGGAATTTAGATGGCTGTTCCCTCTCCTGACTGGCTTCTCACAATATTTGGACATTTTTTATAGGTGAAAACATATCAGAGTGTAAGAAGCTGAACAGATGGAGCTACCAAGTTAAAAGGAGGCTTTCAGAGGATGCTTAAGGAAGAGAATTGTAATGTTATGTTTCTACAGGAAACCCATTTATCATGATAGCACCGTATAAACTGAAGCAGAAAGTCCTGTCTTTCTCTATTTTTCTACCTCTACAGGCAAAGGCAAAACGATTTGTGAAAGGCTTCCAGTGGTTATTAAGCACTTTGAGTTGGATAAGCAGAGTTGATTTCACTTTGCTATTGATAATTATAGCATTGTGACCCTGTAATTAAGGTCCTGTCAGACTTTCCATGCCAAGCCTTATTCAAGAGATTAAATCATCTGTTTGAAACTGCAGAAGGTCAAAGCTCACCACTGCAGTTGTCAGCTTGGAGACCTTTTTTTCCCTCTCCAAATGTGTGTATTGATGAGCTCACTTCTTTCCCTATATGGTTGCAAAAAGAAAAGGAGAGAGCTGTTGTGTGCTTTGGGAAGCGGTGCAGAAATGCTGTGTCACTGCAGAGCAGTGCAGGGCCTGCTGCAATGGGAAAATACCCTCTCTGCCTTGGGAAAGGGGGAAGACAGAAATTTCTGACCATGGTGCTGATTCTAAGAGCAGGGAAATACCCGTGAGCAGGCTGACAGCTGAAAAAGAGAGATTTCAGTTCAGTTTCCTGCACTGTCTCGAGACTTAATTGCAAAAAAAAAAAAAAAACCCAAAATATACACTGCTGCTGGATGTGGAGGGAAAAAACCAGACCTCTGAGTAACAGACTGGGGTTCTGTTGCTCAGGCCATACCAACCAGCACCACAAACAACAGTGACAACAAACGTAAGCATAAAAACCCTGTTGTCTGTCATGTGATTTGCACCTGGACTTTATATCTCATTTTGTTTTACTGCACTGACGATGCAAGGCAAACGTTCCAAGAGCTCCCCTTGGTCTCCCCCCTCATCTTAATGATCGTTGTTGTTAAGCTTGTGCAGGAGTGACATGGGGCTGAGTTGTTGTTTTTTACATCCAAGGAGCATGCTCTGGGAATGTAGGCCTCTCACATCTCCAAAAGGAAAGGCTTGGCCATAAATCTGTGATCATCAAAGCAGCTTGATTTTACTGAATTGGAATCTTTATGGTTCTTGGGTAAAGTGGTATTTTTGGGAAAACCCAAAGCAATTAGCAATGGTTTGGTGGACCCAATAGATGGGCAGCCCATCTGTTTTGCCTATAGGATTGTACCTGAAAAAAACCCTACAAGCCTCTTACACCAGTGACAGGCCTTTGTAACAGATATTTACATTAAAATTAAAGTTACTCCCACAATGGCCATGTCTGGGCAAGAAACTTAAGAGTATTCTAATTATGAAGACAAATCTGCCACTGTCTCCCCAAAATCACTGGGTTGGTTTTTTTCCTATCAGGGAAAACACACTGACAAACATTTCCTTCCCTTCCCTAAAGAATCATTTTCTTGTCAATGTAGAAAAAGACATGAATCTAAAGCTGTGAACCTTCTATTCCTCACTAATCAATAATTTCTCTCCTAAGTAGCTTTATCTGTGTATCTAATCGCTCCTGGAAGATGCTAATAGAGTCCCAGCCGTTATACAAGTGCATTACTATTGATGTATCTTTCAGTCACACCAGTGCCAAGAGGTCTGATGGGTGCATTCTGATATTTTTGGATATGAAACAACCAAAAAAAAAGGTCTCAAGCAATTCATGCACATTGCTCCTAAAGGATAACAATTCCATGAATTAAGGTGGAATGGAGTGTAGAGAATTTTTGATTGTTCTGGGAGTAGGCTGGAATGAATTTGATCTTTAAGAGGAATTTATGGCTATTTTCAGAGTCTGTCCCCAGGTGCTCCTCCCCTCCTTCACACCAGGATTTCCATGTTATTGCAGATTGAGAACGGCAAAATATATTCCTCTATTTGATTTGAACTTATCTGTTGAAAGCAACAAAATAAAAAAAAACCCAAGGAATAGCAAGTACTTCTTTCTATAAACAGGTTCCTAATGCTCAGCCTAACGTAAACACGCTCTGACAGGGCTCATCATTTATCTCTAACTAGATCTAAAAATACTGAGATGGATGTTTATTGTTGGCCTACTGGACATTCATAGCCTGATAAAGAAAGAAAAATGTACAAAAGAAGACAGTGATAAGGAATTCAATATACTGAATGTTATTTTAAGGGAAGTTATTGTATTTTGTTCTGCATTTCTCCCTCTTACTTGGGAGAAGAAAACAAAGGAATGAATGTAAGTGAACTACGACCTGTTTTTTATTTATGGTATGGAAGCCTTTTTAAACAACAACACAACTAATCCTTCGCTCCACTCCAACATTCGCAGCTAAAACCAGTTAAAAACAATGGTAAGCAATTACAGCAGCCTGGTAACAATTTCAAATGTATCTTTTTGATACAAAGCCCACAGAGAACACTTTAAAATGTCAAAGCTTGCTGTTACAAGCAAGGCTAGAAAAAGTGCATGGCCCACCTAGCCTTCTTCCCTTTCCACCCTGCCTCTGCCAGCTCCTACTCCAACCAGACAGAAGTGTGATAACGTGGTGGATATTCACATTCTTAGTCCTTCAATGCAGAGCGTGGGTCTTGGTTTTTCCTTCAACCCCATTGCTACACCGTTTGAAGGTTCATTTTACTGCCATTATTTCTGATTTATACTTCCAAAAATGTGATAAGAATTAAGTCTTTCAGTTCAGGTTTGGTAATGTTCCATCCACTCTTGCAAAATCTTTGTTTTTGGGTATTCCCAAGACAAAGAAGAGTATTCCAATTAGCATTTGTTTGAGCTCTATTCTTAACACAGTAATCTTTGTCATAAGAAGAACCCCGTAGCCTTGACCACTGGTGATTCTGTGCACAGCAGTGCCCATGTTGGATAGTCCCAAGAAGGAAGACAAAAAAGAATTAGGGGAGCTCAGGGTGATTTGAAGACTTTCTGAGTTAGGCAACAGACCTGGCAAAGGAGCTGCAGCAATTCATGTCCTTGACCTTTAGCTGCATTTTTCTCAGCGACTGACATTATTCACAGTCTGACCGAGTAGCTTTCAATGGCATGGGAAACTGGTTCATGAAGAGATTTTGCTTCATACAAGAGAAAATATCTCTGTATCCAGGGAATTAAAAATCCCAGTATGACTACTAAGGCTGGAGGCTATAATTGTACACGTCTATATGAGCTTGTATTAAGTCTACAATGTGAGTGGGATTTGGAGGAGTACATTGGACACATGGTTCATTCCACACGGGGAGTTTCATCCTGAACTGGAACTCCTCTAACATGTTCCTATACCCACATGACCGAGCTAACCTGCTATCTGTGTCAGTGCTGTTAGTTCTTGAGATGCCTGAATGCTCTTTTAAAACAAAAACTGTGGCTGGTCCAAGTCCCTGTGAAGATCACAGACAAATCCCTCAATAGACTTCTGATGAGAGTTTTAACCAAGGGAAACATCTGTGTGTCATTACATCCATACATTAGTTGTGAAACAGACTCGAAGACAGAGAGATATTGAATTAATAGAGGGTAAGGGACCTGAATAAGTTAGTTTTGAGGAAATAATTAAACCTAGCTCTAAATAACACTTCTCTTCAGGAGAGGTAAGAGTGGTTTTCTTGTTTGAGAGAGGGGAAAAGAGATGCTGAGGGAGACATGATTTGTCCCCAGAGATGAAGGAGGCAATAGGAAAATGCTGAGTTAGTGGAAGGGCCACAGGACATTACAGAAAAGTGAATGTCTTTCCTGGAATATCATGTGTTTTGGATAACCCAAGAACTCAGGCTATTAGATTTTTTGCAAAAAGTAAATTCCCTCAGGAGAATAAAATGTCTTTCTGCTTGAGTGTGTACTGTGCTGAGAGCACTGTCAGGAGGCAGGCTTACAGGGTAACACTGATTAACAAAATACACACAGTGACACAAGCATCTCATGTTAAATACTGAACTCTGGTTTGGGATGTAGACAGACACGTGTTTTGCAGATGAGCAGTTTACAGCACAGAAGGAAGCTTACATGCCAGTCTGAAAATGGATGTGATACCATGCTGTGAAGAGCATCCAGCACTTTGTAGGATGACATAAGGCCATACCAAGGCCAGCATTAATTGATTTGCCTAAGTTCACCTAGCCATCTGCAGCAGTGTTGGAGAATGAACATAGTTACTGTTGCTCTCCCTCCTGCTGCAAGAAACAAACACAATCGCACATCACGGGTAAAACGAATCACAGAATGATCCCCTCCTTATTCAATTCACTTCAGAAAAGAACAGTTACAGACTGGTATCATACAAAATCTCTCCAAATCATGTGAGGGTATTTTTGTCTCATAAACAGATCTCACCTTGGCCCCAGAGCGTAATGCACTGCTGCTCGTGGGTCTGGCAGATGCCGTTGTAGCAATAGCCGTCCACCTTGTGGCACGCGTGCCCGTCGTGCAGGTACACGTTAGCTGGGCAGTGAGGGCTGGCTCCTGTGCAAAACTCTGGCAGATCACAGGAATTACTTGACTCTCTGCAAGAAATCCCCGCTGGTTTTAACTGCAAAACAAACAAAGCCCCTTCACTGCTGTAATTCCAATCAATGGGAGTTATGCAGTGGTAGAACCCATGCAGCGCACGAATGGCTTTTTCCACTGGCTCTGCACCAAGTGACCACAGAGGACAGTATAAGGATTACACAGCTCTTTAAATACATTTATTTGACACAGGTTGTGAAGGGCTTGGCAGTAAGCAGGGCCAAACTGAAGTTGCAGCTGCAGACACGGCTCATGTGTTAGGTCAGAAGGTAAATCCAGTCTTTTGTTAAGTTTTCAAACACAACCCAAAGTTTTAAGTGTGCCTCCTGCAATCATGCCTAAACATAAAGGCACAAAACCAGATGGGCTGTACTGAAAAGGATTCTGGGCAGTACTGACCAAATGTCAGACCAGAAATCTTTTCATGTTAACATGAAACACGTGGTAATCTCATGGCTGACAAATCCACCCACCCACTCGACTTTGCTTTCGGCTTCCTGGGATGGAGGGGCACTTCCCTATGGATCTATCCCTCCGTCATGGGCATGAAGATCTTCTTCAACTTATTTATACAATTAATCCATGTTAATGTTCACGTCCTGATTTCCCTGGACAACCTACATTTCTTTTTCAGAGCTGAAGGCAACTAGCAGGTCATGGTGGAACAGGGCAATCTGAGCTTTCACTTATCAACAGCCACCACAAAAGATGGGTGTGCTCTGGGAGCAGCCCTGAATTTTAACTGCATCACCACAACACCTTTGGTAAAAGGCAAAAAGACACACGTGGACTGATTCTCTAAAGGCCATTTGCTAGCTGTTTTGATAGCTTGCTGCTACTGAGCTTTTAGGCAGATGGTTGCCACAGACACTGTGGAAACTTGCTGAATGCTTTATTAGCCTATATGCAAAACGTGGCCTGAGAATTCAAGAAGTTAAATGCCTGTGGCAAGCTGGCTCTTTATAGTATGCTGGGAGTCTCCAGGAGTTGATGGTCTGCCATTAGAAACATACATGCTGTTGATAAAATTAATATTTTAAGAGTCTTCCCATAAAAGAGGGTCCAGCAGTTAATGATTGCTTGCCAGAGCACAGCATCTATATGGGCATGAAAAGAAATCAAAGCATACAAAAGTTCATAAAAAAGCAGTAGTTTTGCCTGAGGAAATTAAGTGGCTACAAATAGCACAGACACCATTAAAACAGTCTGTCGATCTGCTCCTTCCATAATTGTTCCAATATAAGAGGATTTTTTAATTGCTTACACGAAATACAAGAGTCTTAATGCTTGATTAATGCTTAATGCTACCACTTTGCTTGTTCTCCATCCTTGTTTCCTACTCTGCACTTGGGAGGACTGGGGAATCCTGCCCACCCCACACATCAGTAAGAAACGTTTCCATTGCCTCACCTGGCAGTCTTCACAGCAAAGCCCGTGTGCACACACTGCTCCCGCTTTCAAAGTGCAGGTAGTTGCATTACAGCACCGGTTTGTACATTCCTAGATGGGATATAAATTTAGAGCAGACAACTTTCAGTCACAAGGAGCTATAAATCAAGAGGCTGCCTATAGCTCTGCCAAGAAAAGCCAGGCATGGAAGGATGAATTATGCATGAAACCCTATGACTTGATCCAAACAGTCTTGGTGAGTCCTTAGATTCAACAAGCACAATAATTGCAGTAAAAACAGAGAAGTCATTGAGGATGGTTGGTTTATCCTAGCTATGGATCTGATCCCAAACATCACAAACAAGTCAAGTATGCTGATACCAATCCCAATATGGTGCTATGGTGGTTTATTTCCACAAAAATCATTGGAATGATGCCTTTGCCTCCAGTGAGGATCCAGGACCTGTGATGCTGACACTGAGCATCATGGCTACAACTCTGTATATTGTGATAGCTGCTTACCAGAATTCTGTATGGCTTGGAGACTGGTGGCTGCCACAAAAGAATATGATGACACTATTCCCTGTAATCTCTTATGGGTGTATGCCAGTAATAGAGCTCTGAGAAATGGAATGAGTATGAATTGCATTCTCACTAACTGATCCATCCCAGTTTCACACATACAGATTAGGTGGTGGCATGTCTGTGCTTTTGCAAACTTTCTTCTCAGCAAAATGAGCTAGTAAGAAGTTTCAGAAAATAATGGATTTGTTTTTCCAAGATTATGTTCACAAGCTGCAAGTTACATCAGCTGTGCTGGAATCTCATCTCTCTTTAACAAAAATAGCAGCAGATAAAATTGCTCTTCAGCTGTGTGAAGTCAGCTTGACTTAACAAGGGATAACTACAAACCCAGGGAACACACGTGGGTTAGAACGATGTTCACAGTCTCTTGTTACTTTATTGGCTTTTGTAAAGCTTCCCAAGTGGAAGACACAGCTACCACTGCACTCACAAATGAAGAGCAAAATGATTCTCAGCATTTCACTGTTTTCTTAGATAATATCTGCCTGGATATACAAAGCTAACTGTGCTGCTCTGAAGCAGCGGAACAGCTTCCTGCACCTATTTTTGATCATGCCAGAAGGCAGCAGGCTACACAAATATTTCTGTGCAGCTGCTGCATTTAAGAACTGAGATTCCACTGCACAGATGCACATTTTTCAATTTCACCTCAACAACAATCCGAGAGAATCAGAGTGAAGCAATGTCAGTCCAACTAATGTACTTCTGGAACAGCCAGCTCCTGTACCCCATCATCTGTCCTACATCAGCCATCCATGGGAAGCAATCGGCATTCCCCAGGCGGGCTGGGCTAATGACACAGCTCTGTGAATGATGGTACTGCGGCCTTTGACATTTCCAATGGTTCACTTACTACTCATTGTAGCCAATGAGCTTGTTAAATAGTTCTTGTGCATGGGTTATTAAATTGTCAGGAATGGTTTTAACAGGCAAGCAGATGGTAAGAGCTCACAAGGCTCTTGGAGGCTGCCACCCAAAACTACTGCTGTGCTGTAGTTTATTAGTTATAAGTCTATTAGTTCTTACTGGTAACAACAGCAGTGATGGGAGCTGAGTCTCTTGATGTAGGTCTCCTGGGCTCATCCAAGCATCTCAGACAGACTACAACAACAGCAATGCTAATGTCACCTACATGAGGCCAGATACTGTAGACAGGACGTCTTGTTTTCACCTCTCTCTTTTCTAAGAACAGAACCTCACTCCCTCTTTCCATTTCACTCAAGATATTATCAGCTTCTGTTGTATTTTTCTTCATTTTCTTCTTTTCCAGACAGAGCCCCTCTAGAATCACCCTATTGCTCTTCTTTCAAGCTTTCCCATCCTGCTTTCCTGAGACCAAGGAGGAGTAGGAAGCAGACCCAGCATGCTGCAGATTTATAGAGGCCTCCTGGTACTTCATTTTTCTTTTCCTATTCTTTCCCCCAAGTAATTTCTAACAGCCTATTTACCATTTAGACCCACTCTCAAACACTGAGTTGACATTTTCATGAGACTATTGCTATATGAAGTCTCGTTCCTCTATGGCCAGTGTCAGCTCAGCACCCATCATCTTGTATGTGGTGTTCGGAATGTGCATCACTCTGCACCAAATCCCATTTCTCATCTTAATGCCCAGTCCAGTTGTCTGAGAAGGTTTCTCTGCAATTCTTCACAGCCATCCTTCATCTCTACCATCCTAACTAATACTGTCAGCAAATTCAAGCCTATTCCTCTTCCCAGGCTGTTTATGAATACACTGAATTGTATAGTCCCCAAGACACATCTCATGGATATATCACAGCAGATCCCCTTCCATTCCACAAAATGGATGATTTATACCTGGCTGTATTTCCTATCTTTTAGCCTAATTTTTGCCTGACCCATATTCTCTCATCCTACAGCTGCTTAGTCTCCTAAAGAGGCTCTGGTGAAAGGCTTTGGTCTAAAGCTCCTCTGAACTCCTAACTGGCTGCAACAACAGCATCATCCCTTCCAATCCACTTGTTAAGTCCTTCAGAGCACTGTGATAGGTTTGTAAGACAAGATTTCCTGGCACAAAAGCTCTGATGACTCTTCCCTGACACATCACAGCTGCTCAGGCACTAGCTCTTAATTACAGTTGGAAGTCATTTGTCAGACTTCTGGTTTACCAATTTGCAGTTTTCTGATCTCCCTTGCAGCCCATTATAAAATTAGCCCTATTTGTCACCTTTCAGTACTCAGGGACAGAGCATTTAAAAACATCCCTTCTATCTTTCCATGTGTAATCTATGTTAGCCCTGCTTCCACAGGCAATGCAGCACATTGGATAGTTTTGGTAATATACTCCAAAATGAAGATAAAGCTTAATTGGTCTATTATCCTTGGTCAAGTTGGCCTGATGGTGGACAAGCTGACACCATCTGTATTCAAGATGATGACCAGAAGGTGAGACTGTAATGGAGGTGGTCAAACAGTTCTTATTGCATTAGCCTTTCCAGAGCTGTCTGAAAGGTGGAAGGTGTGCTGCAGGCACAGCTCTGCACCCTCGTGTATTCATTGCTTCCCTACTGCTAAGGAATGTCAGTGAGTGCAAATCTCAACTCAGGGCTAATATTTCCTTAGAAGAAGGAGAAATGTCAGTGTCAACCATCTACATCCACATCCTCAGGCTGATATTGAGTTCTGATCAGTGATAAAATACAACTAGCTTACGGTATCGTACAGCTTTCCATACCATAAGATACTGCAACACTACTGACAAACCTCAGCAGGTACAATGAGTGGGCAGTGAATTATTAACTAATCTAACAGGTTATTTGGTACCACTCAGATTATAGCAGTAAATTCCAATTGAGGCCAAACTGCAGTTTTCCAATATGAATATAAAGGAAAAACCTAGAAAGACGAGACGAATCAAGTCAGTGCCTGTTGATGTTAAGTGGCTTTGACTTGAAAAGGTATTGCTAACATTCAGAAGTGAACACGAGAAAGATAACTGGGTTAGAAAGACATTTGCAAACTGCTTGCACTCTATTGACTTTAAACAGGAAGATAAGCCTGCTTCCTCCAACCTTGTTACCCTGAAGAATGAGTGAACTGTCAGGAAATCCTTATGGCTTGGGTAAATCTAATACAGTGTATAGACAGGGTACAGCAATATCTCTCTGTTTTAACTGCCCTGATCTATTTTGTCTGCAGAACCGTATTTATCACAGGAAACAAATCCCTCATTGGCTGATGTATTTAATTCTGATAATCTGAGAGAAGTTCAATAAAGCCAATGAGCTTGGGATGCCAAAGGGATAAGGATGTCAGCTCGGATATTATTTGACCCCTAGGTTTTGCCTATCTGCTCCTGATCTGACACAGACTAAACTAAAAAGAACGACCTCTGGAGCAGTAGCAATCTTTCTGGGAGGCAGTAAAGGCTGTTTCTGTTAGCAAGGTAACTGGCTAGTGGCAAAGAGAAATCTCACAGTGAAGAAGAGAAAGGTCTTGTACCTAAAATATTAAGATGGTTTCAGTGAAAAAACATCTAGCCCACGTTAATATTTATATAACTATATTAATATTAATATAGGAGTGACTTTTAATATACAGAAACAAATCTTCAATTAACACATGGTAGCTTGAGAAATATGAGCAATGTTAACAAATTTACATTGAGTTTACTTTAATAGCCAGTACTTTAAAATATTGCTGTCATTAGGAACATGATTGTTATTCATGGCTACTCTGTTGGGCAAACCACCAGAGAGAGTTTGTTCTCTAATGGTGAATTGAGCACATTCTTAACTAAGACCCTGCCTGGGCTTCAGCAACTCAAATGCAAGTCAAGCAGAAGCTCCCTTCATTTCTGAGGACTCTGAGGTTTAAGCTGGTAAGACAGAAGCAGAGAAAGGAAAGTTTTATTTTACACCAAATAATGTTAAACATGTCAACCCAATTCTTGACTGTTAAAAACCTGCAGACAGGAGGTGAGCAGTAATTCTCAGGTGCTATCTTACGTCAGGCTCCCCGCAGTCGCACTCCTCTCCATCTTCCACATAGCCATTCCCACACTTCTGTCCACCGAAGGACTCCTTGCCTTCAGGCAAGTTGAACAGACACATTCCCACCCCTTTTTCCAGGCTGTTTTCCAGGTCCTTTCTGCTGCAGCTACTGAATACCATGGGAAATGGATAGCTAGAAGAAAAAGACAGGGAGACAAAAAGAAAGGTAATGTCATGAGCTGAAAACATTGCTCTTCTGTCATGCTGGTGACCTTTTAGAACACCTGTACACAAATAAAAAGATTGTGTTATTTTTTTTAACCCTTTAGCATCGGATTGAGATCTAGCAATTTATTGTAAAATGGAGCCAAACCCATTTAGAATAGTTTCTGATGATGAGTAAAGGGATTGCTATCTTTTTCACTTCAGTTTGTAGCTGCTGTATCTGGAATTACTACTCCATCTTTTACATACCTAGTTACAGAGCAAATTTTGGTGATGACACTAAAGAAATGCCGGACTGACAAGGAGGATTCCTGCATTTACAGGACTGCAAAACATCCTAGTTCTCCTTGGCAAATTTAGCCTCAAATGGCAAACTCATTCATCTTTTCCGCAGTAAGGCAAACTTCCTGCTCTTCTCAGACAATAAAAAGAATAGAGAAAAACAGTGAGTTCCTTGATAAGAACCTGCTTCTGCAATTCATCAAAGTCCAGCTTGGGAACTGCATGATTAAAGCAAACACAGTTCTTGTTTTAAACCAGGATGACTGTAAAGACACTACTGAAAATACCTGTATTTTGAACTGACACTGCTGAGAGCAGGATTTGGCCCTGCTGTGCAGGCACACAGCACTTTTGATTTCTTTGGCATAACACATGGACAATGTTAGCAAACTGATCCAAGGCAGTACAAAGATCACCAGATAATTTGTGTTTCTCTGTTGGAGGACTTAATTCCATTTTTGCTAACAAACGTTTGTAGTTTAACTCATAGATGTGAGTTAAAGTAGTACCTGGATCTGCCCATCAGTGATATGACCTAAAGTCTGCTGTGCCCTCTTGGCTTTGAGATGTGCCCATGGTTATGTTGAATCTGTATCATAACCAAGTCATAAAACAACATCTCCCCCAAGACTTGGTACCTTTGTCACTGCTGCTCTGTTGTCCAGCAGTAATTCAACATTATGGCAGCACAGGGAGGCAACCTCTTAATGACTGGACTTTATTCACTAAATGCTTCCTATCACTCAAGTGTTATTACAGCATAATCTTTACAGACAATCAAGATAATAGATGGAAGTTCTGCACTGCTGAACTTCAGACTTCGATTAACCTACTGTTGTTTCCAATACCCTGAAATGAAAAAGCTTGCTTCGTGAGTGATGATGCCTACAGCTATCAGAAAGGGATCATTTCTATATAAAAATAACAGAGAAATGTTTGTCAATTACAAATGTGACAGAGCTTCCCATGCTGACAGAAGGCGGTTAACTAAGAGCTTCTGGAAAAATTATGGTTACCTTACACAACAGAATGTATTTAGTGCCTGTTTAAAATTACCCTTTTCAACAGATTCTTTGGCAATAAAGCAGCCAGCTCATTGGAAAAGAACATAAACACGACTCTGAAGAAGAAGTAAATTTTCATGTATCACTATAGGGCTTGTCAAGTTCAACTAAACAGCTGTGTGATTCACTGACATATGACTTCAGAAAGTTAATAGGCATCTCCATTTAAAAAGACGATTGCTGGAAAATTATCAATGTTTAGGCAAAATGACAGAGTTTCAGATAATTAGAGAAATTTCAGGATGGCATGAGGTAGGAGGCAGGCTGCTGGCTGCAGCTCTAGGCCCCAGGGGAAACAGGGAAGGTGCTTGGAGTGATGAAACAGAAAGCAAAGGTGCTTGGGAAGCCTCCTACTGACCATTTTCTGTTGAGCAACTCGAATGTTCTCAGCAGGACACCATAAACTCCTGTCCTACTCAGTTTGATTGGAGAAAAATACCACAATGCTTTATGTACGTGACTATGAACATGTAGATGGATGTACACTGCTGTCAGAGACCAGATAAACATCAAGGAACCCACATACATCTGACTGATAAATCCTGCACAAAACAGATGACTGCTTGTTCAGACATGATCCTCATATCAAAGTATGAATAAATGAGTGCTGCATCATCCAGGCAAGATCCTTCACTTCAGTGACACAGATTTGCTTTGATATCTGCTGGGATGAGACCAGGAGATATACATACCTTACACAGACTGATACCAACTCAGGAATACAAATAATGCATTTTTCCCTCTGCGTGTATGTCTCAGCCACACACAGATCGTGAGAATACCTCACCAGTCAAAGCTGTCAATATTTCAGGGCTGTCCCTTTGTATCCATGAATCCTCGGGGTCATTTGCATGAATGTGAGATGTGTCTGTCCATCACCAGGAGAACAGAACCTCTCCTCTGTACCAGAGGTGAAATAATGTCAGTGTTAATGAATGAAGTTTCTGTTTCCCCCCAAAGGAACTTCAAGCTGTTTCCTATTTTGAATTAAGAAATCCATTCATCTTCTGGCTTTTCCTGCCCCTGACGTTGATTTCCTCAGCTGACAGCAGTGTGGCACGTGTTACTCGATGAAATTTTCTGAAAATACATTTTCTTTATCAAGTAAGCCCAAAATAAAGCAATACACACCCAGAGATGAACCCAACAAATGGAAACGAGAACAACTGAAGAGTAACCAGACCATGCAAGAAAAGATTCCACATCAATTGATGCCAATTGGTATTTCATTGGAAAAACAATTGATCTTTAATACTGGGGTATTCTGACACACAACTATTTTGGTTTTTTTGCACCAAAAAGTTCCCCATGTAACAGCCACAGCATTTGATCCCTGTGATTTCAGGCTACATTTTGTCTGTCTTTGCAATTTTAAAGCTGTTTCATCACAAGCACGAATTCCCTGGCAGATGGGAAAGGAAGCTATAGCTATCAGATGTCAGTAGCATTAGGCTTGATGTATGTTTAAGTGAGTCTGGAGCTTGTGAAAGAAACTTGTTCTCTGACCAAATGCAGCGAGCTTCCTCTCAGAAGGACCTTACCTGGAAGGACTGCTTTTGGATGGGAAAAGGTAATGGGGTCTCCACCGTAAAGTCAGTCCCTGACTTCTCTCTGGGATTTCAGTCACGTGCTAAACAAGGATATTTGTGCTCTCTGTGCTCAGACACTTATCCTGTTGGAGAATCCCTCAGCTAATAGCTAATATAAGCCATTGGAGAGCCTTCTGGAGGTAAAAAGTTCATTAGCAATTAGTATGTTCCACTGTCCTCCACTCAAGACATTTTCTTTTACAGATCCTTGTTTTTTCTGCAATTGGGAAGAGAAACAAAGCTTTAGTCCAACCTAATTCCTACTCTAAGATGCTGAACAGCCCACACATTTTCTACACTGTATGAATCTGTTGATGGATCAACAATGGATCATTTTGTCAAATCATTATGGCTGTGGATACAACTCTACAGAACTCAAATAGTGCCCAGCACTACATCAGTTTCTTCAGTGGGTTTACAGCAAGAAAACCAATTTCAGAGTCTATCTACCCCTCTTCAATCCACAGCATTCTTCAGTGTTTCCTTGGTGCTTAAAAGATGTGCTTAACCTCAAGCAATGAATATCCTAGATCTCAGCAGAAATAGCTTTGACTGCTCCTGCAAACGAGAGCTTCACAGTAGTAAGAGGATGGCTGGTAATTGATTCCTTCAGAAACAGAGTCTGGTCTTGTCCCATTCATTTATATTTCAAGCACGCAAGCTATTCAAATGCCAGTTTCCTTTATGCAGTTTTGCATTTAGTCTGTAGTACATGGGTCCTTTCATTAACTAAGTGAAGTGGCATCATCATTGTGTCAAATCCATTCTCAGAATAGAGTGTTCTTTGTACTAGTGTCCCGTTGCCCAGCATAGGTGCTTTTCCCTCCATGAACTATAAAAGTTCATCTCCACTATCTCCATTTCAGAGGCATTCCCCCCTCCTAATGGGCTGAATAACAAGAGAGTACAAGTACAGAGACAGAGAGTCACTGCCCTAGAAAATTACAGTCTTAAGAGATCAGCCAGCCAAAGCATTCAGGAGAAACAGACTAGCTGCTGATTCATGCAAAGTAACGCAGCAAATCGGCTACAGACCTAGCATTGATACCACTGCTGAGGCTGGTGTGGACATTCACCATTGCTGTGTTCCCCATTGCTCCATCTGGAAAACACCTGGAGGGACGCTGATATGAGCTGCAGATCTTTGCTCCAGTTCTAACCCTACCACTGCATTGCAGCAATACTTTAGGGAAAGCCATCTGAAGTGAAAGTCCTTTGGTTCATCCCAACCACAGCTATCTACATAGAATCATAGAATGGCAGGGTTAGAAGGGACCTTTAGAGATCATCCAGTCCAATCCTCCTGCAGAAGCAGGTTCACCTAGATCAGGTCACACAGGAACATGTCCAGGTGGGTCTTGAAGACCTCCAAGGAAGGAGCCTCCACACCCTCCCTGGGCAGCCTGGGCCAGGGCTCCTTGACCTGAAGAGTAAAATAGTTTTTTCTTATATTTAAGTGGAACTTTTTGTGTTCAGGCATCTAAACATTTAGTACCTCAGTCCTACCTCTTCTGTCTTGCTCCACCATAAAACACAACGTATTTTGCTGCTTCTCAATATTCTGAAAGCAATCATTTTGATTATTATGATTACCACTATCTCAGGTTGTTCCTTTTCTGATTCAAGAACTGTAGGACATTTACAAGGGAACTGCCTTGTTGTCTCCAAGATGTTGATGCATATATACACACATGCAGTATATGTATATATGAATTATATATCTATTTATAGGGTTCATTTATTCCAGTTCATAATGCAACCTGATTGTTCAGCATTATGGCAATGTTTATACAAAGCCTCTTACCAAAAGGCCCTGAAGTGGTTGATAATTATTCACTCAATTGAAATGCACAACAGCCCCAAAGAGCTCTATTAAGTACCACCAGGCCTTCCTCCCTCAGGTAATATGATAATTGGAGATCATATTAATTTTAAAGGGGCATTTTGATTTTCCAGAGCACACTTACTGAAACAACTGTTGCCTAGCTAATTTCTGAAGGTGAAGAAAACTGGGACTGTGCTTTGTCCAGAATGCTTGAAAAAAATAACAAACCTGAGAAACCATAAATGGAAATTGCTAGAGCATCAGCTGTGCTTTTTGGGAGCGTGAAGGTGCTCAAAGACAAGAAGGGTGCTGAGTCCCACTTCTCCACCTCAGAAATTTCACAAGACGAGCACCTGAATTTCCCACATTTTCCATCACAACATCTTGCAACCATCGTGGTGTCTCTGTGTGTCTGTCTTGACTCTAGGACCCTTTGAGATTCACAAATGTTAGCACTTACTCTCCTTAGTCTCCAAAATTCTTTTTTTTTTTTGTCTGTGCTGTGTCTCATAACTGAAGAAGAGGAGAGCAACTCAAGATCCTTTTATTGGAGGCAGAGGATGTGAGTTTGAGCTCTCTCTTGTTCAGACTCTATGGAATGACTCATGAACAAATGAGTAGGTCTTCTCTTTCTTATCCTAGTCTTAAGTAGGAACCTAAAAAGAGGTGTTTTTTAGCTTAAAAAAATAGAGATATGATTACTGTTGCTAATTCAGTATAAACAATTCTTCTGTGGAAAAGATGTGAGCAGTAGAGGGAGTAACACAAGAATAAATTGTTCAAAGGTAGAAGCTCAAGCGACATGAACGTGTCTAGACCCAGAGAGTTGTTGATTTCAAGGAACTGTGACAACTCTCCAGCCTCTTCCAACTCCTGATCTAACCATCATAATTCTTTTGTGCTAAAAAAGCTTCCCCCTTGGCTTTAACCTTCTAGACATTATTAGTGTTCTCCATCTCTTGAAAGCAACTTTTGTATGGTCTTCTAAGAGATATAAGACTACTAGAATGAAATTGAATTTGCTATTAGATGACACTTTTTGACACTTTAGCTACTCTTTACAGCATGTATATTAATGGATTGGTAAGCATGAAGAAGCCCACAGATTGGGTATGAAGCAGGAGATAAAATCCAGTTTTCCTTGATGCTGAAATAGGTGTTCAAATACTACAGAACCCTTCGTGTATCAAGTTCTGTCATGACACATTATTTCTCATGCCTCATGTTTTAATAGCTATTGTTTAAAAGCAGACAAGTGCCATAGTATGGAAGAGATTTTTCATCTATTATTTAAACAATGTCTTCAGTTGTAAGTACTTTTGATGGAGAAAGACATAAAGGCAGTCTTAAAGTAGATCCCACAAGCACAATGAAGGGAGACTTTAAAAGTATTTGCAGATTCCATCTCAATCAAAGCTTTTGCAAATGGCAAACACCCACAGCGGGGAGGATGGGTTAAAGTGGGAGACTCTCTGGGCACCTGGAAGATGTGCAGGCCCTTGCAAGCAGCATGTGATAGAGTTTTGCACAAGACCCCAGCCCTAGAGCGGATGAGGAGCATCATTTTCAGCAGTGTTGGAAGGATTCAGCTAAAAATACAAAGTGATTTTTTTATATGTATATGAAGTATTGAAATGGGAAGTTTACTTCAAAAGGCAATAGATGTCTGACAACTCATACTTATTTTTCTAGCCTATTTTTCACTCTCTTGCTCCTCTTTTATAGTTTTAATCCCTAGAGCATCAATAAAGTAGAGCACAGAATTGGGCCATGTAGTTCTCCATGACATCAAAGCTCTTGCTGTCTGAGTTCATGCTCAGGATTTAGAAACGAGCCTGGATTTCTCCTACAGCTTTTGTCATGTTCACCACATACTAGTTTTCACATTTCCAATAAATACCTGTGAATATGTCACACTGGCGGTTAATTTAATTGATGTGTAGTGGCAGTGGCTTGTTGTGTGCTACAAGGAAATTTCCAGGGTTATCAAAAAGAAAGTCTTTCCAAGTAAATGTTCAAACTTCACACACAAATGCTTTAGGTTCATTGTGATCTGGCCATGAGGATAGTGCCAATTCCCAGAATGAATTCAAGTGATCTCACTTCAGGTGCCCCAGCTGAGACCTGACCTCTCCCATTAGGCTAAAGGTGAAAATTGAACTATCTGAAATAGTAAAAAAGGCAGATTTCTAATCCTGAATGTGGGGCAGAAAGCAGAGATGAAACAAATGGCTGGATGCTTCAGAAAAGCACTTTCTGCAAAGAAACTTAATGGCTTTAAACAGGATGCACCATCGTGGCTTGATACTTCTGCAGTCACAAAACTGCCAAATAAAACATTATTAGCAGTTTCTTTGACAAATATATAGCCAGAACTTTTTCTTGTGGAGAGGCCCATTGTCCCTTTCCTTTCTGTATTTTGGGGGTGAAGCAATCCTAAACCAATTTATCAGTCCTGACAGGGTTCTGACTATACGCTGGAGGTATCTGAGTTGCAAAAGCTCTATGGGAATTGAACTCAGACAACTGTTCTTCCTGTTGGAACCAGCCAGCCAAGGAAAGTAGCTGTAATCGGTTGAATTTGCCTCTGGCTCATCTTTTGCTCTGTTTCCTTTCAGACCACTACCTCATTAATAAAAATTTGCTGGATTGCTGAGAGTTCAGGTTTCACAATCTAGTGCTTAGGATTTGAGGTTAATCCAATGCTGACTATGGTAAAAGTGAAAAAGCAACAAATAGCAGAGGGAGGGATGAAAAGGCCAGGTCAGGTCTGGTCCCAGGCTAAAGCAAAGCAGGGCAGCAGGCGTATGGTGCCTGCCAGCAGAGAAGGCAGTGTTAGGTAAGGACCACAATCAGAAAGCCTTTTGTTTACATTTGTCACACAAAACACAACATCCTCAGCATCTGACAAGCAAATAAAGACAAATGGTCCACCTCTTTGCTCAAAAATACCTTGCTGAAGATCAGCTTCCTCCCAATTCCATGTGAAATAAAAGGCATTGTCTGACCTGGCTTGAAGTGCAGGGCAGCTCTATGTGATGATGCTTCATTTAGGTCTCAACATGATTTTACAGACAGCTTTTGTGATTTTATCCCTTGAAAAACTTTGAAATTGTTTTTAAATAGGTGAGGGGCAGGTTTGGAGAAAAAAAATCCCAAGTGACTTTGGGAAGTCAGTTGTGAGAAGAGCACTTTGCAGAGATCATGTTTAGGTGAGGGAGGAGAACAAAATCATTTTCAAAAGCCAAAGCAAACCAAGCAAAGGGGAATATCAAATCCAGATCATAATACAGATAAATCAACCCATGATACTTATTTATGGACAGTTCCCCCTTTCACCAGTACAAGCTCCTGTCCTGACTGTGTGTATATTAAACACGATTCATGATATACTGCACCATAAAGAATGAAAGAAGCATATGCAGTCATCCTTCCAGATGATGCTGTGATCAGGGTGCCCAGCTTGATTTAAAGACCTGTCACACTGTACTTGGCAGCAGTGGACAGATTTGGGCAAGGAAGAGCCTGTGCATCAGGTAACTGCAAGTTAAGAGGACTCTGAGAAAGTCTAAATCCCTCAAGGAGGAACCCAGGCCAGGGAGTCGAGATTTGAGAAGCAGTCCTCTGGACAAAGCACGTGAAGAAGCTGCCCACCAGAAAGAGCAGTAGCAGAAGCACTAAGGATGAAGCTTATGGAAATGTCAGTTAGCGAGGCACAGGTGATAGAAAAAAAAAAAGCATTTGAGACCTGCAAAAGGTGGAAATAATATATACCTGGGGGAGAGACTCATCCTGATTTCACTTAACATCTGGTCTCTTAATAAATCAGGACTTCAAGACAGGAGCATCTGACTTGCAAGCAGCTCAGCTCAATTACTTTTTCTTTCCTTCGAGTAGATGCAAAGGAAAGATAAGTGAGGCCTAACAGGGACAGAAATCAAGCTGCATTCCACCAGCATTTCCACCTTCCCTTCTTCTGCTGCAAGATAAGCACTGAGAAAAATGTAGTTTGTCCTGCATCACCTATATCTCCTCAGACAAATGGAAATGGAATTCTTTCGAAAAAGAATCACAAATAGAAAATGACAATGATTCATTTTTCCCACCTTCCCTTTTCTTTCTCACAGAGCTTAAACAACAAAAAGAAACTAATTAGTAGCAACATTGTATGTAATCATTATTTTAAGCCACGAGAAGAGAATGGATCCAGCCATGATCTGAGACATAGGGATCCTTAAGTGAGCAAATTAAAACCTTCACTCACAGGAATGAAAGGCTTCTGAAGAATCATGGTATACGAAGAGTCCCTAGGTATACTGATGAAATCCTGGCCTTATTGAAGTCCATAGGAGATTTCCTACCAGCTTTGAGGGAGCCTGGATTTCACGTCTAGTGTTGGTCGTCTGCCAGGAGAACATCAGTGATGAAGATGAATTTTCATGGTATTTTAGAAGCAGTCAAAAAGGCTCCCTAGGACACCAAAGTTAATTCAGTGGCTGCACTAAAATAGGTGATTTCTTATCTTCATCTCACTGCTGGGGCTGTGCCATTTAGATTTAAAAAGCTGAAATGGAGCCTACCTGCATTTCTGCCACAAGAATCCCACAGTAAATGTATCCAGGACTTTGTAATAGGCTTTGACATTAGAAAAGAAAAAAGAATGACTTTGCAGGAATCAATTGTTAGGGTAAAATAGACATCTTCCCTCTCTGAATTTTAAACATTCTGCACATCTATCCCAGGCACAAAAGGCTCTGTGATTCCCATGACAACTGTGGCAAATGCAGCTATAGGCACCGCTTAATTACAGCGATTCAGCCTTCCAAGTCAGCATCAATTCCTTAAAGTGCTTCAGGGCATGCAACACATGTTCAAAAAGGAGTCTTCATGTGACCTTAAGAAAATGCCCTTTAAGGTATGTTTCTATTTATGCTCTGGGAATTTGGAATTCATTAACACCAATTAAAACCGGACATTGTGTGCTTGTTTCTCCATGTACTGCGTTACAGATTTATCTCTGCAGGTTGAAAAGGTTCTTTTGATGAAACAGAAAGCTAAGATAAAGAGAAATGTCCTGATATGATTTGTTCTCATGGGTCATGGCAACAGCAGTACTGCAGGAGAAAAATGTCCCTTACAGAGCTATATTTTCTGTGGATATTACACCGACAAGACAAAATGCAGCTGAGCTCTCACATACCAGCATCCAAGGCAGCAAAACTATACCCATTCTGGGTACTTCACATAGTAGAAACCATGAGCTGTCCTTAAGTATCTGCTATAAATAATCACACCAGAAGTAAAATGTGTTTTCATTTGAGAACTAACCTTTCTCCTTGTCAGCTCCACTTACAGAAAACGCATGCTGTAAATCTATACGAGCTCTCCTCTAGCATACAGCAGAAAAGTCAAATATTCCCACTCCTAACAGCCCATCTTCTGAAAGACTAAACTAAACCAAAAAGCGCTATATTTTTTTAAACACTTGCCCCATAGCTCTGTGTGCTAATTGTTAACAGTGACCCACTCCAGTAAAGGGCTGGGAAATGTGCAACGTGTTTCAAGCAACACTCCTAATTCTTCAGCTCTAACTCTTCAATTCTTATTTACCACAACAATTTAATCTATCTGTAATGGATGGAAATTATTACCAAAAAGGAATGCCAAATGCACTGCAGACATGGGCCTTCTTGGAGTTAACTGAAAGACTGACATAAATCTATTCTGTAATCCCGTGGCTGTTTCCTACTAAAGGAAGGACCAGGATGCAATGTGCTAAATTACTAGGGCATAGGGATATGTTGCTTAAGTTGTTGGGGGTTGTTTTAAAGCAGTTGCACTGCTGGCACAACAGACCCAGCTCTGTCACAAGCAATTTATTACATCAGTATATCAACTTTATTAAAAAAAGAAAAAGACAACAGAGAAGACTGTCTTTGTGCAGAGCTCAGCTCAGACTGGTTTGGAAACATAAACAGCTTCAGAGTTTAATTAGAAACTGTTTACATCTTCAAGATAATTTCATTTTCTTCAAGTTGTAACAGAGGTAATTCCAGATAGTTCTGCTGACTCCACAGCTTAATGTCTCTGAGCTGCCAGACCGAAAAATGCAAAATGAGGTCTGTACAGCTGAAAACAAACTGAGGGGTCAGGAAATACTGTGCTAACTAATAATGGTTTGATTATCTAATGTTCAACAGCTCTGCAGCTACAAGACGCTGTGAGATGTCTAGAAAGAAGAGAAGAGAATGAGCCAGTAAATTAAAGTACCCTTTCCCACGCCACATTTCTGTTTTCTGTCCCATGTCTAGAATGAACTTTTGCCTTTTTGAAGCCTTTTTTCATTTTAAAAATTACTTGTATCTTGTGAAGTGTCACAATAAGTAGTTTTCATTTCAATTTGATTTGGTACCAACGCCTATATGCTGTTTTCATGGCATACCTGACTGTCTCCTGAAGCTCATCTGCTGGAAATCTTTGGAGGGTGTACGCTTTCATGGCCCAATTCCATAGACACGAGTTTACAGTCTGAACAACCACAATCAAGGTGACCTTATATCCCACTTCTTCATTGGGTAAATATTCAAAGTGTTAATTTTCTATCTGTAAAGTGCAGTTTGTCTTAAGGCATGAAGTATTCTCCTGGAATACTTAGTACAGACTGACAGCGTGGTATGAAGGTAAAGCCTAAGGCTATAAAGCTGATGTTAAAATTTCCATTTATAAATCAATAATCACTGCAAACAAAGCAGCCTACTCAGTGCTGTGAAGGCCACAACCTTTCCTCAGGCACAACTTGCCTATGCAGTTTGCTAAAAACCCAAAGTGAATCTCCAAACTGTCAGCCCTGTGGAGTGCTGGAGGTGGGCACAGTGCTGCTGAATGAAGCACGGCCTTTAACCTGTTAGATGAGACAGAAACCCTAACATAAAGTGCGCTGAGCTGCTTGGATTTACATCTGGGGAATACTCATAGCAGGTACAACCTCTTTCTGTCCGTGCTCTGAGCCAACCCAGAGCTATGTGTCTAGATTGACACGTCCAGCACAGAGGACAGCTTCAGATACATCCAAAGGACTCTGGTCCAGCACACAGAAACAGTGAAGAGTCATTTAATCCCATGCTACAGATATCTTCCCAAGATAAATTCAAAAAGTGTCCAGAAATTTTTGCCTCGAGAGCATCTCCTGTGTTTATTTCTAGAAGCTGGGTAGCTGGATGCTCAAGCAGTAACTTGGCTGAGATGACTAAAGCTTGCATGCATCTTTCAGAAGTTCAGAGCTCAGCTGCCCACTGCTCATCAGCTATCACACCACCTCACCTCAGAGCCCTGTTTCCAGTACTGCTTTGTTTTCACAGGGTTCATATGAGCACTGATGTGCAGCAGAATGTACTTCTAAATGGATATTTACTACCTATTGTTTTCAAAGAGACAAGTTATTTTTCTTTTCCAAACTGTAGAAATCACTCTCATTCTCCTCCACACACACAACTCTCTTTTGTTTGTCTGTTCACTTGCTGTGCTTGACCTCTGGCCAGAATCCCTCTTTCTGCCTTGAAGGAGGGTGACAGCATGCCTTTGAAGGAACGCCAAGGCTGCTGTTAGGCTGACCAGCAGGGAGCTATCCTGCCCAACACTCTCTGGCCTCTCCCAGATCACTCTGCTTCTTTCCCAGAATCATGCAGTCTTGGACAAGGCAGAGGTTGAACTGATCACAATTCCCAGAAGGCATTTTTAAGCAACAGATGAAGTTTAAGCACACAGAGAATGTTGGAGCTGGAAGAGACATCAGAAGATTGTCTAGACCATCCTCTTGCCCTAAGGCAAATCCAGCTGTACCTACAAGACACTGCTGACAGATATTTGTCCTACTGATTCTTACCAGCTTCCAGTCATAGGCAGTAGCATTTCTGCAGGCAGTGGAGTCCAGCACATCACTTAATATCAGAAAGTTTTGCTAAATGTACTCTCTCCTACTTCAAATTAATCCTTCAGTTCTTGTCTGAATATGGACACAGAGAACTCATTCATTATATTATTCACTTTCTAACAGTACTTTAAAATACAGAGAAGAAAGCTGTAATTAGTTCCCCTGGTCATGGAGCCTGTCCTTTTTGTGTCTACCAAAACACCAGCCTTCTCTGTTGACACAGGGCCTTTGTCATCTGCAGACTAACCGTTCAACACTGACTCAGGGAGATGACCATGGGTTCACTGACTTTATTCCTCACAGTGCCTCATATCTTTTCTTGGAAGGTCTCCCTCTTCTCACTGAACAGTCCTAACCCCACTGACCTTGGAGATTTAATTTACACACTTAGAAGGAGGAGGGAAATGCAAAAGTTTGTGCATAACTAAAAGCCTTCTCTGCACAAGACAAAACCTTTACACAGAGTCTAATAATATACTTCCTGCATTACTTTATTTCCTACACATTCTTTTCAGTCTTGGCCTGGGGATGCTGCTTGTTTCCCATTACAACTGACACTCAGCAAGATGGGAGAAGGTGAAAATCTGATTCAACACTTGCAATGCAGTTTGATTTGCTTTTTTTGCAAATAACCAGTTGCTGACAGCATCTTTGTCTCTCACACAAGTCACGCAGAAAAAGAAAGGTACAAGGGCACATGTCATGCTCTGATAGCAAGTTTAACTGTTTCAGCTTCAGAGGGATAACTGTAAGAAGTTTTGACAGGTTTTGGAAAGGTTTTGTTTGGGTTTTTTTTTCCCTTTAAATGTTCCTGAGACACAAAATGAAACAGAACATTTTCTGCTGTAACTGTAACTTGCTGGTGCTTACCCTTGCACTTACCCAGTAGAAGGGTTCATGATGCAGCCCCCTTTATCAGTAGACGCTTTGCAGTTACAGCCCCTTTCCAATGTGTCATGGTTCATTCCAAAGTTGTGTCCCAGTTCATGAGCCAGTGTGACTGCTGCACCCAGTGGGTTTTCTGAGTGGTCCTTAAAAAAAACCCAGAAGAACTAGTCAGCATCTAAATACAATTCAAAATTCACATCCCCCCTCTCAGGTCCTATTGTCCATCTTTTGCAGTGTTTGATAAACTTACCAGCTGTAGTTACACTGTTGTTAAATGGGCACAATTTTATCCACATACACCAAGAGCAGGCTGGGAATTTCAGGAAAGCCTATCTATTTTGGCTACCCAGTTTGCCCAGTATTTTAGACATTTGAGACCATCAGGCAGCTTTGAATATCTGGGCCATCTCTTTATTTAGAGCTTAAAATTCCCCTGCTCAATAATCCCTCCAATTCCTGAGATGTGGCAGAAAACAGTCACGGTAATCATTTTTGGATGAGTATGAGTGAGGATGACAGAAAAGTGAGAAGATGCTTCATGCCAGGAGGGAAATCAGCAAGAGATTCTACTCAGTCTATTTAACATTCTTTAAGATCAGAAAGTCCAAGATGTCACAAGCCTCGTAAGAAAAAGTGACTTTGAAAAGCTCCTTTTTCAAGTGAAAACACAAAAAAAGTCAAAATCTTCAATGGCCTCTCACTGATGTCTATGAATATTCTACATGTTGCGTTAAATTGAAATATTAACATTAATCTTCATTGAAATGCTGATTTTTGGGACAATTACTTCAGAGAAATCCACTGCATGATGTGATTACAGGCTGCTGATCAGAGTGATGTTTTGGTTTAACTACAAATAAGAGACTTTTCCACATCGATCATTTTCCTAAAGTGGGGGAAAAAATACATTGTGCTCATATGAAAGCTTTCCCTAAAGGCACAAACATATCATATAAATGCACGATCCACTATTTATCAGCCAGGAAATGGAATTATTGTGTACAGCTGACTGCTCTAAAAGCATATATGAATATATTCCACTTAAATAACTCTTTTGTAGCATCTAAGCCAACCTTCAGACTAAAAAGAAGTGAAAGGTAAAACTGTCTAAAACATTAGCTATGTATTAATGAAGCCCTTAATACCTGAACTGAGGTAGATTTAACAGTTTCCCTTTCATCTGTCTGTATTAATATTTTTAGTAAATAACATTTCAAGCAGAGAACCAAATAAAAAAGAATCATAGAATCACAGAATGGCAGGGTTGGAAGAGATCTCTAGAGATCATCCAGTCCAACCCCCCTGCAGAAGCAGGTTCACCTAGATCAGGTCACACAGGAACATGTCCAGGCAGGTCTTGAAGAGCTCCAAGGAAGGAGCCTCCATAACCCCACTGGGCAGCCTGGGCCAGGGCTCCCTCACCTGAACAGTAAAATAGCTTTTTCTTATATTTAAGTGGAACTTTTTGTGTTTCAGCTTCATCCCATCACCCCTTGCCCTGTTGCTAGCTACTATAGAAAAAAGGGATGTCCCGCAGCCTTTCCTCGTATGAAAGATGCTCCAGTCCCCTGATCATCTTGGTGGCCATGTGCTGGCCCCTCTCCAGCAGTTCTCTGTCCCTCTTGAGCTGAGGAGTCCAGAACTGGACACAGGACTACAGATGAGGCCTCACCAGATATGGCAGAGTAGAGAGGGAGAAGAACTTCCCTTGACCTGCTGGCCACATTCTTCTTGATGCATCCCAAGATGCCATTGGCCTTCTTGGCCACAAGAGTACATTGCTGGCTCATGGTTAGCTATTATCAAAAAGAGACCATAGTAACTCTGAAAAGAAGAAAACACTGCTCCTGTCTTGGGAATAAACTCAAAAGAATGTTATCTCTTGACAAAGGTTTTCTTCTCAAGTTTTCCTGACTTTTAAAACTGTAATGTAACAAACTTGTGACCAACATAACAGCCAGTTTTTGTGCAGTTGTGTTCTAAGATGTCTATTTGCTGATAAAAGCTGTACAACCTGTTCTAGGAAAAGAAACAACAGAGTAAACTTATGCAGCAAAATTATCTGTAATAGTCACAAAAATATATACTCCTGCACAATGCCTATACATGGAGGAATCTCATTTGGATACTGGTCACATAGAGATTGATTTAGTGTTGAATTCATGGTAATTTATGAAATATTTACAGGATTCAATGTAATCAAACCTGATGTCATAAAAACAGCACCGCTTCCCACCCAACTGGAAGACAATCCAGGATTACAAAACCAATGATCTACTTCAACGTAATTTACCAGTGACACACTGGAGTGATGCCTTGAAATCAAGGCTATCTGGTTAACATAGAAAATCCTCTAGACTTTGAGCTACCTAGACAGATAACAAACTGAGCTCAGCTTTTATCTATCTATCCATCCATCTATATATCTATCTCATCTATTATCATCTGTTTGTTTCTCTAGTACTGAGCAGACATTGTATTTATCTGAATACCTCTAAAGCTGGTAATTAAAAAGAAAATCAAGAATTCACACAGTCCGCTCCAGAACTAGAGCAATAAATGATCTGTAATGCCATTTGGATCTTGACTAGGCAAACAATTATTGCAGCCCATGCGGTTCTCATTACTTGCTGAGACTCACTGGAATGCAATTTTATCAGTTTCCAGAGATGGTTTTTAAAACAAGGAATGTGATGTCTCAGCAAAAGAGGTTATTTGAAGACAGTATAAATGAAGATTATCAAAACAAACAGTGACATGTCCCATTTGATACTGAGACCATTTAAATATCACAAGGATTAAATAAATGAATAGCAATGTGACACTGATTTATTCCATCAGGGCCTTTTAAAGTCAACTTGAGCAGTAAAAGTCATTACCAAACAGTTTCACAACCACTGAATAAGCAACCATCTACTATTAAGACATTATAAGCTGTTGCACAAAACACCCAGCTGCTTTCAGCCAAAATCTGCTTCATTCCACTGAGACTCAGATCAGATTGTAATAATAAAACACTGTCACCTACAGCTAGAACAGGCAAATGCCCCCATCCTTTTACCTTCCACACACTTTCATTCAGCTGGAGGAACAAGTTTCCCAAAACACACTTTTATTTCATTAAAGCTATTCACTGAGATGCAAATGGCTCAGTTCCACCCTCCTCATCTAGCCTAACTTCCCACTAAAGTCAGCAGAAGTTTGACATGAGAACACCACATGACATTACAGCAACACAGCAATATTTTCCTTCTAAATCCATGAATTTAGGGGGCAGTGTCTTGAAACAGAATGGAGACCGAATCACGTGTCAAAGACTTGTTTGAATGTCAAATTTTGTTTGGTCTTTCTGTAACACAACAGATCTATCACAGTAAAATGAAATGACAATGCTTTGAAACACCGAGAGCTTCTCATGCTTAAACGACTGCTCTTACCACTTTGAGTTGCTCTTAAAATGCGTAAGAGACAGGGTGTCAACCACCACTGAGAGAATTCAGCCCCACAGAAAAGTAGAGAGGGGCAGGCTCTCAGGTACACACGACAGAGGCATTCAGATCACATAGCAGAGCTGACTGTCAAAGCAGTCTGGAAAACCAGATCATTAAAGAATTACTCCAGTTTTTGTATTCAAATGTTATTTCTCTTTGTAACCTCTCCACTGTCTCTTCTTTCAGAACAGTTTGAGAGTGTTTGGTGGTTGGTATGGAGTGTTTGGCATGGAGTGCCAGATGGATAAGATGTTGACGGAATCATAACGATGGCCAAATGTTCAGCTGACTAGTGTTGAGATGGTTCAGCGCTAAAGTCTCCCAAGTTACTAGTTATTCATTCTTTTATTTGCCTGGCTTCCAGATTTAGGGCTTTCTTCTGTAGGTACTGGTATATATAAAATCTCTTTTTTGTACACACCTGAATTAGCCTTTGTTAACTAGGAGGGAAGGTAAGGCAGCTGCCCATTTGGGTTTTGAGGGCGAGTGTTTGCTTGTTTGGGACTTGGCTTCTTTTTGAGGATTTGCTTACAGAACTGGAAAACATTTCCAGCTATGCTGTGCAAGCCTCGAGTTAATTTGCACCTCAAAAGTTACAATTCACTGAGATGGGAGACTCTGGGAAACATCACACTCCCCTGCACAACTGAAGCTGCAGCCTGGCCCACAATTCACACTGACACTGGGTTTCTCCTGGACAAATGAATCAGTCTCTCCTCTGCCAGAGCCCTGAGAGCACTTTAAATAAACATTGATTCTTGTTTTCTTGTTACTGGAATGAAATATTTGTTGTTGTTTCTGTTGAAAATGACAGTTTCCAGAGCAGAAAGGGCTGACTTTGCAGTAAAACACACTGTAGCATATTTTAAAGCTTATGCTAAAAATTCAAAGGACAGAAAAGTCATCATTAAGGGCATCTCTGACTGCAGATAAAGCCAAAGCAGTGACTGCTGGCCTGGGGGGGAAATGGATACAATGGGGCTGCCTGCCTCATATATGCTTTTGCCAAGATTTGGAAGTGTACACTTTTCCTCCTTTTCCTTTTGTACTTATCCCCCAGGTACCCAGTGAAGAGCTGTAACAAACACCAATTAGAGACTTGGCTCCTAAAGCTACTGAGAGACTGAAGCCTTTGTCTTTTCTGCAATTTTAACATGACTTTCTCCAAATTATGTGATTTTATTCTCCTTTCCCACTCTTTCTTATACCCCAGCTTCACTGCTCACTTAAACCCTCTGACATGCCTCCACATCACCTTCCACAAATGCACACATCACCCCAGCTTGGTATCTCACCCACCTCTCCAAGAGACCTCAAAGGAGCCCTGCACTGTGAACCAACCTCAGCTGGGACACTAGTTAAGAAAGAAGGAAATGCAGGAGCTTCAAGGGGCTGTGTCTCTGGGATGACTCTGCTACATGAATTTTCTTGAAGCAAAAGCCTTAGCGTCTCTGGCACTGGGTTAGCCTTGTGAAGCTTAGAAGATACAAATACTGCATGTTGCTTGTTCCTGAGCTCCCACCTCATTTATGCAAGAATCTGCACCCTAGGTGTCCAGCAGAGCTGGAGAGAACCATCACATCATCTAAGGTGCTGGAAGTCTAGACAAAGCTGTAGGAAACAAAGTTTTTCAGCACATGCAGGCTGAACTCAAGAGAATATCTAGAAGTTTTTAAGGCTGCCTGGTTTTCTGCTCTGAGGTTGAGCTTTGAGGTCACCAGCTGAGCCTGTTAGTGGTCTGCAAGCTCTGAGGAGTCCACATTTAGTTTTATTGAAAGTGTTTCCATTGCAAAGCTTAGTTAATGTAAAACTCCTTCCTCCACTTCTGCATCAAAAATAAAGAGAAAGAAAATATTCCAGAACTACTTCCAGAAATGGGCTAAGATGTTTACTTTCTGTTCACCATGTCTAGCATCTAACAACAGCATTACCAGTAATGTATCTTTGAGAGAGGCTCGGGTAGAATAAACGCTGCCATTGTTTGTTCTCGTTGTCTGGCAATGTAATAAACCCACTGTGCTGCAAGGATGCAAAATAAGGACCTTACAGAAAACTCTGTAAATACAGAATAAAATCAATATAATAAAAGATTCAGGATAGACTGCTGACTGTTTGTAACACTAGTAAACCCAAATGCATGACAAATACATCTTCTGGTTCTCATCCTTCACAGCACCTCAGCACATGATTTAATGTTAATTAGGAGTAGAGGATCCCTGCAAAGAGCTCCTGCCATATTTTCATACAATATATTCATTTTTTTCACAGTGGAAACTGTCATGTACAAGTATTATGCATGTAAGTACATGTAACATTGAGGCTGAAAAGGGGGCTGATGTTTTGCCCCAGTTGGGCCAGTTTCAAGTGCTGTGCTTTTGCCACTTACCATGACGACCCCTCCAGACTGCTCTGCGGTGCACATGCTCATTATGGGTGCCATGCCAATGGTAGTTCCTTGGAAGTACACCCCGCTGCAGGAGGGTGGGAAAGGAGAAGAAGAATCACAGAATCATCATTCAGTGCCAAGATACCACCCTATTATTTCCAGTCTTGTATTTCTGCCAATCTCACACAAAGATCCCATTTCAAATGTGTCAGCTCCAGGTTTAAAACAATGAAAGGCACATATTAGTCATGCTGACTTGCTGAGCTGACAATGGCAGCAAACCTGCTACAAGCAAGATCTATTTGATCACCATCTTTTGTGCTTACTGCTGTAATAGGATCCTTCTTTTTTTCCCCTGACTGAAGCTGGGAATAGAAATGCACAGATAAAAACGATATCTCTAGCTCAAAGAAGAGTTATTTTTATGCAGTGAGAAGTTTATGTGCTACTTGTTAAAATATACAGTCTATAATGTAATCATTCCAAACAAAGTAGTATTATAGACTGAGAGTAATCAAATACCTCATGGAGGACAGTTTGGCAGAGCTCACTTTATTCTTACGTAGTTAATGTAAGAATACCTACATAATGAGTTAATTACTAAGAGGTCAGATATGTTTACCTGCACAATGTCAAGAACGGCACATTGATCAAAACAGCATCTGGTTTAAGAAAGAGGTGTTTCTTTTACCTTTTTTTAAAGTGTGCTTTTACTTTGTTTATTACTTTAATCCAGGAACCAGCAACAGGGTCAAAAATGCCTGTGAAGTTTATGACTTCAAAATTGTCACCAATGTCAATGAATTGTCTGATTTAGACAGCATTTTAAAGATTACTGAGGTCTTTCTACTACCAAGCAGGCTTCATATAGTGCCCCCTCAGCTCTACGGCTGGGATGAGGGCAGGACTGCCTTTTGCAGTAACAATTTAGACTGAGAACAGCTTAAACTGCTTGTGAATTTATACTCTTACGTATTTACCAGCTTATTACAAATCTACACAAGTGGTATTCAGGAAAGACCTACGAGTAACAGAGCCATTGCAGAGCCATGGAAGGAAATTTAATCTGAAGCATCTGCTGAAGCGCTTTGCAAAATGCTTTTATGTTTGCTGTTTGCAGAAGGGGAAGGACATACCCTCAGGAACACAGATGTTCCTCCCAACCATTTAGCAACTGGGGAAGAAATCAATACAGCTCTTCTCAAACCACCAAATTCCTGCCTGGTATAAAACACAGTGCCAAGTCTACCTTATCAGCTGGGCATTGTCATGGGGTTTACGAGGTAGTAGTTTTAGCTTTCTCCAGTCCAGAAACTCATGCAGGCTGGTAAAAGGGTCTTGAGAAATAGAGCACTTATCCATGTCGTTCCATACTTCCACTCCCACCAGGGCTACTCGAATGTTTAGTGGCCTATAGAACTAATGAGAGAAGAAAAAATAGAAACATGTCTCTCAACCCCATTTTAAGGCCACATTGGATTAGAATATTTCAACAGAAGCTCAATGTGTGTATGAATTGACCTTGCAGAGGCTCTTTGCAAAGGCAAAAGTAAACACTTGACAGGACTGAGTCAGACAAATATTTCCATGACTTACAGAATACAGTTCTGACCTGACTAAGTACCCATAAAGCATACCAGGGATTTGCTACCTCTCTGTATCCCACACAGGTTTGGTACCTTACTTCAATATGAATTGCTACAACTCCTTTGACATGTCTTTCACTTCTGAATAGACTTGTTGCAATGGCAGATGACTCCATGGATGCCATGCTGTCCTATGGTTTTGGTTCAAAATAGTAACTGAAAATTTAGCCAGAGTCATGAAGTCTTGGTCACAGCAGATAAAAACAACAGTGCGCTACATACACTACACTATCTCACTGGTAAATGGCAGAATGACTCCAAGAGCAGAGCTGGAGCAGCATTAGCATTGGAGAAGAGATAACAATTCTAATGTCAGACTAATGTGAAGGAAGAATCAAGATTCAAGAATTGATCAAGTCCAGATTTGGCTGGCAGTTTGAGAAAAGCATATTTGAGGTCTTTGCCTTGTTTATATGCATTACAGTCACTTGGATAAATTGGCATTTGCTGAGCATAAATTAAGCATGAAACATAATATATTATAACATGCAAAATTAATTTTGAGCAGGTAACATATAAACACCTGTCCTCCAGCAATAAGTCAGCAAGACAATTATGGAAGAAGTAGAGGCGTCTTCAGCAGCTTATTTTTAATCAAGAATGCTTCTCCTTGAGTCATTGCCCTTGAAGTATCACTTAATAACTTCTCAGCTAAATTAAGATTCCCTCAGTTAT
Source organism: Urocolius indicus (assembly GCA_013401255.1). Lineage (NCBI taxonomy): Eukaryota > Metazoa > Chordata > Aves > Coliiformes > Coliidae > Urocolius > Urocolius indicus. The sequence continues at coordinate 499,788 of WBNH01007034.1, forward strand.
AATTTCACTACTGGACTCTTGGGGTTTTTTTTCTGGCTACACAGCACAACAGAAATAAACTATATTTTGTTCAGAAAATATTGTAGAGGACTCTTAGTGTTTATTGTTTGTTGTCAAGATATTATTTCAATTACAAAAAAAAATCCAGTGTATGTCTCATTCTTATTGCTCTCACTCAACCACTCACTTCTACTTCCTTAAGCACTGTAGGTTTTTAATTCTGCCATCTTTCTTGTGCTATATATCTTACTGACTGTGTCTTCATATGCCCTTTGCTGGCCTTACAGCTGGACCATCCCTTGCTGCTGCAAAGGATTTTGTTCTCCAAACTCCTCCTCAAAATAATCCGTTTTCCATGGGCTGTTCCATATGTGACTCTCCCTGCCCTCTTCCCAGGTTCATAAAATCCTAGGGCTAAATCGTATGTTTCCTTAGGAACAGTGCTGCCACAGATACATGAAATGCATACAAAAGGTTGAAGTTTACTTTTCATTTACTGGTTGGAGCATTGCTCTGAGATAGTTTAATTATTAGGAAAGCAGCTGGGTTAGCTCCTTGAAAAGATGGATGGATAAGAACATGTGGCAAAGGTTGTGAAAGCTGTTGACCTGAGCATGGTGGCTTTCTTAACTTACTAGTAGAAGAAACATAAGTTTCACAGCAATGTCCTTCACAACATGTTCTAAGTTTGGAAAAAGTGAAATAATGTTCATGTTCTTACCTTATCAACATAGTTTGCAATTTCTATCAGCCTCTGCTTGATTTTCTCCACATCCTTGCCTTGTCTCTGAAACTTGGAAAGTAAATAGTCAATGTACTAATGGCACAAATATCAGAGAGTTTCTCCCCAGGAGCCATCTCGCTCTGCCAGCGTGGTCAGTGATGTCTGGGAATTACACAGCACAACCAAAGGCCATCAATAGGCTCCTGTTGACTTTATGAGACCACACTCTGCCTCAGAATAGGTACAGGCCATGGAATAGGCTTTTGCTTTTCATAAAAAGATTTAAAACCCTCTAGGTCTTATTTTATGTTTTGTAGAAAAGAAATGGCTCTTCTATTTTGGCTCCTGTAGCACAGTCATTCCCAACTAGCAGCGTTAATGGAGATAAAAACCCAAAGTAAGCAGCAAAATAATTCAAACCAAGATTTAGATCTTTGATTGCTGTTCAACTCATTGGAATATTGCTGGTTTCTCACTTTGAAGCTCTCTTTGCAAACCATCATTAAAGCAGTCATGCTTCATGCAATGTGATGGTGAAGTACAGCTTCAAAAGCAAGTGCAGGATCCTACCGTGTCTTTCAAGCAATGATGGTCTCACTGAGGGCAGAGCCAACGGCACCGAAGACTTAACTAGCTCAAGATCTTGGGCAGTGAATTGGTGTTTGCTTCCTCTTCAACTACTGGCAGATATCCCAGTTATTTGAGAGCCAATTTCCTTATGAAGTACTGCAGGAAATTTTACAACTGACAATCAGCGTTGTCCTGTCTTAATGGTGCCTTCTATTGCTCAGTCCCAATTAGGGGAGAAGCTTTACTTTGGAAAGCCATCATACTCCTGTCTGAAGTACATGACTCACAATACCAGGGTAGCTGAACTGAGTTACCTGTTTCCCACCCATGCTTCCCCTCACTTTTTTGAGTTTCTTACCTCACGATTATCTGCCACAATAACAAGCTCCACATATTTTGTTGTCTTCAGAGTCTCCCTTTTGTGCTGCCAAAAAAAAAAAAAGAGATGAAAATAGTATTTTGTTCTTGCAATAAGTGATCCTTGGAATTAGCTCTGCCTCAGCCCAAAAAAGTGCTTTCAAGAGGAGATGCACAACGTCTCAGACAGCCAAAGGTTTCTCTACATACAGATTTTTATTGTATTCCCTCTCCTCATGGAACTTTTCCTTTTATCTGCTACAACCAAAATAGTCTATGTGGTACTTACAAAAAACCCCCCCCAGCATTTGATCACAGCAAGCAGGAAAATGGTACAAAGTCTCTCTCTCAACTTTTCAGCTTTCTGCAGTTGAAATGTTTGAGTTACCCATCCTCACAGGAGAAGGTAATCTCTAGTAGAAAGACCTTTGCTATTTCCAAGACACATTTAAAGAAATGATGAGATGGCTTTTAGCAAATATTTCAAACAATAGACAAACTGGCTACTAAGAAAAATAAGAGATAAAGGGATATTGAGTGAAGCAGAGAAGAGATCAAGTGGTTAACTGATAAATTATGTAGAAAATAAAAAGAAACAAGAGCAAAATCTGCAGAAAAAGAATTGGAATGAACTGTCAGTGTCTGAGGAAGCAAATGATTACTCTGAAAATGGAAGGCATACATTTAATTTTGTATCTGTAAATTCATTTAAAACAGCTGGTCGCTCTATTTGCAGTTCTAAATGCAGGTCCAAAGGAATTGTAATGCTTAGCAGCAAAACGATCACTGAAGAATTTGTAGTAGTACTGATCATAACACAGCTCCTCTGCTACCCTAAATTTAAATGACCTATTAATGCCTGTAAAACTTCTGTGATTTACAACAGCTGAGCAGCTATTCTATCATTCATCCCTTGTTTCTGGAATAAGAGCTAGGGAAAAGAGGGCTCAGCAGTATATCTGATCTTCATGCCAGAACTTAAGAAGCTTAAGCAGATGTGTGACCTACTAATGACTATGATGTCTTGAACTAAACCAGTGCTCTGTAACCTAAAACATTACTAAAGCTTTCCAAAGCAAGCTGTTCCAAGGCAAACTGTATGATCCCTTAAGCTAAGTCAGTGCTGGACTTCACCTTCCAGCCAAATTTCACAAAGTTGTCTTCACATTACCAAAGCATTCCTCTTTGTTATCTGCAGAGTAAGGACTCTCTATGTTTTGCAAGCAGTGTTGTGTTTAGAGTGACAGATGTAACCTTTAGTAATTCTGACTTTCAAACTCATATTTACTCATTACATAACCTTCAAACTACAATAACTAGAAAACGATTAAGTCCCATTTGGACAGTATTTATGATCTGAGAAAGCAGTAAAACCTATCACTAATGAACTAAACACCAGTGATACAAACACTTTCCAGGATTGCACTTATTAGGGGGACTGGCAAATGAGCTCAGTTAGATATTCTTACAACTTCTCCTGGCACTGATGTTCTCTGACACTTTCTTGTGCTTTACTGGAGGCAGCAGTCACCATCATGGGGTCAAGGTGTGTGCACAGGCTTGGCACACGTGCCCGTGCCTTGTCTCCCATCAGCAGTGCCTGGTAATATGTTGGCTGTGATCCAGGACACCAAGGAGTCAGGGAGTCCCTCCTGCTGCTCCTGGAACAGCATCAAATGCAAGACAAAGAGCCTGCCATGTCTCAGTAGACTTCAGTGGAAACTACAGTGCTCTGGCACTGTTTGCATTTTACCTCCCTGCAAAATATATGAGATGTTAGTGAGATGCCATACACGGCAAATAACCATGTGGGTGTCGTTTGTGATGGAATTGATCTCTGAGACACTAAAGGCTTAAGGTAAACCTGAAAGGTACTGTGCAGTCCTGATCAGAGATGCACCCCCAAGTCTTCTTCCAAATGAACATTAAAAGTCATGACATGAAAATCCAGGCACAAAGAAATAAGAGCTGTGTCACATCGACCATTTTAAGCCATTTACTTTTTAGCAAGAGTAAAACTGGACAGGAGAGAGCTAGCCTGAGAGAAATTGGCTAGCTAGGTATGATCATGTAAGTCTCTGGTGACTGACTTGCATAACGAATCTATTGCTGTGATTTGCCCAAAGGCTGTGTGCATTCCTTGGATGCAATATTTATTTCTCAAATGTACCTAATTATGACTTCTTTCAGCTTGGTTTGGGCAGTCAACTGCATCAATGCACAATCCATTGCCTGAGTTAATCCTTCAGAATTAGAATGAAGAGGGAATAATAGAACCACGGAGATAAACATGATGGAAGACAATCTGCCTTTTTCTACTGACTTTTGTCTTTTCCCCTGCTTCTTACCACCCCTGCATCCCATGCTGCTGTAGCCCTTCCTCATGCTCCCTTGACTGGGAGCTCACATGGTTTGGATTTACACTGCAATGTTGCAGCCTCTCTCTGTGATCCACTTGCCATGAACAGCTCACCTGCCTGATCTGTGGTCCAGCAGTACGACCAAAATGCCTTTTTGTGGTGTGACTACAGAGAAAAATAAATAGGGGCTGTCTTAAACATCAGGCTTGTGTTCTGTGGGATGCTATCTCAATGGAGCTCAACTGGAAAACACAATACCTGCTCCAATTTGAGGGTCCACTGAGTTATGAAATGACTCAGTATTTATAGAGTCCCAGCTCCAGTGGGGCAAAACGTGTCTGCACACATTTGCTACATTACACGTTTGCTGACTTGCTCTACTTCCCATGAGAATGCTCATGGGAAGTTGAGTCTACTGTCTGTCCCTTTATCTATCTGTATTTAAATCTCACCCAAAGGTTAGTCTGTGATAAACTGATCTCACATTTCAGCTCTACTCAATAAGAATTTAGTGTAGGCAGTTGAGGAAAGAGTCAGGGGGAAAAAAACCCAACAAAAAGATCCCCCCTAACCTGTCAAGACACCAAAAGTTTTCATCATGCCCTGAAACTCGATTTGTGCTTACTTTTGTCACTCATTGTAGTTTGGAGCAGCCTTATGTCTCCATACTTTGCAGGTCATCTTTATTCAGTGTGCCCTGTCAGTCCACTTAGCTGATGACAACATGGAAATGTGAAAACTCGCTCCACACATTACATTTGACAACTTGCCAAACTCATACATCAGAAACGTATCCAGCATCCTCATTATACCTAATGTACCTATCCATAGGATGGGACTGTTGACAGGTTTTATAATTATATCCATTGAACCACAGCAAAAACATTTTTCAGACATTTAAGCTGAATTCTGACACGTACTTGAAGCCATCAACAAAATGTGAGAACCATGAGGTCAACAGCAAAATTGCTTTGATTGTATCAGCTATTTGTATGCACCCTTTTTATTTCAGTTTCCTAGTGTTACATTGATTACTTCAGTGAAATTCAGTCAAAAGTCACAAAGACTTTGGGGAAATCTTAATAAAGTTGTGAAAATTACTTTTGTGTGCTTTCAGCCTACACACGTTTTTAGGAGCACAATTAGTGCATGAAAAGGTGTATGCAAAGGTTAATGCATTAGATGGAATACCTAATATTCCTAAAATGTAAAATAACTTAATTCCACTCCACAAATAATATCTAGGGATGTCGTTTAAGTCGCTTCCCTTAACAATTAACCTGATGTAAAGGCTTCGTAGTACATGGAGGTATAAATCCCAATATGTGACCTTTAATGAACGCTGAGGGCAGATTTATATAATTTCTGATTTCTAGACCAATCTTTTCTACAATCCTCATCCAATATCGCAGAATTATAGAATGGCAGGGTTCGAAGGAACCTTTAGAGATCATGTAGTCCAACCCCCCTGCAGAAGCAGGTTCACCTAGATCAAGTTGCAATATGCAGGTGAACATGTTACACTCTTTCCTCTTCCTGCTTTTTACCTCATTTAATTTTTACAGTTTCCATTGGTGAGATGCATTTCACAGCAAATATGTTTCTTATCGCATAAAACTCATCACAATAATCCATCTGTAAAATAACATGGTGAGGGTTTGTTTTGTCTGCATAAGATACTTTCCTACCAGAATGCAAAGGTTCAAAACCTGATATTAGCAAAGCATCACAGCTACCATGTTCTCACAGAATGGTTTCAGCTGGAAGAGACCTTTAAGCTCGTGGAGTGCAGCCTCTGTCCCAGCCCTATCAACCACTAGACCATTTCCCTCAGTGCAACATTCCCTTGTCTCTGAAACCCCTCCAGGGTTGGTGACTCCAGCACCTCCCTGGGCAGCTCCTTCCAATGCCTGACAGCCCTTGCAGCAAAGAAATTCCTCCTGAACCTCCCCTGGCGCAACTTGAGGCCGTTTCCTCTTGTTCTATTGCTTATTACTAGGGAGAACAGACCGACCCTTGCCTCACTACAGCTTCCTTTCAAGTAGTTGTAGAGAGTGAGAAGGTCTCCCCTGAACCTTCTTTTCTCCAGGCTAAACAGCCCCAGATCCCTCAGCCATTCCTCAAGTGAGATGTGCTCCAAATCCTTTCTTAGCTTGGTAGCCCAGCCTTTGGATCCTCTCCAGCACCTCAATGTCCTTCCTGTAGAGAGGGGCCTAACACTGGACAAAGTAACAAAGCCTCAGCAAATCATGGAAGTCACTGCTTAATTTTAAGCATGCACTTAAGCACGACATGGAGAAGTTGCTTATATGGTTCAATGTTTTCCTAAGTATGGACTCTGTAACAAAGACTAATGGTAGGCAGTAATATGGAAATGCTAGCAGATATGGACTAAACAAACAAGAAAGGTAAAAGCACATCATCCAGCTACCCTGCCAGCTTGAGAATGATGTGATGTGTCACTGCCATCAGCTCTCGTGGAAGAGATGTCCAGCTGGTGGCCACAAGACCCTGGGGCTATTTTCAAGTTCTCTGCTCTGTAGATCTTGTGTTCACTTGTAGCACCTTCTAATGGCTCCAGAATGTAGCTTTTGTTTTCAAAGACAATAATTCCCCTGTAACAGAAGAGAACAGAGTAAGATGGTTTTCAAGAGCTAATGTACGTTTGTCTACAACAAAGTTACAACAGGCTTTAATAATGACAGAGTGTGAGAAGGAAAAAATGCCGATTTACAAAGTGGAAAAGGAAAACATCGAGTGGAGAAGGAAACATCAAAGCTGTGTGTTTGTCACTGCACCACACTATACTATACTTTAAATGAAGCAATGGCTCAGAGAAAATTTTCCTCCTCTGAAGTGCTGTTCTGTAGAGCAAAATGATATTTCTGTTTCAGGTGCTTTCCATTCTCCCAGTGATGCATTGGCACTGCTGAGTGCAGGCACCATGTGTGTGCTTCCAAGGACCCCTGGCAAACAGCAATGAACAAAAGCATGGTGAAATGCTTTTGTAAGAAAAGAGACAGAGTTAGAAGTATTCATTATGATCTGCACCGTGCATTACACCTTTTAAACCAAATGCTGATGCGAGCATCAGTTCTGCCAGATGAAAGAGGCATTGCAGTATCAAAAGGGATTATGAAATACTGCACAGTGGGGCAGCAGAATGAAGCTGAGGCATATTAACCAGTGGATTCCTGGTTAACTCATTTTACCCCCCAAAATACTAACTTTTACAGCAATACCCTCTGCTCTCTGAGGATCCCAAAGACTGACTGTCAGTTCCTCCAGCTGAGGAAGCTGCCTGCATAAGGCTGCTCTTCCAGCTCAGCACAGGAAAAGTAATGGGGCTGCAATAGGATTTCTGTTACTATATGGTATAAAGTAGGATAATTTCCAATAATACCACTGGAATCAGGAACTATAACTGCAACTGTAGGCCCAGAGAGTAAGATGACTGCTCCATTGTACATCAGGAGTTGAGAAACTGTGTTACCAGGGAAAGGTACCCTTTAAAATTCGTTTCTCTTTTCTAAACTAGTTATAAGGTTATGGTGTTGTTGCAAGCATTTGCCAATTAGACACTACACTGAATACTACACTGCATTACTAACTTCTTCCCTGTCTTTTAATTGTGAAGGCATTAATCCCTAAGTACTGGCAAAGGTTCAGCAGCAATAATTACAATCTGCCTACCTGGAATTCCATGGAACTTTTATTTGGGAAAGGAATTCTTCCTCAGTTCCTCCTCCAAAATGCTCTACACGGTCTATATCTACTGTTAAACAGCAGTCATTTTTCAGCCTAAAGCTGTCTGTATTTTATTAGTGTGTCTTTTTGGTCTATAGAAACTTTCTGCTCTTTATATTTCTGTCTGTGCTGCAAAAGAGGTAAGATATTACAGCCATTGTGAGACTGATATCTGTTTCCATATAATTCTTCTGCAGAAAGCTAAAAATAAAGAAAAAAAGGAAAGGAAGGAAAAAGGGGAAGGACCCAGAAGCAGGTTATTGACACCACAAAGGCTGATTTAAAAATATAAAGTAATTTTTTTAGGAAAAATACTGCCATAGCTATTCTATTCTTAGCAAGATATGATGGAGAAACTCAAAGTCATCAGCCTCCTAACCAGTGAACTTCAATTTTCAGTCCAAGTTGACTTCATTTTTGCTACAAAACATCATTAGCATTAGTTGAGCCAAGCCAACAGATGACCATTTCACTGTTAACTAGAACAGCTAGAGGTCAAAGAGAAAGAAACCTGGACTACGTGACCTTTAAAGGTCCCTTTGAACCCAAACCCATGCTATGATTCTATAAACCTGTGATATTAAAGGTGGTGTAGCAGAATTGGCAGGAGCCTCCTTTACTGACCTGAACCAAGAACCAGTGTCTGATAATTTATTTGCAGCTTCCTCAGTACCCTTGGCAAACCAGGTAAGAGATATTATTTACCCATTGCACAGACATGCTGTGTATGACAGATCACAGTTGGAAAAGCAGGACTGATTTATTACATCAACCCTTGTAGCTACAGGGAAGATATACTACAGCATGCATGACAGCTGGGAGACCCCCGAGCAGGTCACCCCATCATTTGAGTAACCTTACACCTTACAGTTCTCAACTATTTCCAGGTCTGCCTTATTCCTTGAAGAATTTAGGAAATTAGGACAATATATTCCCTTTACTCTGCTAATCAGCAACTCTCCAATCAGCACAATCACATAAGGATTGTTGTCTTTCCCTTGTGCCATTTATCTTTTCATTTTGGAGGCAGTTGGAAAACCAATAATGGAGGCAGAAGTCCATTAGTCACTGTTTGAAATGGGCCAGCCTGACCATTTCCCTTTACCAACAACTCAGACCATGAATGGTTTTACTTCTAAACTTTATCCTGCTTAGAACTAAAAAAAAAACAAACATGGACTTATTAATTTTCTGTAATGATTTGCACTAGAAAGGGAGAAACTCAGTGGAATCATTTTCCTGAGGGAAGTGCTCACTTCTTTTTAAAAACAGATTCTTTTCACGAGTTCATAGCCAAAACATGCCACATCAATGCCAGCTTGCCAATGTACCCCTTGTATCCCCAGCTATCATCTAAAATACCTAAATAACCCCTTCTTTACCCCTCCTCCCTTTTATTTAGTTGCAGAAGATATAGACAAATGGCCAGATACAAGAATGGTTAATTTTGTTTCCTACTGAGCATGCCAGAGACAGGCCAGCCCATTCCACTTGCCCCTGAGGCTCTCATCCCAAGTGATGGCGTGAGCCCTTAACAACACTTCCACCTTTGCATATGAAGCAGTCCCATGGTAAAAAACCTTGCAGATTTGGCATAAAGGAAAAGATACTTGTCCTTAATGCACACTTATCCTTTGAGTGCTGCCTACAGGGTATCAGCACTTGGCTTGAGACCATCTGTAATAAGATAATAAATATCAAATATGAATTTTCTTGGCCAGCTCTCTGGTTTTTGACTAATTTTCTTACAATTGCTTGTTTCCTACCATTGACCAATGTCAAGCACAGCACCTTAAAAAGGTACCTAAGCCAAAAGCTATTGTTTCTTTCTCTCTTTCTGGTGTGGCAGAATTAGATGAACAATCCCTTCCAGTCATTTAATACTACAAATTTTATGCAAATAAAATAAATCCATAACTCCCTTTTCCTTCCACTTTTGTCAGGAGTTTCAGAAAAGTCTCTATAACTCCTACACTGTTTCTGTGTCTTCCACTTGAACATGGTTCTCCCACATTCCTGACTCAGCCTGTGTTCCCTGAACAACAAGATGGTTCAATTTTTCCATTTTTTTTTTCAGGAGGGATTAATGTCAAATAAGATAATGTTAACCAGTGTGGACGTTAGTGTATTAAACTACAGATCCCCAACCAATTACACAAGGAGCCCCAAAGGATTTGAGCAATTCAAGAAGTAGTTATTCTTTAAGACCAACTTCTACTGAAATCTGTGTGACTTTTACCATTAACTCTGTCAGAAAAAGGACTACCAGAATTCCCAAGATTATATATATCTGGGCAAAATCTAATCTAATTCATGGCATCTGTGTTTTCCCCTCATTGTCAACCACACTGATGATGGGAAGTCAGAAAGATCTTGTAAATGAGCCATGCAGAAAAGAGAAGAGACAATTCAAACTTTACCTAAAGCTGTGTTTTTCATCACTAGTAGCAGAGAAGGAGAGGGAAAAAAACTATACCATATAGCATGTCCAGACATCAGTTCACAGGCTCCAAGCCAACTGGAAGCAGCTTCAGTGTGGTCCCGAGCCTGAGCTAATATTTCATTCGACCTCTCGACAGGGTTTGAATCCTGCTCTTGTCAGGTGGTCAGCACCAAATAACCCCCATGCACATTGCTGCTAATTAGCTCTAGTGTCTAGAGAATGACTCATTGTTATTTGCCTACCGTGTGCCACTCTATGCCATATGGGGAATGTGTATCTGAGATGGCCTATGGTCTAGGAGAACTCTATCTCAGAGAAGATATTAAACCACCACTGACATAATTTGTTATCAATTGCCAGGGATCTCTCAATTAGAGAAACACAATTTGATGGAATAATTCCACTATTTATACTGTCAATAAAGTAAAATGTGATTCTTTTTTTTCTCTGTAAAAAACCTTTCCAAACTAAAACCTAATGCAAGGCCATTTATATTTCATAAATCAACAGGCTTTAGGAAATCTCAATATATAAATGGGATTTTTCTTTTCCAAGTTGTCAGCACAAGCAAAGGCCCTGCCAATGTAAACCATCAATGCATACTTGTCTGAGAAATTGTGATGCTGAATTAAAACTTGGCTGGGACAGTATTATGGGGAACTCATACATTATTCTGCTGCACTTTACAGGGAAAGTGAAGTAAATCAATAAATCTGATATCCATAAATGCAATTAAACATTTGGTTTCAATGAAGCTCAAAGTTAAACTCAGTTCTAAACAATAATAATAGAAAGCTCTATTAGCACTAGAAGAGGAATGTAGATGTATTTAGTTTGCAAGACATTAATTAGACTGTAGAAGAGTGTCATGCTTACACACCACATACATTCATGTCTGTCTGCTCATAGACACAGTCAAAGACTGTGCAGTACTCACATGCCACCTGAAAACCTACAGGACCTTCATTTCATAAAGAGTGCTACAGCTTCAAAAGTAAAGGCTCTGATCCCACAGCTGTATCACTGATTTAAATGACTGTTTTAGGTGAATAAATAACAGAACTGGAGCCTTGTGGCCCTGGACTGTTGTTCTAGTGATGCATTGATGGAGGTAGAGCAGATACTTGCAACAGTTTCTGCATGACATCAGGAGGTGACTCATGCAGCCGTAGGCCATTCTTATCTATTCTTTCTTATACATTCTATGTTCTCAGGATTTTGTATAACAAATTATCCCAGGTAAATAAGCAGGCAAACAAACAAAAGGGGAAGAAAAGTCCAAAGAGAACAAAAATTTCACTTTTAGTCTATTATAGTAGATTGCAGATGAATACTATTGGGATAAATGAACAAGATGATCTAGTGACCATGTTTCTAATGGGCTTGGTGATCTGTAGGTATTTTCCAAATGGCTTGGCCATTATTTAAAGGATGGGAAAAATACAGAGAATGGGAGCTGGACTCCAGAGGTAGAAGTATTTCTGTTTCCATCACTGTCCCTGGGCTGTCTTTGACAGACAATTCACCTCTTTCTGCATCAGTTCCCCAGCTTTAAAATGGGTAAATTCTAGTAACCATGCACAATAATTATCTATTGATGAAAAGCATCACACAAGGCCCAAATAATACAGTTATCCTACTATACTACACATCAAGATTCCATTAAAATAACAAGTCTGATCCAAATCAACAAAGGGCAGCATCTCAAAGGAAGGTTAAAGCAGTAGCATTATTAGTTTTACATATTGCAGTAGTGGCAGAGGTGTTCTCATACAGACAGATCATTAGTCACAGAGTTTTTATTCCAGCCAATGCCTTACATTAACCTGAAAATACATTCTATAGCACAGCATTTAAAATGTAGTCGTACCCAGAGACTACTGCAGCACACAATTAATTCTCTCTCAGCACTAGACAGATTTGTCCAGAGTGAATGCATATTGGTCTGCAACTTTGATGCCTGGAATTTAAACAAGGAGTTACTTGAATCAAAAGTGATAATGCAATTTCATGTCCAGCATTTGGGTTGCAAGAAACAGTAATTGTGTTATCAAAGAAAGTGTCACATGTGAGCTCAACTGGGAGGGTGACAAGGCAGAGCAAGGAAAGCAGAGAAAAATGAAGAAGAGAAGAGACATTGGCATCAGTGACAATTTAGTGAGCATATTTTATAGCACTCTGCAGCAAATGCTGTAACAATAATAGAAGGTTTGATTCAACCTTGCACATTGCATTAAGTCTCATAGGAAGCTTTTGAAAGTCACAAAATGTATAAAAATGTGGTCAGATTTAGGGTATTTTGGGGGGTTTGGAGGGGGGGAGAGGTGGTGTCTGACCTGCTGTCAGACACAGACTTGATGGAGAAGAGGCAGTTTCAAACAGAGCTAGGGACAGATTATCTGTCACACTTGTCCCAGCAGTAGCAGTGATGCTCAGGGGATTACTGTGCACCCTGGGACAGCGTGCACACCATTGTCAAAGAGTGGAGATAGTGTTCCTCTCAGATCACAGAGGTGATCATGATGCAGGAACTGCTTCTTGCTTGAACAGACAGACTACAGGAGCTATGAAATCCCAGAAGTTGGATGTGCTCTAACATTAAGCTCAAAAATCTCCAGTAGTTTCACGGTCAGGTAACTTACAAACCATGTGAGATGTTTAGATGAACTAAAAGCTCTTCAGAATGTATAGAGAAAAAAGGCACACATCCAGAACAGTGCTTCGCTCAGCTGGGATTTGCTCTTAACTTCTTTTTTCGATGAATTCTCTCCTTCTGTGGGGAAATAATGCTTGAGGAGTCATAAGGAATTTTTCTCCCCACTTCCATTCCTTTTCTAACTAATTGATGTCTGGAGTGTCATATTTAAATCCCCTCTTCAGCTGACTGTGTCTGGGATGCAGTGAGTTCAGCCAGAGCACCTGACAAAAGGATGGCTCTAGTACTGGGGGCCACGTGTAGCATAACTGTGTAATTCTATTAAAAATGACTGGCTTATCTTCATCACTACTGCTGTGGACACAGAACCTTTCAGTTGCTCATGAGGCTGGACAATTGAGTGAGTAGTTTTCATATGTGTCAATGGGCTCATCATCTGGCAATTGGGTAGCTCTGAGTCATTCTTAGGGTTTTCAAGGGCAGGTTGGTGCTTCAGAAAAAAAAGGTTCCTGTGAAATTTGGATCCTTACACTATGGAGGCATTTCTCAGGCCCTCTCTCAAGCTCTCCCTCACCACAGAGATCACTGCAGGTGCCATTCTAGCTGCAGGTCCCTGTGCCAGCATTCTCTGCCAGCCTCTGGACCATGGAGATTGTGCTCTTCCCTCAGGTTGCATTTGTTGGTATTTGCTAGATTCTGCACTATAATGCAGTAAGAAGGGGAAAATCATTCAGTCTCCACCAATTTATCACAGAAGATGTCTGTGGTGGCTGCAGGCCAAAATTATTTCCTAAAAACTTGAAGAGCCTGTGAGCTACATAAACAGAAGGATGTTTCCTGAGGACAGGAAGGAAACGACTTGACTTTGTCATACCTCCACCCTCCCACAAGCTTTGAGGGTCTAATTGGCTTTTTTATCCAGATGGAAGCACGGGAAATCCTGATTGCCCTTTGTTCTCATTTCATGCATTCAGCATTTACTGTCTCCTCTCTGCCATTCAGCTCTTCCTCCTCCTGAGGAGCCAGCAGGGTACAGATTATGGTATGATTATAATCTCCTCTAACCTGCATTTTAGGTAGCTATCAGTGTCAATCCAACTATTTATGCCATTATAATCCTATGTGAAGCAAGGCACTCAAATGTTATGTCTGAGAGGATGTCACATAGCTGGAATACATGAGTGTCTGTGTATAAGACAGTCAAGTCTACTTCTCCCTTGTCTTTACATCTCATCCCCTTTATCTGCCTGAAAAACTCAAACCAGTCAAACCTGTCTTCACTTGCAGATTTCATACCTGATTCTTCCTGTAGCTCATCATAATCATGTCATATTTGCAAGATAATAACACATCTCAAATGCTCAGCCATGTGGCTGCACTGTGAGTAAGAGCTTGATGGTTGCAGTAGGTCAGAACAAGGTTGCTCCAGCTCTGCACTTTGTCTCTGGCCCTTGCCAAAAGCAGATACTTCGGGGTAAGATATAATAATGTACCAAGCATGTTTCAGTAAGTATCCTCTGGCTCTAACAGCATGATTGTCAGGGATAGGTTTGAGTTTGGCAGCCCTGGAGAGGCTCCCCCAGCTCTCCTCCCCAAATTCTCTCATCTTATTTGAATGCTGACACTTTTCACTTGACACCCACCTGTGAAAGTGAGCTCTGCAGCTTCATTATGTACTGAATAAAAAAGTACTTTCCTTTGCTCTGAAGTTTCATTTGATGTCTCCTAATTTTGGGGTTATGAAAAATACTCAGTCATTGTCCCATGACTTTCAACCTCGTTTCATCGTACCCCTTTTCTCCGTCATCTCCTTTCAGAAGTGACAAATCCTAGTCTATTTTCTCTCTTTGGATAAAAGCTGTTCCATATCTTTGATCATAACTTTTGCCCTTCTCTGTACCTCTTCTGGAAATAATTCTTCCTTTTTTGAGATGGAGATGGGGAGGGGAAAACAGGAACTGCATGCAGAATTCAAGATATAAGTGCACTATGGATTTATAAAGTGGTAATGAGGTTTTTGTTCTATCCCCTATTTCTGTCTCAGGAACTCCTATGATCCTTTTTTTGCTTCTTTGTCTACTGCTGAGCATTTGGGCTTCAGAGCATCCTTAAATGTGAAACCTACTCTTTATGACTAATTTCATGTCTTTTAATGAACTCTCCTAATCTGGGGGAGAAGACACAGTCCCTACCTATCCAGACCTGGAACAATGCCCAAGGTGCCTGTCTAGTAGGAGTGGGAGGATATTAGTGCTCTGAGATTTCAGTCAGCTAACAGCTTGCACCTCCTTTCATTAGATGTTTTTCAGGCACTTCAACTTCAGTTCCATGCAACAGCTGTGTGAGGTAGGTAAGAATCATTAAATGAATTTCACAGATGGAGAAACTGAGACAGAGCAGAGGTTTGTCCAATTCACTAAGAAACTGTCACAAAGCCAGGAACAGACCCTGAGAATAAGACCAATCATTTCTTCCACCAGCTGCTGGAAGTCAAATAGCTGCTCCAGGGGCTGTCATCCCCCAGGACTCCATGGCCACACAATGTCTTATGTCTCTATGCCTGCAACTTGCAGTCTTTATCATGTTATGGAACAACACAACTGTCTTTCAGCAAGTTGGCAGGCAAGTACATCATCCTATCCTATCCTATCCTACCTTATCCTACCCTATCCTACCCTATCCTGTCCTATCCTATCCTATCCTATCTGTATTTTCAAGCTGTACTACTAGTAAAATTACCAGCAAAGGAAGCCATGAAGTAGTTTTGAACCATTCTATTTCTCCTCATATTATTCACACGGATTGGTGTGAATGGTGGGGGTTGGAATGGGACCTTTAGAGATCATCTAGTCCAACCCCTCAGCCAAAGCAGGTCCACCTAGGTCAGGTCACACAGGAATGTGTTCAGGAAGGTTTTGAAGACCTCCAGAGAAGGAAGCACTCTTATCACAAACTGTTCCTGCTCTTGGACGCTCACTTAACCAACCTCAGCAGCAAAGGTAGCACCTAAATGGGTATGGATACTGAGGAACATCCTCAGTTGTTCTCCTACTAGGAAAAACCTGTGCATTAGCAGGGAAACTTAGGAAACTGCACTGAAAAAGATCTGATACGCTTTTCCTATGAGAGAGGAGCCTAATACTGTCAGCTTGCACTTTGAGCATTTATGTGCAATAGTGCCAGATGAGAGAAAAATGTCACTGCCAGCTGATGTTGCCTTGATATACCTGACTATCTAAAACTGGGCAACGACTCTGTGACCTCAACAACTGGATAAAGAGCACAATAAAGAAAATGCTTTTAATACAGAGAAGAGTAATTTCTCAGTAGGTCTGGAACAAGACATCCATGACCCTGTGGACCTTGCAGCAATGCAATCCCTGTCACCAAGATACTGAGACTGACTGCAAGAGTGAGTGGTGAATGCACACTGTCATCATCCATGCAAGGGGTTAATTATGAGTACACTGGTGGAAGATGACAGATACATACTGAAGCACCCAGAAAATCCTCTTTGGGTGGGAATCAGCTGCAGGAATCCCATCAAAAACCCAGCAAAAGGGTTCCTCTGACAGGGAGAGGGGTGTTGGTAACAAACTGCTCTCTTTGCTGCTGTCTCTCCCAAATCTCTAATAATACCACTGTAGCATAAAATGCAAAATCAAGGGAAAAAGACTCCAGCTACTCATGATGTTTATAGATAAATTAAACAAACCCAGAAATGGTTGAGACAGCTGGAAATCTGACAGGAAAACTGGATTTTCCAGGGAGAACACTAGAGCCAAGTTACAGTTAATTACTGTGATTTGGAACGGCTCTGTGAGTAAATACCAGTCTCTGATTGTCCAAGTAAGGAAGATACTTGTTTCCTGAACAGCGTCCACTGTGTATTGAAAATGTTTTCAGCCTGTTCCCTTCTCAAATTCAGAAGGGATTTGGTTTTCAGCAACATAGATCTGCTACCCTTCTGCTAACAAGTAGCTAAAATCCTACTGCTAAGCATCATACCTGCCATGAATCCAACTCATTGAGCTTCCAAGCTGTATTTATAAAGCAATATCTCCTAATGATGAGGCTGCTGGATGACAAATGAGTTTGCAGCTACAAAGTAGTCCTGCCATCACCAGTGAATCAGCTTTGGGGACAGAGAGGACTGGAAGGCCACTGGGCACTGCCAGCCCAAAAATATGTCAAGCACTGCACTGCTGCAAAAGGGTATAGAGAAGGATAGGCAGCCAGAGAGAAGGGATGTCATGGAAACCCCCCCAAACTGCACTATCTACTTCTTTTTTTCTCTTCAGAGCAATTACATACTAAAGGTTTTTACAGAGGTTGTACCAACCTTTGAATGAGATATTGATACATTCATTACAAGACAAAACAAAAGCTCAATGGCTACTGGATGATGGCTTAAGAAGCTCAAGCATTACAGAATATTGGCTCACCTGAGTCCAGAGCAGGTACTGAGACTGACTGAGGAGTCGGGGTACCCTCGTACATTGCCGTGGTAATAGCAGTGACCCTGATTGTGAGAAAGAGAAAACATTTCGAGAGTCATAAACACTCTTTGCTCTCTACTTTTCCCATTGGCTTTCCACCCCCTTTATTTCAAAGTGCTTATCAATATCAGGCTATACCATTCAGAAACACACTGACAGCATCTTTCCTGCTCCATTAAATATTCCCTGTACTTAATGGTCCTCAGGACTCAGAAATGAAAGCCTTGGGTTTATTTTTTTTTAAACCCCCAAATTTGAGGAGGGTTTTGTTTCATTTTGAGTTGTTTTTTCTCTTTATTTTCCAAAGAGGATCAGTGGTGTTTGAAATGCCTGACCGACCACCTTTTGCGGGGTGCAATACAGAATATTTGATGTGTTCATTGGATGAAGAACTCAGATGACAGATTTTACTACTTTCTATAGAGACATGTATTTTTATTTCAGTTCACCCACATCTATGTGTGTCTGTAGGAAGCAGCTGTGTATAAAGAGAAGTATAAAAAAAGCCAATCCCAACCCTTTAAAAAAAAATATCACAGAGCAAATGAAGGGGAAGGGAAACAGGTTGGAAAGGAAACTTTTTATTGAATTACCTAACCGAGTGGCTGCGTGTTATTAAGAAGAACTAAGAATAAAAGGGGCTTCTATTTTGAGAGGCAACAGTCCAATTTCATTTTGTGGCTAGGTTATTGTATTTCCTTAATAATCCACCGCTTGCAAAAGGTACCCACAACAGAGACACTTTCTCAGAGCATCCACATATCTGTCTGGAATCAAGGTTAATTTTATTGTTGAGTAAAGGTTATATTGCATTCCCAATTATGTGACTGGTCAGAAAGCAAAGATTGTGTCACATCCAGCATTTCTTTTCTTGTGGCTCCTTTGAATGCCACCTGGAAACTGAAAACACCCTTGTAAAAGGTTCCTATCTTATTAGTGCAAAGAAAAGTTATCACTCATGCTTCAACCTGACAGTCGTCTCACTGTGCCTTTTTATTACTTGCTTCATTCACATCAATCCAGCTGCATTAATTAACCTTTTCAGTTTTGTGACATGGAGAAAACTTCACATAGTAGACTTCTAAAGACCACCTTGATTTCGTTAAAGAGAGCAATAGCCATGAAAACGCTGGGCAAGATAGAATTATTCAGACGTGAATTTCCTGCAAATAAGGTTATATCATGAAATATAGTTGTTTAAAGCATTTGTATCTCCAACATGAGCAACTGAACACAGAACTGCAACATTGACTTTCTAAATACCTATCTCAACAGCTTTTCTCAGTGAAAGAAATGACAGGAACAGGGTAACAGTGCCTTACCCTTGGGTATTTTCATTGTCAGTACTCACAAACAGTCAGTGCCACATTAGCAAAGACAAAGCCACAATAGGAGTGAGGAAGTCATAGACTGAATTTTTGAGGGATGATTGCTTCAGTCACCAATTATCATGGCCATCAAAGTTTTCAGTGTGAATGTACTATTTCAATATTATCAGTTATATGCATGCAGTTGATTAGACAGAAGATAAAATACACTCCTTACCTTGGCACTGACTCTTATACAGTGACCCTGAAGTGATGTAAAACCAAAAATAAAGAAGCTCTAAGAGAAGGCAATTTTTGGGGTTCAGCATCACCAGTGTTAAACACAGTCCTCTGTGAAATGAGGTGGGAGCAGCTGATCTCTTGTCCTACACAGACTGCTGCTGCAGTCCAACTGTTGTTATCAAAGGGCTAATGATGGCAAAGGTCCTGATTCCCATTTCTCTGCACACACAACTTGTTGTTTTATTAACTTTGAGCCCCTTATTGTGGCCCATTTCCCACCTTCTCCGAGATCCACCTGCTACACAACGCCAAAGTTCAATACTGCAAATGTAAACTTATCAGACCGTGGCCTGCAATGGGACTGCTGGAAAATTGATTTCTAGCTCAGTAATTCCACTGAACTGCAAGATTGTTTCTTTTCCTTCTATCACATCTCTTTAGTCTGGCAAACTAGTATAGCAAATGGATCACTCCCTCAAACCAAATAATTACCATGGCTGATTTCTCATACTTGAGATCATTTAATAAGTACCAGCTTTTGACAGCTCCAAATTTTCCAGGTGCCAAAAACCAGACAAATCACTTAGACACTAATTTGTGTGCTAGAGAACTCCCAGGATGGCACTCCACAAACTTAGCTTGGTTTGACCTCCAAGCAGAATTTGACTAAAATCAACTTTTCGATGGGAAATGTGACTTGGTTTCAACTACAGACTGTATTGATAGCCTCAGTGAAGAAGAGATTTAAAAATAAAATCACAGAGACCTATCTTTTTAATACCATATTGCAGCATTGAATGAAAAAAAGAAATTACAGAGTCCCAGGATGGTGGGGGCTGGAAGGGCCCTGCAGAGCTCTTCCAGCTCAACACCATGCTAAAGCAGGTTCCTCTCAATCAGGGGGCACAGGAACTTGTCCATGTGGATTTGAAAACCTCCGGAGAAGGAGGCTCAACACCCTCCAATCTCTCAAAAACAGCCTCTCAAAACCCCTCTTTTACTCAGCAAAATACAGTCAGTACTAATCAGGATTTACTGCCATTACGAAAACAATATTTTTAGCAAGAGAAAGCCTAGTCATCATTAGCTATACACATATCCATGTTAACCTAAGCTAATCTGTCAGACTTTTGTGCTTCATTTCTTTCCTTTCACTTCCTTTAGGAATCTCTACAGCCTTCCCATTTCTAAAACAAATTGCTATTTTCTCCTAAGCTGATACTGAAGAAGATATGAGCATCCAGTAAAAAAAAAAAAAAAGAATACAGCTAAAGCTTTCAAAATGATTGCTTTACTTGGGAGGTCTGGAGCTATAATGAAGATGCTTTTTCAGAAGGAAGATGTTATGCACAGAAATAATGCCTTTCACTGATAGTAGCAAAGCCCATTATGGATGGGAACACAAAGCACGATGCCTCTTCTGACAGCCTCAGTGAATAAATAATGTAACGTAACGAATACTTTACAGGACTTTAGGCACACACAAGATAAACTTTGTAATTAAAATCACTTGCTGCAATGTTTCTAATTAAAGCATTCATGCTGTCAGAGGACAAAATCTTGACTGTCTCAAAGCAGTCTTTACTTATAAAAAGCACATTTTAACTACTGATTTTAACAAATATCATACTAGCTGTGTTTTTATTTATATGTACATGCCCATAAATATACACATATACACATATGTATAGATATAAAATGTATCCATAACAGTCTTATGATCTGGTTTAAAAAATAAACCCCAACAACCAATGTGTTCTCCCAAACGCCAGCCATGGCTTCCCCAATGCAGAAAGACACCCAAGCCTTCTGCACTATGAAAATCAGACATTTAGGGCTTTCATCCTGACAGAATCAGGACTTTCCTCCACAACTGGCCATAGAATGGCAGGGTTGGAAGTGATCTCCAGAGATCATCTAGTCCAATCCCCCTGCAGAAGCAGGTTCACCTAGATCAGGTCACACAGGAATGTGTCCAGGCGGGTCTTGAAGACTTCCAAGGAAGGAGCCTCCACAACCCCTCTGGGCAATCTGTTCCAGGGCTCCCTCACCTGAACAGTGAAATAGCTTTTTCTTATATTTAAGTGGAACTTTTTGTGTTTCAGCTTCATCCCATCACCCCTTGTCCTGTTGCCAGCTGCAACAGAAAAAAGTGCTGCCCCAACCTCCTGACACCCACCCTTAGATATCTGTAAATGTTAATAAGGTGGCTGCATATGCTATGAAATGTTATGTTTCCAAGAAGCTGCACTAATCTCACAGACTTTAAAAGTCACTTGGTTAAAACCCCATAGCTTGTCTTTAAAGTCCCTCTCTAAAAATCCATGTGTAGGATCACAGCAGTCAAAAAGCTACTGAAGGCAACAATAAGAAAAGATCACACATGGAGCTGTTTCATCCCCTGGCTCAGATCCTAGCAGAAAGCACTGTGGGTTTCAAGGATGAAGCATCATCTACCTACGACACACCAACCTTACCGTGTAATTGCGAGCGAGAACCACATCAGTGCCGTCTTTCAGATAATGAGTTTCTGTGAAGCTGCTGGCTAACAGGCCCCTAAAAGAAACAAAAAAAAAGACAGAGCACACAATATTAAGGCCACATCACCTTGTCTTTGTCCTTTAGTAGTTCCGTTTGAGATGGTGATCAAAGCATTAATGACACAATGACGACTGGGGCTGTGTGAGAAATCAGGCCAAACAGAACTGCAAATACTAAAGCTGCCAGTACATAATCACTTCCTTCCTTAATTGGGAAAGGACTACAAGTTTCCAGACTGTTTTCTCTTCCAAATGAGGACTGCATGCCAGCACCTTCCAGCACTGAATCTTCCACGTCATTTTCAACACGTTTTCAACGAAATCTGAAATCTAGACATTTGGAGTATTAAGTAATGGTGGCTTGGGGGAAAGGAAAATGTTTTCCCTGTATTCTTTGACTGTATAATGTGTTTTAGTCATCAGCAAGTGACTACTCAAAGATAAGTTTAGCTCTTGGTAGATGACAAAGAACTTCTTCCATTGACACTTCAGGAAAAACACTACAAGAACGTTATAGAACACCTGGATTTATTCTGATGAAAGGATATTCACGACTGGAAATGTAACTACTTGAAATGATGTATCAGGAGACGGTGAAAGACCATGTATGTGATGAAACATTCTGTTCTCATTCTCTTCATACACTTCTCCTCCTGCCTTTGGCAATGACATAAAAATTTTTGACTTGCAATTGCTATTTTCCAGAAATGCCCAGAGAAGGACAAGTACGTGCCAGCTGTGAAAACTGGTCTGTTTGTGGCAACTCAAGTCATAGAGAAAGCAGCACCTGCCTAGGTTATTTTTAAAGTCCTCCTATTGATCTGTTTTCCAATTCCTTATCTAAAGAGCATTTCTAAAGAGGCCAGAAGGAAGAATACACGTGCACATTTACTGTTAACATGTCTAAGCCATGCTCCGCAGCGCAAATGCACTTGAGTTTTGACAAACATTCAAGCCAAATGCTGAAGTACAATATTGAAGAAAGAAAAGATAAATGCCACTGTCACCTTCAGAAAAATGAAGAGATTGGACTACTGAAGATCTTTGGCATAGTGTTTCACAATGTTCTGTCTGTTCCACTTCAAAGACTCATTTTTCCCTTGGGTGGCTCATTTGAACAAACTAGGCCCTTTCTTTTATTTAAAGCTAGTTAATGCTGCATTCTTGCATATACACTAGTATGGATACTAGTTCACAGCCTCAGTACACATTTGTTGTCCTTTTACATAAACATTTAAACTAAAATATGTACAAACATTTCATTTTCATTCCTGATTTATTTACATCACATTAACACCCAATGTCTCAGT
The DNA here is from genome assembly GCA_013401255.1 of Urocolius indicus. Lineage (NCBI taxonomy): Eukaryota > Metazoa > Chordata > Aves > Coliiformes > Coliidae > Urocolius > Urocolius indicus. The sequence continues at coordinate 522,544 of WBNH01007034.1, forward strand.
CGTGATCAGGACCTGGTTGAGTCAGGAACAAACACTCATTAGAGAGAAGATCCATCTTTAAAATCCTCTATCTTAAAGTAGAGGGGCAAAAATAATCAAACAAGACAAAGAAAAGGGCAGGGGAAAGGGGAAGGATAACCACCAGCTAACCACCACAGCTAGAGCAGGATTTGGCTGCCCAACTGAGCATCTAGTGTTGATTTTGATACTCGTGCATTTCCCCAACCAGCTCCACAGGGACACCTCAGAGGGCACTCGAAATCAATGTTTCTCTCACCTCTTGTGCCTACATCCCCTAGTAGGTCTGCCTGAAAGAAAGTGGGCTGCATCCATGTTTCTTACTTCTCATTTTTGTAAAGAGCAGCTGTGTTCCTAATTATCATTTGTACACACTTAGCAGGCATTAATTACATTTGTAAAGGCAAAAGGTAAGATCCCATAATTGTTGAAGCCAAAAAGAGTTCTGCTGTGTACTTTGTGGAAAGGAGGTTTCATATAAGGATAGCAGAGTGATTATTTTAAAGGGGACAAAATACAGGCGAAGGACAGGGTGACAGATGCAGCATAAGGGCAAAGGGATTGAGAAATATCTTTACTTTGTGCTCTACTATTTCCAAAGTGTTTGACAGCAGTGGTGATAAAGGTGACCTTTCTGCTTTTGTTCATTCTACCCTCAGGCACAGGTTTACAAAATATTTCACAGATTGAGAGATTTTAATACCAGGAGGGAGTGCTGTGACCAGCAACCCGACCTGCTGCCTTGCATCCATCATTGGACTTGAATTCATATTCTAGTGCAAGGATCAAGATGGAATCAGATCCATTTTCTTACTGTACAGAGCCCTTGTCTACATCTCCCATAATGAGGAAGATGTCACAAGCCTGGGAAGTTTTTAACAGTTAATTAAACTCAATGTAAAAAACTCTGCACTCTGTATCTAGGTTAACTGTGTCAACATTCAATTCCCAGCCACTGGATCTCATTCTCTATTTGAGCCTTTCTTGGACAATTCTACTTAATAAAATGAAGAGGCACAGAAAGAGACCACCAAGGTAAAGGAGTCTCACCTAACCTGATAAATTAGAAAGTACACCACAATGCAGAAGTCAAAGTAGGATTCAAATAATGGACATTTCATATACCACTGAAAGATTCCTTTGAAGAAAATGAGGGAGTTTTTCAGAAGTCTGCATTAGCACTCCTTTACCTTGGTAACTAAGACATCAGTGTTGAGACATCTATTTCCCTGACATGTATGGCGCTAGGGGTAGCTTGAGGGCAAGCCAGAGGAACGGTATGGAGGCTGGGGATCTCTACAAGACATGCAGCCAGGGAGTTCAACAATTTCTGGCAGAGAAAGAAGCTGTTTTCCCCACTTTCAAAATATCTCTTAAAAGCTGTAGAGCTGTATGAGCACAAAGCATTAGTATCCAGGGACAGCAAGCCATGTGAAGCCATTTATTGAAATGATATGAAAGGTGCAGCAAGCACTCAAATCCCACAACTCAGTGTGCACCACTTCACTTTCCAGTGATGGCAGTCGTGTTTAACATATGATACAATGAATTCAACATATGTCTCTATTAGGTAATTTAATTACCTTTGCCCCCTCCAAGATACGCAATGCTATAGATTGATTTACATCTCTGGTTTTGACCCACAGTAAAGGAGATTAATAGAGGAAAGTAAATTAATTTAGATGGCAAGCTACTTAACCTAATTGGATCAATGTACTTCTGAAAGAGCAGGGATCAAAATAACATTAATATGTCATAGTGTAATTCATCACTATGTCTGGAGTTTTAAATGTTGTCAGCTACAACTCTCAGTAGTACCAGATGATTATCAATTTTTTTGCCCTGCATGAAGAGGCAGAAACAAATGCTATCAAGAACTGCATCAACTGCTGGATGCAATTAAAAACATCAGCCGAAGCAACACTACAACTTTCTCACTCTTCGAGGATGCAAAAGTGCAATTCTTGAGTCAAACTACTTGTGTGCTTAATCCCTTTGTTTGGTGTCACTGTGGATTTTTTTTCATGTTTCCCTGAGCCAATTTAACAAGCAGAAGCTTTGATGGCCCAGAAGGACAGGTTTTACCCACCTCAATCTACAACAGACACAGCACAGGCTTCCTCATCCTCTGTAAATCAGTAGAAAGCTTACCTGTCAGATTTGCTGAAACTTTTTCAGGTGTCAAGCAGCTTCCACTAACCTAAGCCTCAGAGAATATGCTGAACATTATTTAAACATCTATCCTCACCTTTCTGGCCCCCCCACAATGTGAATTCTTAGGCAGTTTGTTTGGGGAATGGAGAAATGTCCTGTTTTAAACACACATCCATTTTTTTTACTGAATCCATTTAACAACAGGAATGGTAATTTAACACACTGCCTCTCACTTGCAAATGAGAAAATCAGTCTCTGCTCTCCAGGCAGCAATATATTATTTCAAAAGGTTATAATGATATTTCATCACCCAGGGAGAGTCAGAAAGACAGAGTCACAGAAGTTAAAGGCAGAAAAAAATCCAGTGGATCATAGAGCTGGCCTCCCTGGAAGCCAGGCGTGCTGTAGATCACATTCGGCTCTGTCTCATCAAGCTGCAAGTGTCAGAAACAATGCTGATCCCATCCCTTTCAAAGGGAGATGATTTTGTATTCCAATAGATGTTACTGTCATGATGCATTTCCCAATGTTCAGCCTTTTCTAGTTTTTCCTAGTTGCCCTTCTTTCACTAGCTGAAACAATTGCTTTTCCTTCCTGGTACATATATCATTCAGATGGGTGCAGATTACCATAAAATTCTCCCTTAACCATCTACGTGTCAAGTATAGAATATCTGGCCATAAAAACTGACAACAACTGTGTACTTTGCACATTAGTGGTACTCAGGAAAAATCTAAGCATCATCACAGCAGGAGCAGGGACCCATATGTCCCTTGGAGGTAGAGAAGAAACAGGCAGACAAAAACCTAAGGAGCAAAGCTCGAACTGCACAAAGGCTTGGTTTTCAATCTATCTTTTAGGATTAAACTTCTTTAGTCGCCCTCCCTGTTTCAGGTCATCCCCTTGTATATAAGGAGAAAGACATCAACATTGTTATCCATCGAACTGGATCTACAAGTCTCTCAAAGCTGCCCTGTGAGAATGAAGTGACTGACACCCACCCAACAACTGAGATTCAATTGTGTTCCTTTAAAGCCAAACAACATGATGCCTGGATGGTCTGGTACACCTTTCTTCAACATCCTGAATGGTGTGTGGCTCCCTGTTACACGTCTCAGAAGGACTATGCCTTGTTCTGGCATGACATGGAGCATAAAAGTTGACCTTTGCTTCATCAGGGCCAGCAGAAGAGACATAGTTTTTACAATAACTAATATCTGATTCTGCTAGCACTGTCTGATTACTAGTGCTGGTGAGTGAGCAGACACCAGGGCTGCTTCTCTTGGGCAGCAACTCTGTGGCATACAGCTCAAACCCCACCCAGCACTCCCAGGGATGTGATATGCCCTGCCTACTGCCAGCAAGCATTAACCGGGACTTGGAGATGGGGTAAAGTGTAGCAGAAACTGGACACTTAGCTAAAATCCTAGAAACAGAAACAGTTTCTGAAAGCGGCACTGGGTTTTCTTTTGGATCTCAGGGAGGTTTAAAGCAGCCTTAAAATCTGAGCTAGAGCTAAGTTGACTATTTGATTCTGAGGTCTGACCAGCCTAGGAACAAATCCTGGGTACTGTGTATATGCACTGCTAGATTCACAGCACTGAGAAGCACAATCTGACTTTTGCTTCTGCCACTCCTTAACCTGTGAAAAGGTTGGGAATTGCAGCCCCCAGTCTTCACATTAAATCTTGTTTCAAATATGCTCACACATGGATATCTCTGTTTTGGGATCCAACACCACAGCAATGCACTGTTTGGTTAGAAGGTTTCACGGGGTTGTTTTTAATGATATAGAGAAGGGGCTGTGAACCTACTGAGCTTTGGGAGAGGAATATCCACTTTTCATGCTCTTAGATTTGCTCTTCTGCTTAACTTGGGTTTTGATTAACAACTCAGTATAGTCAGACTGTAACAACTGGTGTTTTAGGAAGACTATTCCTATGACTTCTTCAATGGTGACAGCTGCTGTGGGAGCACCGATCATCATAAGCCCGTGGTAGTGCAAGGCTGACTCAGACCTCGCTGTAGTGCTTCCCTTCTCCTCAGATATGCTGCCTGCAGCTCAGACAGACATCTGACCTTTACTTATACTTGTTACCCTTTTGCCTCCTTCTGAATGATAAAAGTGTCTGTTTCCTCCCCTATCCAAGTGCTGCCTCACTCTGCTCCACAAATTCTTATTAAAAGCCCTCAGGCTATGCATTTTAAGCCTTGCCTGCAAATAGGGAAGGTGAGGAGAGTGAAACAGGCTGGAATATAGGCAGTTATAAAAAAATGTCATCTAAACCTCTCCGTTACTGACACCAGCGTACTCCATAAACTCTTAAGCATCTCAACTCAGGTCATTTTGACCTTTAGACTGGAATTGGTTGTTATTTCTTCCGTTGTGTAGGTGTGTCCAGAGAAATAAAGTGAGACTGTTAAGCCTGGTGCTTCTGCAGTGGTGGTCTCTGTGCAAATACCTGCTGATACTCACTCAGGCAATATTCACAGAGGCATTTTTCAATTCTTCTTTCTCATTACAATATAACAAATGAGTGAAGCATGGGTAATGAGTTTCCCATGCACAGGCACCTAACATCATCCTATTTGCAAACCCACCACATACTCTTTAAGCAGGCCACATTCTTTCCCCTTGTTTAATTATCTTAAGTGATTCAAAATGCTTTTGGACATTTTCCCATTGCATGTCTCCACTTCATAATATCCTTTCTGCCACACTCCAGTGTGCTGCCATAGAGGGACTGCAATGTCATAATTGAGGAACCTGAGAGATTGAAATTCGCAGAGCTTAATTAGCACAACAATTCTGAGGAAAAGAGGGGAGCAAAATAAAACTATAATAGCTAGGAAATCAGCCAAGCATCCCAAGTTTCAATATTAGCTCCACAGTAGTAGCCTCTGGCCTATTTCACGTGGTTTGGAGATAGACAATTTGAGTAGATCATATGCTAAGTTGAAAAATATGTCTCTACTTCTACTGTGTTAGAATCCCACTCCTATCCCCTTGCGTGAGTGGAACAGTATCTGACCCAAAGATAGCTCATTTACATAAACACAAGCAACAACATCAAAAGCAAAAGCCATGCTCTGAGTAGTCCCTGGATGGGGTGTTAGAACACAGATACTGTTATCAATAGCTGCTCTCTGGTGTGCTGGGGAGAGGGAGACAAGAGGGACAAGAACAGCAGTTAAAGCCTACAAGCATACCCTCTCCAGAAACAGTCACTCCATGAGGCTGCAGTGCACAAAAAACTAAAGAACTGTCTAAGCAAACAAATCTGAACAACTGTGGGAGAAAAATCACCTTCCTAGCTGGCAATCAATGAGTGATTCAGAGTTTTCTTGTTTCCTGACTGCTTGGAAAATAAACCAGAAACCTCACCTCCCTAGGTTTCAACAGAAAAAGATGGAAATGAAATTAAGCACATCAGTGGCCTCCCGTACTGTTCCAGGCTCTCAATGCACACCCTGCTGCCATCACTCATTGTAACGTTTGTGGCAAACATTTACTTGCCAAAACTCTAACATTTATCTTATCATTCTAACTCCAAAATGTTAATGAAGAGACTACTGCTAAGTAGCATTGCAGTGAAGCATGTTCTCCCTTGGAAGAAGATAAACATGTTTTCCAACAAAGCAGATGGGTAAAAACAAGTGCTCTCCCTAAAATGAGTTAAGCTTGGCCAAAAGCCTGAGGGTAGTCATAAAGGGACAGCATGAGGTACCCTGCACCTCAGACAGTCACTAAGAGAAGAAGCAACCCACGCTTCCTATGTGTGTGGGAAAGAGAGGAATATCAGCAAGGTTCACTCCATCTTCACAAGGGAGCTTGGAGACATAGCAAAACCTCCCTGGCAGAACAGGGAATGGCATCCTTTGCTTCTGTGAGCTTTGACTAAAACGGCTCACCTCACACACACCGAAAGCCAAAGTCAGAGTCGATTTCCCAGCATCCTGCCCATGTAAACCTCAAAGCTGTTCTGACTCCGTTTTGCACCAGCCAGCTCCAATATAGCAGAGCAGCATTTGACAGTTTTCAGCATCTCTCTCACAGAACTGTCCTAGGAGAGCTTCTTGTGAGGAATATTTGTTCTTACCTCCCTGAGCTTCCTTGTGTAGCAGAATAATAGAAACCATGCTATCGGTTCAGCTGGGCAGTGTGCCATGAAAAGCAAACGCCTTCAAGTAAAGGCTCCAGAATAACACCAGCTATCAATTGTTAGCTATGGAGAGATGACAGCACTTATTGGCCAAGTGATTTTTAATGAAAAAAACACAATTCTGTACATTTAGGCAAACTCTGTAGACTAATTCTGTTAGAGATACTCTGTGAGCTAGAATAAGTAGTTTTAACTTACAATAACGGAAATGGCCGTGAAAACCTGAAACAACAAGCCAAAAGTAATGCAGTAAGCTGGAAATAACCACTGAACTACCACAGCTCTGAAGTATCTGTGACAAAGATCAAAAGCAACGTGTCCTACTCTGCTGGAGGCTGAACCCGGATGCATTTACACAATGTAGTAGTCTGAATCGGCTTTGGCGAGACTAAAGGCTCTGGCTCACCTTGCAGGGATCTGCTCCTCAGATGACAATGCTGTGGTTTCTTGTGAAACACATACTTCCTATTATTCTGCTTCCACTGAAAACTCACACAAGGTAATCTGGAGGCTTTTAAAAAATATTTGGAGCTTGCATGCAGAGCACAGCATTAGAGTTGTGGATGTAGGCAACATGGATAGCACTCTAAAAATCACGGCTCCACTGACAAACGTTGAGATGTCTCAGGAGCTAAGAAATAGGTCTATAAAAAATGGCAGACATACTATTTGAATGCATTCTTTTCTACCATGGCAGTACTGCCTTTCATAAACCAAACTCTTTATAGTCCTTGTAACACTTCTTGGATGGCCTATTTTCATTAAATAGTAAGTTAGGAGATACTGGGCTGGAAAGCTGTCAAAGTCTATTTGAAATGTTTCATTCAATTAATTGTGTCATTTGTAGCAGAGTGAAATGCTGCTGCTGAAGGGTGTCATTGGGCAAAGTGTCTAACTGCTCTTTCAGCTGAACATTTTTCAGACTAGTACAGCATATTCTGTTCAAAACATCCACGAAAACTAGTCCTAGTGTGGAAAATGCATAAACAGGAATTTAAGCAATTGCAATGCAAAAGAAATATTTATTAAAATCTAATTAACAAAATGTAAATAGTGTCGTGGGGTTGCAAAAGGTTATGTGCAAGCATCTGCAGTACATTTAAAACATTAAGGAAAAGTCACTGAGCCTGGGTTTGTTCTTAGGCTCTAACCAACAATCACATCCTCTCTGTGTCTTACCCTTGCTTTGGAGTGTGTGCCTGTAGGTTTGCATTTGCATTTTTAATGTAAGTGTAGCTGCCTTGCCATACATAAAATAGTATTTTTGGTTTACTAAACTCACATTCTTTCCCTTTGCCACGAGAGCAAGTCATTTGCTCTGAGTAGGCTGTACTCATATTTCACTTGCAGAACACCGCTGACTTTTACAGACACGCCTTCATCTCGCCCTCGCTGTCTCTCAGTGAAGAGGGCAGAGATGTGTAAGCTTATTTTTGTGCAAAACCAAGTCTCAAGCCTAACAACATGGTATACACTCTCATTTAAAAATGAGTAGGTGTTAAAGCCCTAAGATTGGCTGCAGGTTGTGAGAGCAAAGGTCCACCTAGTCCTATATTCTGTGTTCACCAGTAGGCAATACTAGGGAAAGAACTGTGAAGATGATGGGCAAGCTACATTTCCCCAAAATCCTGCTTTCACAAATGTGGAGTGGAGACTCTGAGATTAAATGAAGTGTTCTCACTCTCCCCTGATCCTGTCTCTTTCCAATTAAAGCAGTGACTTCCATGAAGATCAATTAACTTGGTAACACTACAAGACTGCAGCTGCAGATTTCAGGCAATGTGTTGAAGCTAATGGCAGCAATTACAACGTGGTGTGCACAGGAGTCTGCTCCCACAGAAGCAGATGGATAAGACTTTGATTTTGGTGCCTTGCACAATGTTACTGGGACAGAAAAACAGTCAGCAAGATACCCATTGTCTCAGTAGTAACCTGTATACTTTTGTTTAGAGGCTGAATATGAACTCTAGTGAAAGAGTTTTCTTATCAGAGCAAGCAACGCTGCGTGAGATCACAGAATCCTCTTAACACTACTCTTATACAATTAGACACGCTTTAGCTAGGTGAACTGTCTCACTGCAGGCCATGAGCATGACAGAACTGCAGTAGATAGACATGAGAAGCAAGGGTAGGCAGTAGGGCTGGGACATGAGGATCACGCCTGCTCACTCCAATTGCAAACCTGCAGTCAGAAGCAAAGAAAAACCCCAGAGTGCCTGTTGTTCCTGCTTTTACTTATTTAGGAAGTGATCAATGTCAGAAACTGATTCTGACTTCTTGCCACAGCAAGGTGGTCCTGCTGGCCCAAGGATCCAAACTTGCCTCTCACACACACTGGGAGCATCTCACTGCACTGAAGTCACGGAAGGTATGGTGGTAAACAGTTTGAGTGAGAGAAGGATCAGACATTTTCTAGCAGCTAAGACACAAAATCACAATTTTCTTTTCAGTCCAAGAAAGCAATTAGTTTATAATAACATTTAACATTTAGTTGCTGACAGAGATATGACACTTATCTTACACAAGTAATTTTAATCATTCCTAGTAACCAAGACCTCAAAAATCTTGTGTAGCCTAAGCTAACAATGCCTTCTGCAGATATTTTTGGTTCTACTACCATTTGAAAAATTGATGCCTAAAGCATCAGCATTTATCAAGCTCATTACAGATTTCATCTGAATGGCTACAGATAATTAAAAGTATGCTTCATTTTTATTGTAATGTTTTCCCCTCTAACACTGCAAAGCAATTCTGTTGTTGCTCAGGGTTTTAGGAATTAATGTAGACTCATTTGACAGAAAATAAAGTTCCACAGGATTATACACAAACTATTTGTATACAGCTTGTATATGAGTCAAACCTGCAGAAATAATATGTGCATACACACAAATGCTTTGGAGCTCTCTGTGCAATTGCACATACAGAAAATGGCCTTAAAAATGAACGGTTATGTCAGATAAGCAGCTTCAGACACTTAGGTAACTATCCTCTGAAAAACAGTCTTCTCTAAGGCACTTGGTCAAGTTGAACACCCAAAATCCCTTTAGAAAATGTTTGTCATACTTATCTGTTACCTATATGAAATATATGCACCCGATGCCCCATCATCTTACACCACACAGAATTATGCACACTTAAATACAGCACATGTATGCTACTACTGCAGAATATAAGTGATCTATTGCAAACTGTTTAGTGATGTAAAACCCATTAAGGGACTTCTGAGACAACTCATCTTCCTCTGCATTGGAAACTACGTCATTCAATAAACAAAAAGCTGGCTTGCTGTATACCTGCAGGGTTTGCATTTCCACACAACACTGAAGTAGGATCAGTTTAAGTGTATTTTCCCTACTATACATGGATCAGGCTATGTCTGTCATACCTAGGTGGATCTATGACAAATGTTCATAATGTTAATATGAAACACTTGGGTGTTTTTTTACTACTCATGAGTTTGCAATAACTACTACACCACTGAGCTTGACTCACATACATTGAACCTAGAAAGCCGCCTCATCTTTAACAGCGCTTCGGTTAAATAACATCATGTATGATAACTTTCCCTTGGCATACCTTTATCATCAAATGCTTCATGTTTTTACATGACTTTGCAGGTTACTTTGAAACTAAAATTACCCATAAAAAGCAATGGCATTAAAAGCAATTACAGATACATGCCTTTTTAATGCCTCCATTATAACCCACATTCAGGTAAATCAGAGAGAGACTATTTAATGACACAGGCACAGAGGAAACTAATGATTTAGTGTTAACATCCATGTGAAGCAGTGCTAGCAAGGAGTTGTTGAGACAGTTTTAGACTGAGGTAAGAAACAGGAAATAATATATATATAATGACTAGAATTCAACGTAAATATTAGGAAATAGATCTATACTTTATAAAGGCCAAAACAGTTTAGTTTTCCTCCCACTCACAGAATGAATTCACAGTGAATAAACCCTTGACTCATGAGACTACTTCACATGCAGATTTGGATTTTATGTAAATTATTTAAATATGATTGAGAAAGTTTGGGCAGTGAGATAGAAAATGTTGCCCTGGTGATGTGCATCTGTCAAAGAGACGGTACTCATCACCCAGGAACTCTCTCAGAAGGGTTTTGCCAACAGGCTTAAGACAAGACTATGGCATGAAAAAGATGAGACTGTATTTTCCTATCCCTTAAATTTATCTCCTTCTGACAAGAGGAGGAGGAGAAGGCGGTGCCCTGCACTGCGGCTGTGCTAGCAGTGCAAAACCCTCTTCCCAGAGCAGCACGCTGCAAACCAGAGAAACGTAAGCCCAGACAACATAGAGACTTCTGTTAATGCCAGGCAGGAAAATCTTGCAACCTTCACAACTGTAATATCAAAGGAAAGGTTCAGTCCATGAAAGGGTAGTGATTTTGTGCTTTATCTCCTGGTTATTTCCTAACTACTAAGAACTATCTTTGTTTTATTTGAGTTACTCTTCAGCCAGAACAAGTTTCTCAGTTGGGATACTATCAGATAGGGCAAGAGATTATTTTTAACAACAGCAAACTGCAATGAGAAATCCTCTAAATTAAGTCCCTCCAAAGGAGAATTCTTGAGACACTACAAGAACCTTGAGGTGATCAATGTCTAATTGCAAACACAGAAAAGTTCTGTTTGCTTTCTTGAAGATGGCTGAACTGTTACTCTTTAAACTTCTTTATGCCCTTCATAAAAACACAATATTTTACTGTTGATTGTCCTACATAAAAGCAAAGGGTATTTTTGTTCATTTAAGCCAGTCCCTGCCATTAGGTCAATATTAGGAGGCTGTTTCACTCGATGAGAGATGTTACACTGTACTGCACTGTAGGAATTAGCTGCAACACTTCCATAGCAAAAACCAGGAGATAAAATTTATCAGTACCATGCCAGCTGCCCAAACAACACAGCACATACTGAAGCTGCACAAAGACTTTTTACCATTGGTGTGTCTGTCTGCTACCCAAAGCAGGACAAGTCTACAAGAGCGTTGTCGATAAAGGTTAAAGAGGAAGCACACGTTACAGAAGAGATGCCAGGTTGTCAGGGAGATCTAGATAATACGGAACAAAAAAGCTCTAACCCAGCTCAGTTATGTGAGGGAACACAAGACACAATTAGAGCTACTAACAAAATAGCAAGGAATTCAACAGTATGGGAAATGTGTAATGGGATACTGAGCCCTTCCCCTCCAGACTTCTGGTTTTAATTAGATCCTTGTCCAAAATAATGGAAAGGTTTTTAGCAACTGATGGCCCATGTATAGGTTGCAAAAAATGAGCTGGTTTGAGATTAGACAGTGATATCATGGTACAATACACTCAATCTAGACACATTCCCCTTTTACACCTCCGTTCTGCCAACTGTCTATTTTCTTATCAGTCTGAACAAGAGGGACATGCTGGATAAATTTGCAACTATTCTCCTGATATTAGGAGACAAGAAGCAGAGCACAATTGAGGTAGATGAAGCGGGCAGGGCATAGAGGGAGGCAGTAAAACTGGTTTACATATTCTGTGTGTAAAGATCATCGGTCCCAGGGTTGTTAGTCCAGCCTCTCAGACAGCTAACTAACACAATAGAAGGAAGAAAAGAAAGGTGGAAATAAACACCCAGAAAAATCATATCATAGCAGTGTAGAATTTTTTCTTAATATTTGTAGGTGTTTTCAAAGTCTCAGCAAGGCTTTGGGACATACTCCTGCTCTTAGTGCTTGTTTTCCCCGCTTTCACATTTGGGCCTGATTTCCCACATAGGAGTCAAGTCCTTCATTTCAGTAGTTAACCACATGTACCCTGCCATAACTTTTAGGTAGGGTAGAATTTTTTTCTGCTAACTACTGTTATTGTAGCCCTAACATTTACAGATATCATTAATGAAATAACTCTATAGCCCTAACATTTTTGGATGTAATTAATGTAATATCTCTACTTGATTCTGCCCTTTAAGGCCAAACTGCTTGGTCCTGGATTTCCCCTTGGTCTGCTCCTCTTTGTCACGCTCCAGAGAGGACAGATATTCCAACTGTACTTCAGAAACTGCAATAGCTTGCAATTCTCATGACCTTCTGAGACGTGCTGTTTCCCCATACCATAACATGCCAAGAGAGATGAGCTTTGGTCTGCAGCCCAAGATACTGTTATTTTTCAGCATCGAGAGATATGAATAAGTTTTCCTCAGAAGATGTTTCTCAGTGTAGCAGTTCATTTCTTTACCTTGATCTGATAGAAATCTTGAAAGAAAGCATCAACTGATGAATGGACGTGCTTGGTTTCATGAGCATATTTTGGATATACCTAGAAAGTGCACAGGAAGCAACATTTCATAAATTTTAGTGCAAATCAGCAGAACCCTGTTATTTTCTACTGAGCTGTGGTGATTCATATCAGCTGAAAGAGATATGACAATATAAAGCAGAAAGCAAAAAAGACAGCAGCAAACAAAAGCAGCTGAGTTTTGAACTCAACCTAAGACAGTAATTATAGCTTCTGAAAGAAGGAGAAAAAAAAAAAAATCACAACCCTGGAATTCCAGAAATCTGCTCTCCTAAGAGGAAACTTTTCTTATCCTTTCTGATGGATGAGAGCCTCAAAGTACAGTGTCACCGAAAACAGGAAAGAAACTGCAGCTACAGGGGCTCAAATCTGCCAAGAACCAGAGTGCGCTGCCAAAAAGGCATTTTAAACTTTAACAAGACCTGACCAGAGACTATTTGGCTTGTCTCAGTTTCCTGATGGTTAAAAGCTGGAAAGGTAGAAGAAACTCAGCAAAAACACCTGGAAAGTCTAGGTTGCAGAAAAATAGTCGGGAGTGTGTCTGGAAGGGAGAGGACACAGAAGCAACACTGCTCAGTGAGGTTTCATTGCTGCACAGTTTGCTGATATCTACTGAGTTTCCAAGACAATGTTTCCTTGAAAGCTTTTCTCAACATGTCAGCTTGGCTTGTGACTCTACACAAAGCTTCCTCCACTTTCCAAAATGCCCCTCTGTGTCACACCAAGCTCAATTTTGGTTGTATTTATTCATATATTCCTTTGCTTTGATGGTCTAGAAGCAAGAGAGTCTTATATCTTCTTGAGATGCAAATGGTTTCAGAAGGAAGGTGATGGCCAACCACCCCATGAAAGGATCAGCCACTAAATGCTGATGTTTAAAATGTTTGTTTGTGTTTGAAGAATCTCCATTGCCAATTACAGTTGGCTGCTGTCAAAGAGCATTACCTCTAACAGGATCTCTAGAAACACACAACGAACACGATCTTGAAGTTTGTAATACTCCAGATGAGTAGAAAGCTTGAGGAGAGTGATACCATGCTGCCAACAGCTGTCACAAGTAGTATGGTTTCATCTTGTCGTTGGCCTAACAACTGTCTTTTCCTTTTCTATTTCGTGTTTCAGCATATCTTCAGCTGTCATAACAGATATGTCAGGCAATATTACCCTCCCAACAATATCAGTTCAAATTACTTCCCAGAATATCCCCCTTCTGGCCTCTCAAAGGCATGAGTCTATTTTCTCAACTGCAGTCAGTGCAACACTAGAACTAATTCACTCCCTATCAGTGTATTTTTTTCCATGAAGTACCAAACTCTAAATGTCAAAGATTAATCCAAAAGGCAAATTCATATAAAACTGCTAAATCACAGCACTTATGTGCTGAGTTGCTATTGAAAACTTCCAAGCTGAAGAAAGAAAACTTTTTGCTTATGGCATCAATGTCAAGGTAACAGAAAGATGTGCTCTGCAGTCCAGACTAACCAATTACCCACAGACCCGTCAGTAAAATGAGGAACATGCAGTGCTCTTTTTAAGCTTTGTTACTTCCTAATAATTATCTGCTCCTGGAATGTGCTCCAGATGTGAAAGAACATAACAGTTTACGGAGAAATCCTCAAGAAAACAATACCTTTCCAGTGGTACAGTTAAACACATCTACAAAAAAAACCATCCAGGACAGGGGAGGAACGTAAACTGCCTTTCTGAGAGCTGCAGATTCAGAAGCAGCTGCCACATGTGACAAGCACACCACAGGTCAGTCTGCAATCACTGATGCAGCTCTTGATGGACTGCTCACACCTTTTCTGTTTTTCCCTATGCAAACATCAGTATTTAGGAATCCTTTCATGAAGACACAGCTCCCACTGCAGCAGAGCCTTGAACCTCCTGTGTATTTATTGTAAGGTGTCAGTTGTGGGTAGCAGTGAAGAACGGGTGACAAATCCTCTTTCTCACTGTATGTCTCTACCTTAAAAAAGCAGGTGTGTCATAGTGTGAATACTTTTTTTTTTTCCCCACAGAGAAATTATTTCCTCATTATCATGTACTAGCTGCCTGGCACAGCTGATTTCACACTTGGTTGGTGTAGATGAGGATACAGGTCATACAGATAAAAACCTGCTTACTGGAGTCAAAACCCAAGCTGTCTTCATTACACTCAAATCATTACAGTAAGTATGGTTTATCTGTAGGTAGAAGAAGAAAGGGGTAAGCCAGAGACAGTATTCAAAGACAAGACATCCAGAAACACATCAGATAATACATAGGAGAGCTAAATTGTGTCTGTACAGAGGTAGACATGCATCAAGTATCCCAGCGGTGAACTGCTGCCAAGAAAATGAAGCCTAGTCAATTTAAAGTGCAGTGAAGAGTATTTTCAAGTTTTCTCTTTTGCTTTTATTCTCCTGCCAATTGTATGTGTGGGGGTACAATTTCATTTCCCTGTTTTGAAAAATATCTCCTCCTCTTCCCAATGGGTAAAGCCTACCAAAACTAAATAGGAAACTGCAGAATTATGGCTAGCATCCAGCTGAGATTTCAGCACCCATTTAAGTAAAAACACATGCTGCTTTCCATCTCTCTTCAGAGAAGACTTCAAGCACATGGCTGAAGATTTTTCAGTGGGTTGGGGTGGGATTTTTTTTTTTTTGCAATTGTTTGATAAACAATTTTTTTCAGAAGAGAAGCAGCACTCAAGTGTGCAGATCTTAATTTTGACTTGTACAGTATATAACCCTAGGCTGGCTCAAGACATCTCCAGCCAAGATCTCTCTATATCTAGAAAGCCAACGTGCAACAAACAGGAAGAGAAAAAAAACCTGTCCTTCACCTCCTTTGGGCACAGTAACTATTGAAAAGATCCAGGTAGAAGTACAACTTTTAACTGTGACCCATTTAACAAACAGAGAAATCATCTATAAGACACAAAGAGCACCAACAGAGTGCTAGTATATACCTATAAAAGATGAGAGCACAATTTGGACTGCAGCTGCTCTTACATCCAGGAATAGACAGGAAAACGTTGGCTCCTTTGAGCATGAAAGCAAATCTAACGTCGAGCTGAGAGTGCATGGCAAGTGCCACTCTATTCTATCATGAAGGAAGACAGAGGAGTTAGCAAAGTTGTTCAGCAGGTAGAGGCGAGGAAAAAAAAAGTGATTTCATTATAAAAAATTAAAAGAAAATCATAACATGGCATCTCTGTTCTTGCTACTTCACCTGTTCTCTCTCTCCAAATATCCTTAGGCATCTGGTTTAAGCAGCTAAGAAATCAGTGTCCTCTGACCACTTGACTCCTGTCTCCCAAGTCCCAGGTGGGCCCTGAGCTGCTGAATGCCAGGCTGATGGGTCATCAGCAGTTTGGTCTCAATGGTCCTTACGCTGCTGCAGCACTTCTGCAGCACACGAGGTGAGGACAGTCATGGTCATCCATAAGTATCAAAAGTTCTCTGCTTCACATCTGATTAATTCCCAGACCAGTTTAAAAAACACTACAAAAATCATCCTTAAAATAAAGAGGAGATTGTTATGGGAGTCACTTTGAAACTCTCCTAGTATTTACACTTCCAATATCTGCAACACCTCTACTCCAGGCAGAATGAAATCTGATAAAATTCACTGGAGAAATTTCAATGTATGTAAAGAAACTGCAAGAAATGACAATCACATCTCTGAGAAATCAGAAGGCTACAGTAGCCTCAGAGATAAAGTACAATTTACAATCTTCTCAGTTTATTTACAGCAATTTAAAAGTATCTGGAGATTGCACTTGCAAACTGTCAGGTTGCTTCTACAGCTCCTCATGATTTTGTCTTCTCCAGACCACCACCAGCTGCTACCTAAGCCAGCAGTCTGCAGTAGCAGTGATCCCCATAACGTTCAGGCTCTCCAGCGTCTTAAGCCAAGCAGCGCAGAATAGCAATAGAAACGCAGTACAGCACAAAGGAGGATCATTATCCTATAGAAGTGGTCCAAATAGTACTCTGAGGTGTCAGTGGTTACACAATTTCCAGAATATAAGTACCTTTTCCATGTGGCCTCCGAAACGTTCACAGACAGTTCAAGCCAACTGCTACGACTTACTAAATAGGAGACTGTAGCTAGTTCATTATTTCTTATCACTTTGCAGTCTAACGTTAATATCTCAGGCTTCACTGAGATGCAGTGTTAGACTTCTGTGTGGGTTTGTAAAGTGCTGATTCACTCACTATAAATGGATTGAAAACATCAACTGATAACAGAAGAGGATTTTCAAGGTAAGCATGAGAAAAGAAAAATAATGCAAGTGGCAAGAAAGAGCATTAGTCTAAAGGCTACAGACTGGGGAGGGTGCTCATCCTAGGTAAAGGCTTCTCTAAAGGTATTGATCCATCATTGTAAGATGAAACAAGTCAAAGGGTTAAAGCATAAAGAGGTACTGGCAGAGTTTCATTTATGGAATTGCACTATGATTGTATCTCACAGTGTGAAGGTGAATGAGTTTTGCTGTTTTACGGGAAGACTGTTAAGGAAATTGAAGAGTATGTCTTTTGGCATAGCTATAAGTCCCTGCTGAGGCTTGGTTACAGTGGGAAAAGCTAGGATAGACTTAACTCTTCCATTCCTTATAAGAATAGCCATCCTTGAAACACACTTTGAAGCTTCCTTAATACAATGAAGGTAAAAAAAATGTCTGATACTCAAAGGTCAACTAAAAGAGAAGCATCTGAAGTAATACTTCAGAGTAGTCAGTAATGAGGGAGACAAAAGAGAAAAATGAGCAGCAAGAACCCCTTGGGTGTACTCCTAACTCCCTTATACTGCAGAAGCTTCAAGAACTCTCTTCATTTGTCCAACTGCTTAGTTTCCTCATCTGTGAAAAGTCGTTTATGCTCTCATGCTCCAGCATTTGTCTCATGCAGACAAGACAGTGGTAGCTGTAGTTCTTCACCATTTATATCACACAACCCTGCAGACTCTGGTGCTAGAACAAAGATATAGTTCTAGGATAAGACAATATGAAGTGTTTCATACCTATTTTCACTACACTTCTAGTGCAAGATCTTAAAGAGAAATAAAATTCCTAATTAAATTGGAAGCATAATCCAGACATGTAACTTCAGGAGAGGAACAATGAAACTAATACTAAACATCTCACACTGTCAGGGGACAAACATGGAAGTGAGGAGCTTCCACACAGAGATGAGGAAATCTGTCCAGCACAAAGAGTAGCACAGGGCAATGGATTGGTGCAGAGACCATGAGTAAAATGGTAGTGCTCCAGACATAGGAGGGAAGGGACATTTGTACTTCTGCATGTATTTTGGCTACAGCCATAAACATATTAGAGCTGACTACTCACCATCCCATGTAAGTCTCATCATGGGAGATTGTAGCCAAGTTGTTAGCCTGATTACGATTAATTAGCTACACAATACACATTACCACAACATCATCATAAACCACTTGATGACTATTACATGTTCAGCTCTCAAGAATTCTGGAAGAGAATTGTATTATCAAGTGAGAGAGAAGAACTAGAAGAGAAATAGGAAAGGAAAAACAACTCCTAAATAACAATCCACCTTAATGAATGGAATTACAAAGTATTTAATTAATGAACTAAAAAATACCTTTACTGCTGTCTGCATAAAAAGACACAACTTTCTGTTGTTAACTCATATTAGAATTGCATCAATACCTCTATCTTTACCTTTCCAATAAAACTACTGTAACTTTGTCAGACATCTGTCTTCAAATAACATTTGCTGTGGAGTTCTGCTGTCAGGTATTCATGCTTTATCAGTTTTAGACTACCTCTAACAAGGATGACATTCTATTAAACCAGTTAGTATTCATTACCTTTTACAAAAAGTTATTTAGCCAGTAAGAAACAATGAGGAATAATGTGAGCACAGATGAAGAGCTGGCAGCAAACAGCCTCTGTTTTGTTTCCAGTCACAGTAAGTTTCCAAGCACTCATCTAAAAACGTTCTTATTACACTCACAATCTTATCCATCACTTTCGTCCCATTTCAGCTGAAGGCAGAGCTCAGACACACGTGATGAGTTATGGATGACTAACAGTTACAACCTCTTCCAAGTGCAGAAAATATTCTTACATGAAGTATCTTTTTCTTAAATAGATATCTTGCAAATTCATTCCTTTTTCAAAGAAATAATCCCCAAACTCTGATTTTAACATCAATTAGCTGGCTGAAAGAGAACTTAGGGAAGAACTCAGCATTACCAGCTAAAATACATTAAGATTATAATTCACCTTCCCTATCTCATGTATTTTAATGCATGTTTAAAACCATACTCTGTTCTTGAGGAGGACAAGGCTTTCAAGTGATTTGTAAGGTGCAGACATGTACAATACAAAGCCAATACAAAGCAGCCAAACCTGGATTCTGACATTTTTCACAGCTATTTCTCCAGCTCTACATTTTGCAGTGATTCTATAGAAAGTGACTTTCAGACTCTGTGATCTTATTGTCTTGGCTGCATCTCACTGAAGAGACCTCTTCAGCTTCCCATTGTACTCTCTCTCTAACTTCAGCATTTTACTCTCCTCAGCTGTATTCCAGCCTTTCTTCCACTCACATAGTCACAATTGTGTCTACTTGAATGGCACCCACTTGCTTCACACTTTAGGAAACAGAGATTTCAAAAGGGAATCCATCATGGAAGTTCTGTCACCTAAACTAAGAGGCTCAGGATTTTATCAAATGTTGAGTAAAACTTAAAATCCTAATCTGAGACAGTGAAACACTGTTCAGCAGGCTAAAAGTTACAAGTAAATAACAGTGATAATAATACATTTGTATTTCAAATCCAAACAAGAAAACAAGTTAATAAGTCTAAGCCAATAAGCAGGAGAAATTTAAATGGGGCTTTACTAAATCCAGGATGTTTAATGTCCCAGCTTCCATTAATTTAAAAACATGCCTTTGCATATCATTTCTTAAAGCAGGATCACAGAACCTTCCATGGGACTCATTGTTATACTGAGGCATATTTCATATCTCTAATGACCCTTCCTTTCTCTTCCCCATTTTCAAATAGCTGCAGAAGACCTCAAACCCAGATGTACTCCAGCTCACTTACTCTACTTTATGGAGTAATATAATGTTATACCTACACGATTTCTACCGTGAGCTGCTCTCCCTGTCAAGAATGTAAGAGTTCAACCTGGATTCAGGAAGAAAGCCTCTGAACTCTCATTTTAAAAAGGCTGAGACCTATAAAACAATTACAAGCAAAAGTTTTGTAAACAAATCTTTGTCAGCACTGTTGGAGGAAAATAAGTCCTGTCAAGCAAACCTGATGTTATTCACTGATATGATTACACATCGGTTATTATAGAGGTGATTACATGGTTTAAACTGTTGCAAAGCATTTGATCTAGTATTGTACAGTGTACTGACTAAGGATCAATGTACAAGACATGCTAAATGAAACAGGGATTAGCAAAGAAGGAAAATCCAAACCAGAAGTGTCAGTGAAGAATGCTCTTACTCAGGTCCTGGTGGGATTCCCCAGGCTTTTGGAGAAGGCACTGTGTTATTCTGTGTTATCTATGATTCTGCAGTGCGATCCAAAGCTTTGAAGTAAGCACAAAAATGCAGCTTACTCAAACCTGGAAGGAATTTCATATGATGAGAAAGAAAGAAAAGGACTACCCTGTTAATGCGGCCACTTCAAGGAAGATGTCTGTAGTGGGGGAAATGGATCCATTAGGAACAGCTTCACATCAGTGCTGGGTTTGATTTTCTGAAACAGGTATGAATGCAGCACATAGCACAGAGCAGTCAGAAAGAAGAGGGAAGCTTTGCCTCAGACAGCAGTAACTATAGAAGAATATAGGGTTGTACAGTGACCAAATAAAACAATGGTCCAAAACTGAGAGAATCATCAGAGAGGCCACCAAAAATTGAGACAAAATTGGTGAGTAGTTGAAACTGTAATTACAAAATGTTTAAGAATGCAGCAAAGGAGAGAAAATGAGGCAGTTTGATAGGTCTGAGGGCTTCATAAAGGGGAAAAGAAAAAAGAGAAAAACATTGAAGGAAGATTCTTCTGATCTAGACCGGGACTTTCTGGAAGGTCTGAATTATCTCACCAGGCAAGTCAGGGAGCTCTGTGGCAGTCGAGGGAGGTCTGCACTGTGCTGCCAAAGAAAAAGTGTGCCCCGGGTAGCTAATTCTGCCAACCACTCCAGCACAGGCAAAACTGAACAGCATCCAGTGGTTTGGAATAAATAAAAGATCAGATCAGGGAATGAAATGGTTGGACCTGGTGTTCTGTGTAAATATCCAACATGGAGGAAACGTTATTAGTGTAACTCCTGCAACCCAAAACAAAGTGATTAGATGCAAAAATTTTTCAAAGAGAGAAAGGCTGCTGGGAGTGCATTTCCCAGGGCAACACAGCATGAATTAGAAACTGTGGATAGAGGATGCTCTGGCCCTTTTTGCTGTACCCACGGAGGGTATAGACAGCAGCATATTAAGTGGCTTGGAGAATACTGTTGCACTTATGATGCTACTAAGAATTGATGTTTTAAAATAAAGCTTATAATAGTGAAATCTCAACTTCAAAGCCACAAATTTCTCAAACAGAGAACACAAAGACAAGGAGCACTGCCGACAATAAATCTGGTGGCTGCTCCTACTTGGAGGCATCCTTCCTCTTTGAATTTAATGGAATCCTGCTCAACCGCTGTTGTGCACGTTGCCTGTAACTACTGCACATCCAATAGGTTACTGTTAAACAAAACAAACCATACATCAGGAAAAGCTGAGTTTTGAAACAATATATATCTATTTCTTTAAATTGTATTGTGGTCTGAAAACATAAGTAGTCAGTTAGACCATGTATTCATTTCCAAGAAGGGCTTTTGCTCAGAATTAATCTGAATTCACCACAAGCACCATTTTTTTTTCTTGTTTAAGTAAATAAACTGGACATTGCCTTTCAGATGGACACACAGCAGATAATAGTGTTCAGGGCTCCTGCTGCCTGCCTGGGAATGCAAGGTATTCTAGTATAATGAGATATCGCAGAGCATGAGACTTGATACTCCTTTAACAAAATGGCATTTCCCTGACAGAAGTCTTTCAAGGTTAAGTACTTACAGCAGCTACAATTTATGCGAACAAAATCTTCCCTGGTTCTCTGAACTGATCACATCTATTTTCTCTCTCAAATGTAATCTAAAAACACCAAAACCATCTGATTTCTCTCTCCTCTCCTCCCACCCTCCTCCTTTTTTACTGAGAGCCCTGGTGGTGCTTTCAGGAAAAGGTCCATGAAAGCACTGCTGTTGCTCAGAGTTCACCTGTGATTTTTCAAGTGTGCTGCCTTTGACATTGTATTTTTTATCTGGCTTTTTCAATATTTTAAAACCACTGAGACATATTGCAGTAGATGTCACTCAACTGCAAAATTCACCAAGGAGCAAGTCAAAGGAAAAAAGAGTGACAGAAAATATCTGTATTGGGATACAAAATAAGTAAGGTGCAACCACTGGCCCTTACTGAACACAACCCAAATAAATAGTTTAATTTACTTTCTTGGTGTGCCACCTTCCCTCTTCCAATGTCCTTCCCTTCTAAAGGTCCCTTTACCAGCAGCATGGACCAGAAACTTCTGTACCATTGTAATTTTTGTCATAATTTAACATGTTCCTACTTTTCCTATATGAGCTCATTGAAAACAGAATTTATTATCTTACTTTTTATTTCATCAGCCAGTAATCAAATTCTTAATGTGATAATACTAATGCCAAATAGATTTCACAGGAAGAAACACGAAAACAATTTCCATATGCTCCACTCTTCTTGGTTCTTGATTCTTACTGGCTCAGGGGCCACAGAAAAAAAACCCAGATATCTGAAGGCAATGTGCAATGCTTGTTTCAAAAGTTCTCAGTGGTGGTCCAAGCAACAAAAACCCCTGAGAAATAATCTCAGTTGTTTTCTGGTAACCCTAAATGTGGAAGCTTAAATGTGATAAAACTAGTAAATTAAGCTGGTATCTGTGCTATTCAAGGCTTCTGGAGGTATATATATTAACCATCTATTTGCAAGACAGCTCTGCCTTCAAATCAGATGATCACTTTGCAAATGAACAGATCTCTACAGGCATAGGTGAAAAAAATTAAAGGAAAATGCGAAACACTGGTCAAAGGCATATTTGCTTACTGTTGGAAGTTGTCACATGAAATATGAGGTCAATAAACACACTTCATTCCTGTTAGACAACAGAATAAGTAAAATCTGTCAGTAGGTTGTCTCAGTGAAGTGTCCGAATGTAAAATGGGAACAACTAGGTATGTAGCTACAAGAATTTAACAGAAGACCCTAAATTTAACATCACTTCCCCTTTACTGGTAAGAAAAACATGAGGGTGGGCAGATGCAGACACTGTTTTCACTGGCTCTTGCAGTGAGACATTTGCCATCTGGAAAAAGCCAAGCTTTTTCTTTGAATGTTAAATGAGTTGTTTCTGTTGGAGAGTAGATATTAAAACTTAAACTGCCTGGGTAGAGGCTTCTTTCTCTTCCTTTAAACAACCATTCAGTTGTTAATACACTATTCAATTATAAGTAATGCTGCACATAGGAGAAAATCTAATGACACTATAACATTTATAAGTTAAAAGCAAAGGCTTCATATGCTGACAATGAATTGCAATTTTTATCTCGAGGTATATATGCTTATCCTTTCCAATGTTCACTTTCAATCCTGTAAACTATTTTTTTCCCCCATTTCATGTATATTTATGAATATACTCTTACTGCCAAATTCTTAGCTTAGCTATCCTTGCAGAGCTTAATACATATTCAAAAGTCACAGCTGTGACTAGGAGGAGATGAGTATTTTTTGTGGAAACCAATTTTTCTCACATATCAAAATGTATTTCCTTAATTCATTGTCACATGCTTGTTAAACTATCTTTTAGATTCTTTTCCTAATGCATACTTACATAGAATATGTGTTGCAGTTTAGAAGGCTCCTGCAATTGCAGTCCATACTTATTTAACCAAAGACTTCCTTCAATTATGAGCTACTGTGGGTAAAACACTGGCAACAGCATTTGGTGCTTAACAGGAACACTTGGAAAACTAACAAAACTCTAAAATTTTATGAACATGCAGAGAGCTGATGACTCTCCTATAATATCTGTGACAGTTATTATGGTTTCTCTCAGAAATTACTAATTAAGTAGCTCAGTAATAAGGCTAAAGGATGAGAACTGAAATAGATGTAGTTCATGATAAAAATCCCCTCTACTGCAGATTATATTTGTGCTTTATAAATTTTGGTAAGAGTTATAGAATCATAGAATCATAGAATGGCAGGGTTGGAAGGGACCTTTAGAGATCATCCAGTCCAAACTCTCTGCAGAATGTTCACCTAGATCAGGTCACACAGGAATGTGTCTAAGCGGGTCTTGAAGACCTCCAAAGAAGGAGACTCCACAGCCACTCTGGGCAGCATCTTCTGAAAGCTGGTAAATTTACAGTTTGTCATTCAGCCTTCACTGAAAAGATGACTTTTAAAATCTTGATCTCACTGTGGCTGTTGGGATAGCTGCAAATATCTGATGGACGGGATGCTACTCATAGGTAGAGTGAAAGGGCATTTATCCTCTTGGCTATGATTCCATATAAAGGGAAAGTTTTGTGGGAGGTTATAAAAGGTAGTTTTGTGTTATACATAGACACTAACTTGCTCTGAAAGCACAGCTAAAAGCCTGAATTTCATTTCAATAAAATCTAAGTTTTGTCCTATAAAAGAATGAAAACTTTCAAGTGGTCTTTCCTATCACTGATGAACTCTCGCTGAAGCAAAGGCTACAAGGCAAATCTATGAGACTAGTGAAGCCAGCACAAGTGGCTCATTTGGCTAATTAGTGCCTAAGCTATTTTCTTTCTAGGCAAGAGAAACTCCCATTTATTCCAGTGGCCATGGTTGTCCCAGCTGGTGCAAAGGCTGATATTGCTGTGTTACCAATGCAATGCTCGAAATCAAAACGTGGTCAAAACAAGATTAGTTATGTATTATTTCTTATTCTATGAATAATTAGGGAAGAGCTGGTAGACAGATTAACTAGGTAGAACCTTTACTGTCTGTACCAGACAAGCATTTAGCTAGTTCATCTAAAATCCACATTTCCTTTCCTAGTCTGGACAAACTCAAAGAACAGTAATTGTTAGTTATAACAAGATATGCAAAGAATAAAACATCTGGCATTAAGATACAGTCTGTTCTGGAAAACAATATAGATGTAATGTTTTTGCATACTTTGCACATTTATAATGGAATGGCACTATCTCCAGAGCATGGATTTTCCCCATATCGTTTTCATCTGGTTTGTTAACCATCTGCATATGTGCAGTATCGATTTTAAAAGTAATTATTTTTATAGCATTCCAAATTGCTGTTGCATAAACCAGCAGAGATTGTTCAGCTCAACAGCCGGAGGTTACACAAGTCATCAAATACCATTTTGCATTTGTTTTAGTTTAGCTGTTGTGCAACCAGAAGATCGTGCACACATACACATACATATATATGTTGTCTCCAAGAAATGCAAACATTTGGATTGAAGATGTAAGGTCCCTTGCTGGTGACAATACATGATGGGAGAGGCTTTGATGTTTTCTTTTCATGCCTTTAGGGATACACTCAGGATGACCAAAGTCTACAGACTCAGTTTCATTCACACAGAAATCGTTCAGGTGGGGTTTTAACAGGGAAGGGACTTCATTTGGATACATGTCTCTCTTCTCTCTTTCTACTTTTTCCTACTGAACAAACACTACTGAAATTCTGTTTACAAAGGCAAAAGAAGATCTACAACAGCAGTTGTGCTGTTGTCTTTACTGTTTTAGAATGCTTGGGGGGGGTTTTGGGGAGAGAAGGATCCGGTCTAAAGCCTTCTGCTGTATCATTTGTGAATTAAGTAGATGGAAATACCCTAGGTTTTTTAAATATTTACCAAGATAAATAAAACAGGGTTGAATTGAAATGGAATAAAAGTGACTTGGATTCAAACCACAACTTTCAGTAGGCAGATTCATGAAGACAATAAAATTAAAGATGTAATTAAGACTTCATAACAAAAACCTCAGCTGAAAACTAAGTCTAACTTGCATTTAAAGACAGAGTATTTTCTCTCCAAGGTAGTCATCATACTGAAAATCACCACTCAGTGCAGACCCAAGTTGACTGAGCTGTCCCTTCATTCGGACAAGCTAATTCAAAAACATCTTAAATGATTCCAAAGCTCAGAATAAGATTGGATATCTCAAAACCACTGAAAAAAAAGAGTACCAAAGGCTCTTATTTTTGCTTTTATTTGGTTTTCTTTCAGTGAAGAGCATCGCTGGCGGATAAACCCATATCAGAACTCATACGAAATGAAGAGGCTTCTGATAAGTGTGTCTTGCAAAATACTACACTTTTTTGGCCTCAGGCAAACTTTTTTTTTTTTTCTGGTGGGTAAACAACAATATCATCCTACTAACATGTGTAAATTCTATTCCTTCATGCACAAATTCCATCATTATTTTTCAGGCTTTGATAAATAGCACGAATTTGGTATTATGCACGGTCGTCCCCTGGAATGAATACATTTGCTTTTAAAAGTCTTCAGCCCTAATAACTAAATAGGAAGTAAACAAGAAAACCAGAAGCAGGAACTGTTTCAACATGCTGATTGTAAATAAGGTTTAAAAAAAATAAAAGGCAAAAACCCCTAAAGGGTGTTCAAAGGTTAATAATGATTGCCAAATGAATCTATACTAAATGTAACACCTTGAGACAGCTGACAATTTGATCTAGAGCAGTAACAACTGCAGCAGTGATTTCTAATCAGGAATCACGAGCCCCATCATGCCTGTTACATTTTATTAATAGTTTAAAGTTTTTCTTTTACCAGTTTAAACACAGTTGTGCTCTTTTTTTGTGAAATAAAATGAGAAAACTGTAGTGTGGCTCAATTAATTTAAAGCAAATACAGAAAGGAGTAGTTTTGAACTGCCACTGCAATGGAATTCCTTTTCCATAACAAAATATGTTCACCATTGCCAATAAAGTTTGAAGATTACAGATCCATTTCTGTTTTAGGTGCATTCAAATGTCTCCACTTCCATGCCTCACCCAAACTCCTTGAGAGCCACCCGAAATTTGATCAGCATAGTGAGATTAAAAAGAATAAAGATTCTGTTTACATGATTCACACTGCAAAGATTAGGAAATTGGGTTATGAATTAAATAATAAGGTGTATTAAGCATTCAGATATGCACAAGCTAAGCTTCTCTGATGCCATCAACCAATTTAGTTGTGGAAGAGTGCACATCATTTTTTTTTCTATAGTAGGCCTACTTTCTTCAACTACATTCTTGTATGTATAAGTATGAGGTACCACTGAAACTAACAACATTCACATACTCAGGGGTTGCAAAAGCTACAGACTTGGCCCAGGATATGGAACTGAGGACTGGAAGAGAATAAAATAATGGCTTTTGTGCTGCTCTACAGAAATTGCTTATGTTAGTCTACTAGTAGTAGTTATTCCCCTTTGAAAATAACATCCAAGGAACTTGGGCTAAGTGTGAAATAATTCTCCCCTTTGTGCTAAACAAACTAAAAGTCAATAAAAGACTTAAAGTCAGTATCTCTGAGCTTTATTTTCTCACCATAGAAGACTCATTCTATGACTCATATTAAAAACTAGGCCAATTATAGACACCAAAGAGAACTTCCATGCTGGGTAACATACTTTAAAAATCCAATCATTTCTTTCTTTAAGAAGTGTTTAATTGAAGGGAACCCTATTATTCCCACCATCTAGGAACCCAAAGGGGTTTTGAATACCTGCATCTTCTCTTCAATGACTTAATTATTACAAAACAACAAATTTCTTCTACTCTGTAAATCAACTATTTCTCTTCAGAATCACATGATGGTACGAAAACAACAAGAAACAACATGTAAACAACTGCACACTAAAGCTTTAAACATTTCAGATAAGAAGTTGCTGTATGACACTGTTCTAACCAAAAGATCTCTTTACTGAAATAGCTCTTTTTGTGCAAAAGTCTGTGTGCTTACTTCTATGTAAACGAAGGTCTCTTTGTACTTTTCCCCTTCTGAAAAAGTAGTAGAGAAAAGTAAAGCCAGGCAGTACTAGTTAAAAAGCTGGTGATTCCCATCTTGTAACAACTTTGAGTGCCACTCCAAAAGTACTGCCATGACAGTGTAAGCTAGTGTCACTACTAATAATATTTTATTAACTCAGGACCTGGTTCCATTACAGCTGCTCTCCATATGATTAGTTCACTTCACTGGAGAGAAAGGATTTCCCTCTTCACATGTTTGAGGCAGAGCTTGTGTGCAATATGATTATTCAGCAGTGCGAAATGACCGATAATTCAACTTTTGCTCAAGCAACCCCATAAATCTCTGCTCTTATCACCCAGATCAACAAAACACGACTCAAAAAAAACACTGCCTGTTGTTATGCTTTCTTGATTTCACTCTCCTTTCTTGTCTTCCCATTTGTTCTGGGATTTCTTTCTCTCTCTGCATAGTTGTACGTGCATGAGAAAAAGAGAAATGGAAGGCAAAGGGAGTCTTGCATCGACACCCACACTTCAAACAATAAAAGAGGGGTCAGAAAAAAATTGTCAACTCTGACCTGTCATCTCAGTGGTTTAACTCCCTCTACACAGAAGAACAAGATTCAGTTCAGAAGTCATTATATTTTTCCAGAAATACACTTCTGTTTACATTTTGGGGATGCCCTTGGGGCACAGAAGTGTGGGAAACCTAGACACAAATATAATGACACTTGCTATAAAATCAGTCAGGTTGACAACACTGCCCCATTGCAGAGAAGTAAAGCTAAATCAGAAGTACACCAGGCAAGGAACACTTGTACCCCACCAACAAACATCAGGCTGGGAGTACCAGAGCCCACCAAACCTTGATTTGTGATGGCCTTTTTGGTTTCTCACCCAGCACAAGTGTTCTGCCCCGAAGACAGTGGAAATGCCAGGTTCTCCCTCCTCTCTTGCAACCCAATCTTCTTTCTGTCTGGGCTCAGTCCTTAGAATCATTCCAGTGCAACAAAGGGCAGTATGCTGAGCACCCTCAGCCACAGCTCCCTAACCCAAACCACTGGGTTTCCTTCTGCTCTCCAGTTGCAAAGTCAAGGTCTTTGTGTACTGCGGAGCACAAAGCTCCTTGTTCCTGCAAGACTATCAAAGTACATAGAATGATTTCAACTCACAGCTACTTATGTGTGTGGAAACTGCATTCTTTCTCTGGTATATTTTATTCTACAAGCCAAAGACTATTCCATGAATGTCCAAGAGTAGGAAGATTACAGCAAATTAAGAGCACTTCACATCTGAATGAAAGCATTAGCTGAAGGGAGGGTGGTGAGAGTGGAATGTAGATATTTTCACTTAGCCTATATTAACTTCGCATTTTTGATTAATTCATCTTAACTTTCTGAACTTCCCTGGGTAGGGAAGTCTCCAGAGAGTTTACAAGAGACTGTCATTCTCGCTGCTGTAGCAGCTCCCGTCACTGGAGGGCATACTGCTGCTGCTTTCGCAGGCTTCCACAGGCTCATCACAATTTTTGGACAGATATTCTTTATTTCCCTTCAGAGGAAAAAAAAAAGCAACCAAAACAAAACAACCCTGTAAATGATCTCTGTACATTGTCTGAGTATACACTTCTTCCTCCTATAGATTTCTGACTACAAAATGGTGCAAGAAAAAAATCCCAGATCCCAAAAATAAGAAAGCTCAAAAAACCCCCAGAGTTTTGATTTCCTTTGCATCATTCCAGACAGTGTAACTATTCATTAAACCATACTGTTTAAAACTCTGTTTTTCTTTTAGTCTCGGCTTTATATCCTGGAGTTCATTTAGAGCAAAATCCCTGGCTCTGATTCTGTCCTTAGCATTAGGAAAATTGGGCTTCCATCCACTTAGGCTGTTATGCTTATTCAGCATTTCCTGTAGATACTTGAGGAAAAACCTGACCCAGGTAAGGCTCCTTCCAAAGGATATGCATTGAAACCCACAGAAAATCCTTCTCATTATGGCTGTGCTCCCCTGGCAAAGCTCTTTCCCTGACCATGCCCAGATTTTGTGAAACACTGAGCTATGGTGCAAATTCCAAACAAATTAAGAGAAAATTGAAGAAGAAAAAAAAGTCGGGCTTCCTAAATGTTTAAAGCTCACATGATAGAAATTGCAGAGCAATGAATTCTCTGGGACTGCCTGTTTTGTGCTATGTGGGGGTATCTGCAGCACCCGTCATATTCCTGCTGGGTTCCTCCACACGATGCTTTTGCTGCACCAGACCTGAAGAGGAGGGCCACAGAGACAAATGCACAAGAAAATTCTTCCAAAATGGGCCTTCTGTGGGGTTTCTCCTTCCTGCCACAGCCTAACAGATGTAAAGTTGAGCTACCTAGGGCCAGGAAATATGTCTCATGACACTGACAGGCTGGCTCCTCAGTCTTTTTTAAATCATTTTGTGACCCACAGCTTGGAAGGGTTGGACAAAACTACCGGAGAAGCTTTTTGGAAAGCAATTTCATTAGCACACAATATTGGCCTGACTCTGC
Source organism: Urocolius indicus (assembly GCA_013401255.1). Classification (NCBI taxonomy): domain Eukaryota; kingdom Metazoa; phylum Chordata; class Aves; order Coliiformes; family Coliidae; genus Urocolius; species Urocolius indicus. The sequence goes on from WBNH01007034.1 coordinate 552,816, forward strand.
CTGAAAAGTCAATGGTAAAACTCAAAGTGATTTTAATGAGAGAAGAAGTAGGTCAGTACTGGAAAATCTCATGCACAACCTCTATATTCTGTCACTGATTCCTTGTGATCCCCAGAGAAAGAGGAATAATTCTGAATCTCCACGAGCAAAACAGGGAAGTCAGTTTTACTGCCCTAGCTGGGTTTTTGTACAGTCTGTAGTAAAGTCCTTTATAGTGCAAAGAGTCTAACCGTGACACTGGAATATAAAAAGCAAATATATCTTTGCTGTTGTTTCAGTCTTTCTGACTCTCTCACCGTAACAAGTTTCCTTCAAAAACTAAAAAGAGCACAACATTGAGGGTGTTTTTTATGAAGATATTTTAGAGTGCAGTGTAATGAGTCTCTTGTAGATGTAAAAGCTGCTAGAGGGCACATCCGAGTGTCAACAATTCAGTGTCAGTCCCTAAAAGGATCAGTTCTTAATTCCCTGACCAAATCAGGTTATAACACAGCTCATACTGTTCAGACCCAGAGTTTCATGGCTTCAGTTACAGTCTGAGTTCGCCTTTGCCTAGAATGTGTGTTTTTCAGACCCACATACCTCCCAGCCCAGATCCTGAATGCTTCATTTATTAACCTGATATTATTTCCTCTGTAGGCAAAGGAAAGGATTCACAGCTTATGATTCGGACTGATTGCTAAAGAGCTGGGTCTCCTTCCAAGCCTTCTTCACGCTATGCCTTTTCTCAAGCCTCAGAGTTCAGCTACAGCTATGTTATACAAACTTTTCAGCTAAAGGAACAAATTAAAACACTGGAATTCAAACCACTTCAGATTGGCAACCACAACACAATTGCTGAATCTCCCTAAGCCATAACAAAACCGTTATGGAGATCAGAGTCCTGTTTCCAAAGCCTTCGTGGAAGTTTTCCATTCTGGCCCAGCTTGTCACATCGCTGATAGGCAGCGACACGCCGATCCCCACGTCCTTTTGTTAGTGCTGTACACTGCAGTCCCCACTCTGCTTACAGACCTAGAGCACTAGTACTTAATGAGAAACCAGCACAGAGAAGGACCAGCACTCGCTGCAAGGCTCTGAATTGCTACACATCACATGCGCATAAGGTTGTATTCCCTGGTCTGTTCCCACATGGCCCCCAGGAAGGGAATGGTCCTGCACTAAGGAGGATTCATTGGTCCACTTGGTCAACCCCAGAAGAATCCTCTAGAGAAAGAAGAAGTAGACAAAAAACTGCAGGTCTGTCCTTGGAGATCACATAGTGCCCTGCCAGAACTCCATTTCCAAAGCATCAGCTTCCTACCAGTGAAGAACAGCACAACAGAACATCTGAAATTGGATAAACATGGCTAATTACCAAGGGAATGATAATTGTGACAGTGAAATATGATCATCTACTAGGTCAAATATTTTCTTCAAAGAAACATGCTTGAAAACTATATTGAAAGCTTGACTTAGACAGATTGCAGGGAACTGATCCAAGACTATCTTCAAAGCTATTTTTCCCCTGAAGAAATCACTCACTGCACTACACAAGGCTTGCACAGACACAAGCACAAAGATTATTGTATGATTTTTCCCCTGTTAACATCGTTAGCGCTGATCCATACCGGAATAGCAATCAAGTCTTGCATGCATGTTTTATTGCAATACAAGTTGAAGTCTTAAATGATATGCTGAAAAGTGAAGTTTAAGACAAGTTGAAAAAAAACCCCAAATGTTAATATTGACAGTATTTTTAAAGTACCATCTATAGAAAAAGCAGTATTTTCTATTTGGCAGATAAGACCTCTTCCTGACATCTTAAATTGTGGTTTTGCTTTTAGGGAGCCTAACATTCACATGTTTAGGTAGCATTCAAATTCAGTAGTCCACCAAGGTTAAGCCAATATCCTGGGTCCCTGGTCTTTACATTTCCACTCCCTAGTGACTACATTGTGTTGTGGTTTGATCAAATCAAATGATACAACAGTTTGCAGAAAAATCACAGGAATACAGGACTAGGAGGCATCACCTGGTTCACTTTGGAAGGGTGTATATAACATCAACTCCATTCATCTCAGGTTGAAAAATTCCCAGAATCTCATAACAAAAAAAGCCTTCAGAAAAGAAGCCCACAAGCCATAAAACTCTGCCGTGCCACAGGAGAACAGCAGGAGAAATCAAAAGGAATTGCCTTAGATCCCTCCATCAGCAACAGATTTGCTCACTGAAAACACCCAGACAGCTATATCATCAGCAGACATTTGTACTTGCTCATCTACCTCCACACCATAGAGGAAATCTTGTGTTCCTGTCAAAGTAAACAGACATGCTTAAAATGAACTGTATTACCCTCAAACGTTATTTCTGCAGACGACCATCTAGACAGAATATGAATCATAAATTAAGTACAGTTGCATCCAGATATGTTAAAGTTGCATATCATTATCCATGTCCATCCAGATGTTCTGGAAATCATTGGGTACAGTTACACTCTGTAACTATAGAGATAGCAGTCACATTGTGTAAACATCCTATGAGTCATTGTGTTTTCAACTGCTATAGGAGTGAACCTTGATGCACCTCTTACTGACCACACCATGATGCAAAGGGCTTCAGATGTGACCAGGCTACTAGCCATAGACACTTGAAAAAAACCCCATCCTACTCTGAGGTCTCAGTCAGGAGGACACTACTTATCATGGCTACAGACCATGAATGAGATTATAGACATCTTTGCAAATCACGATTACAAATTTATTAATGAAAGATCAGCATTAGGTCAATTAATCATTAATCTAATGATGAATGCTGGGTCATTACATCTGCTCTAATATGCTTTTTCTACTATCTGTTGTACGAGATCACCAGCTATTGTAAATCAATGTAGCTCTGATAGATTGGTGTAGGGCCATTGATTTTATGTCAATGACAGATCCAGTCTGCTGGTTTCTTTGCTCCTATTTGTCAGCTTTGCCTAACTTACACTACTTCCTTTGCATGCCCTTGCCATGCTGGCTAAGACTCTAATACAGTGTCAATCTGGCAAGCTGATACATATAATAAAACACAGAAGAAGTAAGCAGATGAAATCTATTTGAAAAAGGTGCTGGCAGCTGTAAGATGTCAGCTGCATTTGTAATAACAAAGCAGTCTTCTGGGGAGCACAAAACCCACTATTTTCAATAATTAATACAAAACTCAAGTTAAGTCAGTAATGCTAGCCAAGGGTGATAACATGAGTATATTTTATTAGTAGAACATCGTCCATGTATTTTTTTATGGCATGCAATATCACTGCTTACATTTTTTCATGGCATCTGAATGTGTGTTAATGGTCCTACATGCTACTCCACCCTCAAAGCACAAGAGCTTCTCTGTATATCCTTAAATATCTATCTATTCTTTTGGCATAATGAGCTTTCATATTGGGTAAAGGTTTTTTTTTCTTGCACTGAGTTCTCACCTCAGAGTGCCCATTTGGAGAAACCTTTTAAACACATCAAGCAGGGCAAAGAGCCCTTGAAAGAGTGTTCTACTGTTCCCTGCATACAGCATGGTAAAATCCTGCTGAACCACTGATTATTGGAGACTGCTCCAGGAAAATGTGTCTTGTAAAAGATAAAGAAAACTGAGATTTCACATTAATATCAACAGACTTTGATCTGGCAGGGTATCTACCAAATTTTAATCCAATATCACATTCTAAATCTTTGCCTCTAAAATGATATCAGTTGTTAGAACTTCATACATAAATTTATAAGAGACCATCTTTAATTTCATGCAAATGACAGTACTAAATGGCCCTAGTAAAATAGTCATTGTCTTCTACTATCATAAATTTCAATACTTCTTTCAGTTTTTCATGAACTTGGAAGATGAATGACATTCTAACTGCTCTCCTAACGCATTGCTACGGCTTGTCCTTGTACTGTGTGGCCATATATTAAATTCCAACAGAAAAAACCCAAAAGTTTTAGCAGTTCTGAAGTAAAATTCCCTATAAAGTCAGGAAATTAAAGGTTTTAAAGTACTTTAACTGTTCTTCTTATTCCCTATGTGAATATGTGTGCCATGTTGGGTTCAAATTCATTTTTATTCTGGAGGTCCACACACTGTACTTTGGTTATTAACTTGAGGGTTTCGTCCAGCTATCTCATTTTTATAACATTAATGACTCTGTTTATTTTTCCTTCCCGATGGAATGGCTAAATCAAAGTATTTTCTCAAGGTGAAAAATAGGTTCTAGAGACTTTCCTAGAGGAAATCTAGAGGATTTCCCAGCTCATCCTCTGTATCCATACTGCAATCCTACCTATCTACTAACCATGTAGTGATAAGAAATGTGACTGAGGTAGTTCACTCTGTAGCCCAGGCTGTGGAGTGAACTTACTGGGACCCACACTTGGCCAGAATTTGAAAGACTCCTAATTAACAGATGAATCTTAACGAATCTATTCCACTCGTCTCTCGGGATGAAAAAATCCCAACCTGTCAGGTCACCAAGGGCAAGGTACTGGTTCTGGAAATGTATCTAGAAGTGTAACATCCTGTAACAAATTTAAATAGCTGAAACCAATTAACAGGATAGAGATTCATTTACTACAGCCATGGAGATCAATTCTACATCTAGGCTACCTGCAGGGCTTCTGCAGGCTTTAAGGACAGGAGCGAAACAAGACAAGGGTCTCACTGGTCTTACATCATTATAGGAATTTTACTGTGGCTTTCAGGGATAAGAGAGTCAGAAAGGAACTTTATCAGTGTTTCTGATAAAGACATTCAGTTCATTCAGGCCCACTGAAAAGTCACAGTCTCAAGTCTTTCCATTAAAAAGTTACTGAAGTTGGCCCTGGAAGTCACCAGTATATAATTAGTACCTTTAATATAGAATAGAATTATTATATGTATGGTTCAGGGTCCACATGAATACATTCAGTGAACTCCCCTGTGGCAAGACAATAATAATAAAAGAAATTCGGAGATCCCCTGTGAGGGAAGAGGGAACCAGCAATGTATCTGCAACTGCTCTGAAAAATTAACGACTCCTTTTCAAAAGGAGGAACCAAACCAGTGTCAGAAACAAACAGCACAGGATGCCTTTCACATGCAACAGGACAGAAACAGAACAAATCAAATTCACTCCTGAGAACACGAAAATTGTAAACAAACCATGACTAAGGAAACACAGGAAACAAGACTCAGGGTAGAGCACGCTTCTCTTTCCTATTTATCCATGGAGAGATTAAAAAAGGAAACGTTTCCTAACCACCATTCGATGCCTTTAGTTCAGAATAAGGGTTTTATGGTCCTTCTGCACTTAGGACATCACTGCTCAAAATATCCTTTTGGGTGTAAATACAAGAATCTGTCTTTAAAAATCTTCCTTTTACGTTTATTATAGATGTATCACATGAAGTAGCTGTGTCCTAGCAACAACATAACTCTTGTTAAAGTCAGGCAATTGGAAAATCAGTCAAATTCAGACATAATTAAGATTAAATGTCATAACTGACAAGGTATGAAAAATATTAGGCCTTTCCAATTTCATTTTTTTATTCTCATCTCCATATCTTTTGCAATGATTCATGCAATGACATCAGTAATACACAGAAGTAAATTAGAATTGACTTCTGCTAAAATATCTGACTAGTACATGAGCTCTTCTCTAAGCCTATCTGAGCAAAGAGCCCACTCTCCTCTGAACCAAACGCACATGGCTGATACAAATGTACCCAAGCTCCAAATTGGGCTATTTTGTACTTAAACTTCAGTCACATTCTAAACCTCTTTCTAAGCCTGAAGGCTCCTAATTTTTCCTTGAGTGTACCTCAACTCGACACCATTGCCAAGTCTTTGTTCACTCACTGGCAGATGCAAAGGCTTCTCTCTGTGCTGCATTTCACAAAATCCTGTGCTTCTGAATCCCAAGTTTCCACTCACCCTAAACATAAGGTTTTGCTTTCCCATAGAAAGGGGGGTTGCTTCCTGTTCTATCTAAGCTTCAACTATGAAAACCAGTCAATCAATTCCAGTGTCAATGAAATAATTTCTTCAATGTCCCAGAGAAAATTTACAATTATGTGTTACTATAGAATCAGCATCTTTTCAGTTCTCTTATTGGGTTTCATTGTACTTCTCTGATGACATTTTCCAGTAATTTTCTCTTTAATATTTGTTTGTAAAGGAATCTGTCCTGTGACCGGGTTTCTTCTCTCCCATCGCTACCTGTTGTCTTCCTCTCTATCTCTTCTCTCCTTTGAAAACAACTCTCTATTTAGGCAACTGAAAATATCCATACAGAGAGCACACAGGAAATGCTCATAGTTGGCACTGTTACATCCTATGAATTAAGATGACTTGTAATGAGTAATGTGTTCCCTTGACCTAACCTACTCTTCCTGTACAATCTTTAGTCAGGAATTCTCATGTCATGTTGGTTTCCTTATGCTTTATTTCTGACATAATTTCCTAAGGGGAAAGACAGTTTCCTAACATCCTCTCCAATACCAGCTGGGCACTCTACCTGGTACCAGGTGTGCAACTTCCAGGGTTAAAGTAATTTGTATGTTTTCATCCTATCAATAGCTGCACTGTCAGTCACAGACTTCACATTCTTCCTTTGCTTGGACTGAGGTGTTATCTTAATTTTTCCTTATCTCTCGATTGCAATAATCCCTTCCTAATGAATTCTGTTCTGAGAGTCTCTCCAAGAGTGAAAACCAAAACACGATTGAGCAGTCCAGTTGAGTGCCTACGTGATCTCATGACTTCTAGGGCTTACCACAGGTGACTGTTTTCATTAACAGCAGTTCCTGTGCAGCCTTGCAGCACAAGAAAGGTTTTCTGTGTAAGATTCCTATTCATGTAGCTTATCTGAGCCTCTTTCCTCTGCCATTACACACACAAAATATACAACTGCCTCTCTAGCCCTCCTTAGCCTGCTGTGAACAGCTAGAAGTGGCATCCAGAATGGAGTACCATATGGCATATATGCTGTGTTATGTAAACCAGGTGGCAGCCACAGCTTCTTCTCCTGCCTTCTTGGGAGCCATCTCACCGCATGATGTCATGCCTGTGTGAAAGTTAACTGTGTGAAAGTTGATTCTGTGATTTTGTGACACTGGCAAACCCATCCATACCCAGAGTGAACTAATCCCCACAGATTCCTTACTCTCATAGTATCAGCATTGTCTCTTAGATCTTCCAGACTATTCATCTCAATTTCCCTACTACTTTCAGCTCTTTATTTATCTTTCCTTTTATCATGTCAACAGTATCAAGACTTTTTTTTTTCCCACTGGCTTCTTTACACTTCAGTGCTAAATCTTTACCAAAGGAGTTTCTCTCCTTTTCCCCTAAATCATCAATGATGGCAAAAGTTCTACTCCTTCTTCCACAAAAGACTTGCCCATAATTCTCTCCATCTATATCTGGTTCCTCCCTCAGACTCTTTTCTCTTTACCACATTGTTTCTCCATCTTTTCTCACTGAACTGTTAAATAAAGAACATGATGGTCTCATTTAATGAGTTTCTGCTCTGATATTCCCACCAGTTAACTTGTGTCAGATATATTTCTGCTAACAATGCAGAGCTCTAGAAGAGCTAACTGGATTCTGAATGGTGTTGATATGAAGTTGTAATCACAGCTAAAGAGACTGCCTCTATTCCATCTTACGCTTTTGCTTAAAATTTGGTACTCCAGCCCATGTGTAACCTACACACAAGTTCTTTCTCTCATTCCTCCGACAACATTTCTATAACGCTCAAGTGCTACAACGTGTTTTACAATCCCACAGCAGTGTCAGAGTACTGCTCAAGGCAACTGTCACAAGCAGTAGCACTCTTTGAGGTGATCTCTTTAGATAAAGTAAGGAGGAGGAAATTGCATCTGGTTGTTGTTTAAGATTCATTCCATTTTAAGGTAAAGAGGAGCTCAGGTCAACCACCAAATCACCTTGATTTCTCAAAAAATATACAGTAATGCCAAATTTTGGGATTTTCTGGTACCTGTAGTTCTTGGGGATTTCAGTTGCTACCTACTCTCAGTTTTCAGAGACATACCTGCCCTTGCATGGGCTTCAGAAAACATGGCAAAATCCATAGAGCTGAGATACATCTCAAGATTTGAGTCTATTGAAAAACATGTGCTGCAGGTTGAATAGTGTACCTGTGCAGAAAATACCTTTCCTTTAACAAGAGGACTGTGGAAAAGCCAATAAAAGAGGGATTTTCTCCTTGTGGTTCTTCTGCCAAAAATGAGAATGTCTATTCCTGCTGAATTGTAAACAGGTAAAGTCACACCCTGCTCTGACTCTGAGACACTGACAGACCATTCAAAGCTTACCTGGCAAGGCTATTTAAAGACAAAGGGTATTACAGTTTCAGCTGACTATGTAAATGAAAATAAGCACGAAAAGAATCACTTAATAAAACTGCTACACCTCTAATTGTCCTGGTAATAGGTGATTAAATGTTGGGAAAATCTGTGCAGAAAGCCTGTGCAAGAATCCAGCTATGACAAAAGTCCTGGAGATAGTTTTTGGTCACTCTGCTCTTGAAAGGATTTTCACCCTGCTTGAACTTGGTAAAAAATGTGTACAAAGAAGCAAAGGAGAACATTTGAGATGAGAAAAGTAACCATGTTATGATTAAATATTTATGGTAATGCCACTGCTTCTTGTGGAAGTATATGAGGAAAGCAGCTGGCTGTTAAGCCGAGTAACAGGAGGCAGAGCATCTACCTCTCTGCAGACTTCTAATATTGTAAGGGCAGTTTCTGAGGAGAAAGCTAATATCACTGTAATACTGACTTTTTGCAGTAAAATATATATGCTTTTGCAGAACAGGATTCACTTCTGAAGCTGTACCAACAAGTAAATTATTCATAGCAGAAGAGATAAAAGACAGAACATTTCACAGAGTAAAATATTTAGACCCCCTCCTAGCTCCAAGAGTGTGATCATATTCATATTAACTGGGCATACTGGGAATCAAAATGAGCCTCAATTAAGTGGTACAAACTATGCATATAAAATACATAAAGTTGATGAGAAAGAGCTTCTCCTGTACCTACATTTCATCTTTCATGTTGAACTAGTTCAAATAGAATTAAGCAAAGATGCAATTAATCAGTGCTCTTACATTGTGCTACTTATCAATATGTGAGTGTAAAGCTTCAATAAAGTTGGATGCTTAAAGGGCTGCTAAATGTATCAATATTCAATTAAATAATGTTAATAAAGCCATTAAAAGGGAATTAACAAGGGTTTACATAGGAAGTATCTCTGTCTGACATTAGGTGGCTCTTTAAACATTTTCTAAAGAAATACAGTAAAAGGCTACTAAAATATTTATGCAATACTTGCATTAGTTTTATTTAACAGGCACAGCAGCGATAATACCAGCAGTTTAAAATGCCTGGCTTCTCAGCACCACATGATTATCCACCAGTTACGAGAGATAAGTAAATTCCCGTTCCTAGATTTTTAATGCTTTTCATTATAAGAAAAAGATCTTCAAATCCTTCATCAAAGCTCATAGCTTCACCACAGTTGGATGCTTCCATCTATTTGTTGGGAAACTAAGAGTATGCTGCAGCAGAAACCTGGGCTGGAGCTTGCCACCAAGGCTTTTGCCTGCTGCTCAGCAGTTCAGCTAGCCCCAGAGGAAATTTGGGTCTCACCCCAAACCTTTGTTCATTGTGAACTCACGCCTCGCAGGCAAACCCTTCATGGAGAGTTTAGAAAGCAACCAAGGTTATTTCACTCAAAGAGATTGTGCTGGTGCAGCAGTTCTGGGATTTGTGGCTCCTCCTCTATTACTGAGTAACAAAAAGCCTCCTAGGACTTGTTAAATTAGCCAATGTAATGAAGTCCAATTCTGTGTTATTTGCACAGGGACTGGAAAAGATTTCACGTTTCCATGTACATAAACAAAACCTGGCTCAGCACACCAGGGACTTAAGAGGTTTATAAAATATAGAAGACATTCACATTAATCTGTTAAACCATTCTCTACTCTGCCCTTTCCTACTAAGTGAATTCATTACTTATTGAAAACATATATTTGGTGCTGGGCCTTCTGCTCCCAGTGACTCACTGCTGGACCCCAATGCCTTGGGGCTCACTGGTGGGGTAGTGATGCTGTCCCTGAGGCACATCCAGGAGGGAGGGGAAGGAGAAGGCACAAGCACTAGTAGAAAAGTGAAGATGCAAGTATATGTCTTGCTATCATTATGAGGATTTTGCTCCATAACAATGTCAGTCTTGCTGTAGGAAGAAGGATAGAAAGTCTTTGGAATGGCACCATTGATCTGAATGAAATCATTAGTAGGTGTGGAAATGAAACAAATGTATTCACTCCTCAGAAAAGGAAACAAAAAAGAAATCAGTCCCTCTGATGTTGCCTAGACAATGGTGAGCACTTTCCTCCCAGTAACTGTTAAGGGAAAATGATTGTTTCTTGCGGAACAGCTCAGGCAAACTTTGTCAAGATATAAACCCATCTTTACATTCAGGCACCTTGACTCCTTCTCAAGGAGCTGTCACTTGCAGTTTTGATGGATACTCCTCTAAATCTGTATAAAAGTCCTTATTTTTAAAATGAAAATAACAGCACTTATTATTGAAAGAAATCAAACAAGTGCTACTAAACCAAAATATCATAAGAACTGTGTTTGAGTCATCTTTTTTTTTAAAGATCGTTATGCCAAATTGTGATACCTCTGAGGTCAGAGAAAGTCAAATGCACCCTGCACGTGAGCATTAGACCCACAATAGATTGGAAAGACGTTAACTTGCCACAATTCACATCCACTGTGAAGTGATGGAGACTTTTCAAGGCAACACAACTGCTTTGTGAATAAAAATTGTACTGCTTCAACTGAAACACAAGTTAAAAGAGTGGCTGCTGGCTTTTCACTGCTTTCTTTTCAGAAGACATTGATAGCTACCCACTTCTTTAACAAAACCAGAAAAGTCTTCCTATCACATTCACTTCTCTCTTCCCCAAAATATTTTTGTTACAGAAACATTGATATTACAACCATTGGTGGTTTTCATGCTACTTCAACACTATCACTCAGCTAATAGCATGACATTATCTACTTTGTATTTGAGGGGATTTTTGCTGTTTATGTAGGGATAAGAGATATATTCTATATTTCTTTGCTTGTATAGTATTCAAAATCCTGTCTGCTTCATAAATTACACTTTTATTTGTCCAAATAAAACTGCATAAGATATCCAATGGGTCTGTGAAACATGTTAAACTATTTTAGCTTCCACCCATCCAATCCAATCTCCAACTAGATTATTGTCAAATCTAATCAAATTATGATACACCTAAGAGACACTAGCCAGTTCATAATGGGAGATTTACCCATTTTCAAGCCAAATGCAGTGGGTCTGAACACACTTATTTTCATTTTGAATCCTCTGCCAAGTTATCATACAGTCACCTTTCATCCCATGACTGTAAGAGTGTCTTTTTTAAAGCCCATATCCAGCCAGGGGACACATCTAATACAGGAAATTGTGTTGCACCGGACTTGACACGTACTGCAAAGAAACAAATGTGTACATTGAATTTATGAGTCACCTCAATACATTTATTAAGCATTAAGTTGTGCTTTTACAACTGGTCTTCATCAAAGATATTTCATCTGTTAGCCAAAGCGTCATCTTTTCTAATGACTCATAATGAAGACTCATTCCATTTAGCTTGATTTTACTGGCTCATCAGCCTCTTGTTCTCAAGGGGCTAAGCTGTTCTTTTCAGCATGTTCAGCCCACATATAAGTGGCCATTAACTATACTTTCTCATTATGTAAGAATCAGCTAATCAAGACTGACCAAGAAATAACCGATGTTGTGATTAAAGATCGAGAGACATCTGCTTGGAATTATCCAGGCCGCTGTTTCAAAACTGATAAGGCATTTACTGCCTTAGGATTAAATTATAACAAGAATAAATGATTTTTGGGGGTGAACGTGGGGTTTGTTTTACCTGTCACTTGGAAGGGGAAGACATGGAGAACCCAAGTGTAAGCAAAGACTGATGCAAAGGAGAAAAGGCAGAACCTGCCTGCAAAGCTCATCAACACAAGTCATGGAGGGAAGCAGATGAAAATTCTGGGCTATGTTTGAGGAGCTCTATGTAATGTAAAGAAAACTATTATTCCCATGCTTCTCAGACATGTACCAAAGGCTAAGTTGCAAAAATACCTCTACTTCCATGTCCTAATACCCATTCAGGTTTGGGGTTTTTTTGTCCTTTTTCTAATACCCATAATAAATATAGCAGTCATATCTACGAAAGTCTTTTCTCATGTAAATGGGGAACCATTCCCTGGAAGTCACATACATGCATTTCTGACTGAGTTTGACCAGGATGCTTCCTTTATTTTTAAATCATAGAATGGTAGGGTTGGAAGGGACCTCTAGAGATCATCCAGTCCAACCCCCCTGCAGAAGCAGGTTCACCTAGATCAGGTCACACAGGAACATGTCCAGTCAGGTCCTGAAGACCCCCAAGGAAGGAGCCTCCACAACCCCTCTGGGCAGCCTGGGCCAGGACTCCCTCACCTCAACAGTGAAATAGCTTTTTNTCACACGCAAACTTTTCTGAAGCCAAGAGTTCACTTATTTTCATCAGAAGACAGGACATACGTATTTCCTTTTACTATTTCTTTTTACAGAAAAACTGTAGAAAGAGCCTACTTTATTTCACATAAGCACTAGCAAAACACAGATACAAGAATGTTAGTCAGATAAAATATGTAACATGATGGAGGCTGCATTGATACTGAACTGTAACTAGAGCTGTAACTGAACATAACTCTTCTTTCCTTAGGGAAAAAAAAAAAAAGAGCATCAGATAGGAAGAGGACAGTGTGCTTTTCCTGGACTACACACACTGAGAAAGTCCAAATATGTGGGTCAGATGAAGGAAAAGGCAAGCTCTGCTCTCATCCTGAGAGGGTTCGGGAAGCATAAATTGCCAAGAGCCGTCCCATTTAGGGGGAGTATTGCAGTGTACTCAAATTACCTGACCCATACAAGAAGCATACTTCTACACACAGCCAGGTACTCGAGTTTTTTTCCTAGCTGCTTCAAATGAGCAAGCGGCAGGTAGTAAGATAAAAGCACAGAAATAAATCGGACCAATTTCTTGAAGGAATCTGTCTGGATTACTGAGGCCAGACATCAAAGAGAGGGGGGAAAAAAGTGCCCTACTGCCAAGCTTATGTTTCCATATATGTATTTCCTCCACACTCACACTCTTCATATAGAATCTGGTTCTCGAATCCTCTCTCTTGGCTGGTATTACGATACTTAGCGCTCGTGTGCTGCTTTTCATCTTCAAAATGTGAACAAATTAATCCTTAAGACTCCACTCAGAGGAAATGAAATAAAGAACTAGGGTGAGTCCTACTTCCCAGGCAGGCAGGCAGTGCTGGGGAGGTGAGCTGATTTGGCCTGGGGCTAGCAGAGCTGGACCTGGCACAAGCACCCCCTGGCCACATGCTCTTGCCCCACCACGCTTTGCAAGAGGGTATTCATTGCTGCAGCACTGCTTTCTGCCATCCTCTGAGAAACTGCTCTGTCACTTGGACAGGAACTGACATTTTCTGGAAAGAGTCTCGAGTTTAACGTCCAGGAAAGTATCTGCTTCTCCTCTGAATCCAGCCCTATACAGAAGATTCTTGTCCTTAAGTACCTTGTGTCTGGGTTTTCTCTCTTTCCCTTTTAATTTCTTTTTTTGTTGTTGTTGTTAACTTCTTCTTATTCTTATTATTTCTTTTTCTTTTTTTTTTTCCTTAAATTTCAAAAGAGGAAAACCTTCCATAAGTAGATGCAGAGAAACAGCTGTTGCAGCAAGCAGCTCTGCAGACATGCCTGCTGCCTGAGTCATATAGGCCTCTCTCAAAAAATGTAAAAGAAACCGTTACATCAGTGATGTTGAATGAGATCGTGCCCAAAGAAACATCCAGGGGCCATACTCTTCTCCTGTCGACTCAGGGCAGTTATTTCTTCATCCTGCTGGCCCTCCTCTTTCCTCATAGTTTGTGAGACAGAAGGACCAGAATATTTTTAGAAAGAGTGTCTGTGCATACTGGCCTCCTTTACCTGCACTCCTGGCAGGGCACAAAAGTTTGAAATGCTGAAAGCTGCCCTACTTTGCTAGAAATCCTACTCAAAGGGGTTTTGAAAAAGAGTAAAAAGGAGCAAAAAAGGAAAAAGAGAAAAAAAGAAAGAAGAGAAGGGGAAAAAAAGAGAGTCAGATTAGATCAACATTTATGTGGAAGTTTTTGCACTAAATTCCTGAATGAGATTTTTAAAGCAACTGAGGTATGAACTCTTCCGAAGAGCAGGATGACTAACTTCTCTTTAGTGCCTTAAAAAAAACCCCCTACACTCAGTTTTTAATAAATATCTGTTCTTTTAAGGCTGTGGAGATGTAAAACCACATTCCAAGACCTCAAAACACAAATCACTTGGGGCAGAGCATGGGGGGAAAAGGAAAAATGTCTTGCACTTTTTGTGTATCTAAACCCCGTGACCACAGCACAGCAAAACTGCCAAAGCTTGTGATTTTACCATGACTGTGACAATATTATCAAAAGTTTGTTTATTTGGTTTTAGTTTGGGTGTTGGGGTTGGTTTTTTTTGTTGTTAAGCTCAAGGATGTGAATCTTAAGTAGGTTGAAAAGAACCTCAAATATTTGCATCTTGCTTTTTTTTTGTTGTTTTAACTCTCCTGATTGATTTTCCCACTTTGTACTGACATGGATATGTATTGCCAGGACATAGGTAATCCTCCTCCTGCTGTTACCTCCCTTCTGTTACATCCACCACCCAGCTAAAATCCTAGGAGTGCAGACTCAGGGAAGGGACAATTACCTGAATGCACCATGGTACAAGCAAACGTCAACAGCAGCTGCAGACTGACTTATGGACAGACCACCATACCAAAAGATATGTGTTTTAAGGAAACAGTAAGGTGTACTTCTTCCTTACAGATGTATAGTTTGTGTTCTGAGGATGTAAGTGCTGTGCTCAGTCCCGTGCCTGGAGGGGATGCGGATCAGGTTCCCAGACAGGGATAATGAGCAGAACTGAATTGTTCCTTTTGAACGCCTAATTTCCACATGCAGAGTAAAATAATGGAGAATTCATCAGAGGAACT
Source organism: Urocolius indicus (assembly GCA_013401255.1). Classification (NCBI taxonomy): domain Eukaryota; kingdom Metazoa; phylum Chordata; class Aves; order Coliiformes; family Coliidae; genus Urocolius; species Urocolius indicus. The sequence goes on from WBNH01007034.1 coordinate 567,991, forward strand.
GTACTTCAGTGTACCCTGTATTTACTAGCCCTCTAAAAATAAATACATGAAACAGTGAGCACTGTAAGCAAATTAAATAGCTGGCATCCTTCCCTATAGAATTTGATGAACGCACCAGTGTCCTCTATGCAGAGCCTTCAGGAGAAGCTGAGTTCCCAGGAACTGAGAGTGTGCCAGCAAAATGCCACTAGATGCAAAAAAAAAAAAGACAAATTCTAGAGGCACTGGATGTACTGTCACATATCTGCTCTTATTCAAAGACTCTGGGCCCTTGGGACTGAGCATTGAAGTGAAAATACTTAATAGAAAATTCATTAAAAGCAGGGTCAACCTCAGATTTGACTCGAAAACTCATTTACAGTCCTTCCCGTGTTTCTGAAGCCAGAAAGTACTATCCACAAATGTTTCTGAAAAGCAGGAGGATTCTCTTGGTTTTGCCTGGTACCTTACATGTGCTGCTAAAAGGAGAGTGAACACCTCGCGTAATGATGGAGCACGAGACGACACAAGGCACAAGTCAACGCTTCCCCTTCGCTGCTATTGAAATGCTGCTCGCTCTTGTTAGAAACCAACTTTAAAACCCCAACAAACAAAAGAGATCTGAAACCTGCCCAAGCATCAGACAGCAGAAACACATGAGCAGCACCCAGGGGGGCTGTGAGCAAAGCCTGGGTCCAGCTGGATGCACCCGGCCTTCGCCTGCCAACCCGCAAAGCGACTCGGTGCTGGCTGCGAGGCCATCGCTCCTCAAGCTCGTAATGCTGCTGCGCCACGTGGGCTGGCGTAGGACTATCACTGGGAGATTATGAGGCTTCCAGAAAGTTGTTTTTATCTCTCTTCTCTCCCCTAATTATTTATTTTACAGTTCTAGATGACTCCGTTTTGCCTGTGTGTTCATTATCACCGCGATCGAGCTGACTCCAGCCCGCCCGCAGGAGGGAGGGAATGCACATTCCTATTGCCTTCTGATAGCCAGCTCTCCTCCCTGACCTCTGCTGAGCAATGTCCAAAAAAAAATGCTGAAAACCTCACATTCAGCAGTAAAAAGGGAGATTGAAACACAGTTCTAAAAATACAATATTCTACTGCTGCAACATATGTAGAGAGCAAAATCTAAACCAGGCACTTCCTAAACGTATTGCACCAGCAAGAGTATTTCCCTCTCCATTATTGTTATATATTTAATTGGATGGTACAGCTCTGGGGTTGCTCTGACTGACAGACACTGAACAAGCAAAACCTTGTGTCAACTTGGTTCAAAGTTGTCAACTGATACAGCTCTGGAAACTACTCAGGAAAACATCTGCACAGAGAGAACAGTACCTTTCCTACTCATCAGACTTTTAAGTTTTTTTGCATGCTATGTGAGCAAGGTTCTGTGGTATGTACAGAAATGTTCAAGTTCCCCATATTTCAGTTTTCCCACCTGAGAGGGACCATTCCCCCAGTCCCTCACACAGGCCAAGGCTGCAGGGCAAAGACAGAGCAGCGCTAGCCCTCCTGACCCCACAGACTACCTCAGACCTGGGATCTGGGCTGTGAAAAGGACACTCCACTGTCCTCTCCAAGAGGACTTGGCACAGTCCTATTGCCCCACTGTTCTACAGGTAGCAGGGGTTTGGACAAGTTAGAGATTAGGACATTTCACCTCAAGGTCACCAGAATAGAAATTCCAGTCTTTTTATCCTCTCCACTTCCAGCACAGTGTGTCAATGTGTAACTGTCTCCTCTTTGTTCCTTTCTGTTGGCATATTTACGTAAGGTATGTTCACTCCAACACACAGCTCCAAAATGACATAGCCAAAGGTAGCCCCAGCCACACAAACTCAACTACCGTTGCAAATGCCAACCTATGCTAATACCCATTCAATTACAGAACACATCTTGGTATCCCAGTGCCCATGCTAAATATGCCATGTTGGTGTCACAAAGCCATAGCAAATAGAGCCACAGATTGATGTTATCATTACTGCAGCTGCAATAGCTCAGTCTCCACATTTCAGTGTGGTGTAGACCATTTGACTCTTGCCATTACGGAAGGGAAAAACTGTTACTTCCATTAAAGCGAAACTTTTACTTCAATTAAAGTGAAACCCCAACTGTCAGCTCATGCTGAAATGCTGCAGTACAGCTGCCAGCTCCAGCATTTGCAGATAAAACAGTCAGGGGTCACAGGTTTTTGGCTAAGCTACAGCACAGAATTATAACAGCAAGCATATTCTGAGAGGTCCTGTTTCTCTCTTTGGTATTTGTTTGTTTAGATTTGTTTCCTTTCTCTCTATTTCAAGCCATTGATTCTATATAAGCATGTCAATTCATTACCAAATTTTTTCAGCTATTTTCTTTGGCACTGGAAATGAGTTGTTTCCCTGCTAAATTAATCCAGCCAGAATGTCATTTGCACACCAATCAGCACTCCTATTCAGAAAGGTCAGACAGAAAAGAAGAGAGATTCACTTCTCTTTTCCCCAAAAAAAAGAATACTATAGGGTTCTGAACACTAAAGCCTCAGAGGAGCAGGTCACATTAGCACTATGCATGAAGATGCCTATTGCCTGTATTTTCAGAACAAGGGAGCACTGCTGTAACCTCCTCTGCCTTGGAGCTAAGCTTTCAAAGTGACTTCCAGTACTGGACCATTGCATCCCAATACATCCCTAGTATCGTGCCTCCATGTGCAAGGGGGACAGTCAGAGATGCTTTGAACTTCTGGAGATCTCTGGGATCCTGGGAGTTTTAAAGGATAAAATGGAAACTTACACAGTGCCCTGGGGTGGATTTTGCCTCCTGATAAAATAGAAGAATTTTTACTGAGGGAATAAAAAGCAGCAATCTAACCTCATATATTCCCTTTTTTTTTTACTTTGCTTTGTTAAAGGCTGTGGTGTTATAAACCTGAGGAAAAAGTGCATAAAGTTACAGGGAAATAAATAGTGAACTCTGCTTCTCTAAAACACTTGAGCTTTTTTCTTAACATTTCCACATCCCCTGGCCACTGCCCATGGTCCATCAGCCACAACTGCACTGACTGCACCCTCATTGTTCCCTCTGCAATGAAGTCCCACCAGAAGGAAACTGCCCAGGACACACTTGAGATGCTACTGGTGCTGATACCCTCAGGACAAAGACATTCTACCTCAAGACTTGCCCTTACATGCTCTTGACTTACCCCAGCTTTTTATCTTTACCTGCCATGGAGTCAGGTATATAGAGGAGTCAGTATTGGAAAAAAGCTCCCTAACATCTGTTCAAAGTTGTATTTCTTTGACATTCATAATAATGAACTTTTTCAGCAAATCATTTAAGCTGAAATTCATTTTGAGAATCAGTAATTCCACTGAATTTACCTGGATTATTCACATATTTAAAGCTAAAAGAATACTGGAGTACTCTGTAGCATACAGTCCTATTCCTGACCGTGCAAAATGTTTCCAGTTGCAGAGAAGCAGCCAGTAGTCACATAGCGTTCCACTCTCCAACTCAGATTTCATCTTACAGGAGTTTTGTTTCATTTACACAATAGCAAGCCTACTTTCCACTAAGGCCCATATGTTGCAATCAGCTTTATAGGAATTTCTATGTGCATACATTACCGTTCCTTGCACAACAGAAGCACGTCGGTATTACTGATGTAATGCACACCAGAACAGTCAGCTGCTCTGAAGAGTGGTTTGTTTTGCTGATTCTGGAAATCTCTCCATATGACAAGTGTTTCTAAAACATTTAAGGTACTACAGAGCTTGAGGTTCTCAAGAGTGCAATCGTATTTTGTAACTGAATCACAGCAAGGAACACACTTGCAGCGTGAGCTCGCTCGCAGGACTCTGATGACTGACAAATCTAACTCACAGCAAATCAGTTTGGTTTTGCAGCTACAAACGTGCAATGTCTGAAAGTTGATCACTGAAGTATTTCATTAATATGTACAAAAGTTAACAGCTGGAAACCATAGAGAAGGTTTTAAACCACAAGCTAGGTACCAGTTACTCTTCCAGAACTGACTTATACCATCTTGCCCAGTATGTACAAACACATCTCATCGAGTTTAAATATCAGAAAACATCAAACTGACATTAAATATTTCCATAGATAACAGATGGTTTAACACATCAGTCCCCATTTGGAGTTGCCTAATGCATCTGAATCATGTTTTGAAATATAACTCAAGGTTTGGAAAATCTCTAAGGTTTTCAATAAATGGAGTTTAATGTCAAGACTACTCAAAGCAGCTGTTTCTACTAACCATGGAAAATCACATCCAGGGTTTTTTTTTTTTGCATGACCCAATGCAGAAATTATGTAACTTAGGGGTCCCATCCACCTCCACCCCCACCACTCTCCAAGGAGTAATATGCTTTACATGAAACTACAGTAAAATAACAGCACACATATCAGACCTTCATGTGTTGTCACTTATTACTCAAGAAAAGATGTTTGTGTTTAGTGCTCTACACTTCTGCCCAAAGCATGCTGATTTAACAGCTACTCCAATGCTCAGCATCAATGTTTTCAAGATACCTGAGCTGCATTCTTTGTGCCAACATCAGGAACATGGAGTATGCTGGAGGAGACAAGGTCTATATGCATATCTGCTGGTCCTCTTTGCAGCCTTGGAGACACTCGGGCAGGAGTTGCAGCCTGGAAAGGTAGCTCCCCTCTGCAGATATGCAATGACTTTCTCACATCTCTGGAGTCTGTTGTCTACACCAGGTCCAATCTGGCCCACTGACACCAACTGTTACTGCCCACTCTCTGCAGAAATGCATTCTCTCATTTCTCCCCTGGACATTGTTTTTCACCTGAAGGGCCCCTTGGAGGCAGCATCACATTCATGCCGCTTGCTTCATACTCCAAACATCTCTCCATACCAGTGCCAACATGACCAACAACATCACTAAAGGTGGAAGAGATGCAACCATCAATTTCCATAAACAAGCACAGGGGCTTTGAGATTGTTTTTGCCCTATGAAGCACAAGCCAGTCATGGAGACTGATGGACTGTGTTATCTACAGAAACAAGTAACAAATAGACCCCCACACACACAGCCCCTGTAGCAAGTTGTGCACAGGCTTGCCACACTCAGACCACTATTTCTTCTGCAAATCAGACTCAGTAACACTGCAGAAAAGGGAGTAAATATTTTGCAAAATCAAGACCAATCCTTGTCATGGTTTGGGATCTATGAACTGCCTTGTATGCTACAAGTGCCAAACACAGGCACTGTTAATCGTACTATTTTACAACAATGTATAAGAATTCCTGCTGAGATTAAGAACCTCAAGATGTTAACACCATATACAACTCCCCGAGAATGCAAATCTTCTGGTGGACATCCTGCCACAGAGATAGGTAAAGTAAAAACTAATCAATGATAAATATTACACATCTTAAGGAACAGATCTCAACATCTCCAAACCTCGTTAGTCAGACGGATGCTCATTGAGTTAATACACTGTTAATTTACTGTACTTTCATGTCCTTCTTCTAAGACATGGAGGTTGTACCTTATAGTTTCTTAAATCTGACTTGATTACAGGTACCAGAGAGTTTGGTATGTTCAGCAAGGCTTGTATTAGCAGTTTTATGTTCTTTTAATTGCTGACATGGCATGTAAATAGCTTCCTCAATTGCTGCATACTTCCCATTCCTGAAGGAAGGCACACCCTTTGACAAAGATTAAGAGACTATAAAGTTAAATCCCTGTTTACTATAGGAATTAAATCCTCCTCTACTTACGGAAACAGAGCAACGTATGCATAGGGGATCTACACATCCTTCAAGGAGAGTAAAAGAACAACTAAGGAGCATTAAAAATAATATAAAGACAGCTTAAAGATTTGGGCCTGATGCTGAATACTAAAGTGAACAGAACATCATCACAGCTAGGTAATGTTTAGGTTAGTCCAAATGACTCGAAATAAAAAGCACTTTGCGTTGTTTTACTGCAGAGGACTGAAGAGGTACCCCGTCGTTTTCCACTGAAATTGTCCATCACTATCCCGAGGCAGCATGTTCCTGGCCTCCCTTGGACATTTGCTTTCACATGCACATTCCTTGCTCTTAGCATATAAAGCTGCACAGCTTACGTCTATGGCCTCTCTATTACAGTAAAACAAATACCTCTGCAGCTTTTATTTCACAGCAGGGGAAACCTACAAAACACAGAGATCCTTGCTAACATTTCTAAAAGGTCTTCCCTAGGTTGAGTGATCTTTAGTTTTCCTTTGACAGGCAGCATATCACTGTCCTGATCTGGATTCCCACAATATATTCTTCAGATGCTCTCAGAGAAAAAGCAGTGGAACAGCTGAGAATATAGACTAACGCTTTGGTGACTTTGGGTCTATTTGTCACGTACTTCCAGAGAAGTGACTTCATTTCTGTATGGTTCTGTACACTTTTGTAAAAATTCCTGAGTTTCTGCCTGTGGGACCATCTCTACAGCAGCCCCTGGTAGCACTCTCTCATGCTTATGAGCCTGAGCAGGAACTGTCAAGAGCACATGGAAGAAGATGCAATATTTACAGACCACTGGCTCAAGCTCAGCATTGGTCACAGGCCTTGTGAACAGCACAAACATATCCCTTGCCAGCAAACCCAGAGACATCCTGTTTAAAAGTTCAGCAGGGATTAAGCCCAAATGCTTGACTTGTCTTCCCAATGGCCACTGCACAGAAGCAGCCATGGCTGCAGGGAGCATTAGGAGGGATGAGTCCTCCAAAAAATGTTCCAAAGGCTGTAGGATTTTCCACATCACTATAAATAAAGGGGCTTACCATAGGAAAGGAAGCTCAGAGCAAATAAAAATATTGATCTACAAGAAAGCACCGAGAGGCAACATGGCCATTTCCATCCCATGTAAATGCAGACAAACAGATTCTTGCTCTTCAAGTAGCGTTCAAATACACACACTCCAAACTGTAAAAAACCCTGTCTTGTTAGGTGCCTGTTCCACAAAGGACAAGTAGCAAACATAGCATCAAGTTTCTTTTAAATCATCAATTTTAAAATTGTAACCTTTCCCTCAGAACCTCCAATAGGAAGTGAACACATAACAAGGATACTCACTCATTCCTCTCCAGACTGATGACTAGGTGTTTACTTTCAGCTTGTATTGCAAACTGCAGCAGCGCTGGGTGATTCTGAAAAAGGAAAACAGAGTTGGTTGAGTCCAAACTCAGAGCCCATCATCCGGCATCCACTCTGTCAAAACTTTCGTCACCAGTCTGTCCTTACAGGATCAGGCCCTGCTTGGGAGGAGTAAGCAGTTACAAAGAGCAGCATATGTGTTGTCACAGCTCCTTCGCCACAGCATAGTGCAAATAAACATGAAGAAGCAGCATGGCACTGCACAGTTTCACACCCAGGTCTTACAGGCTCCATGGAAGCAACTCCCCTTAAGCAACTGCATCACTTGCAACTTTGCACGAGAGTGCCTCTTGCCTGGGAAGACAAGCAATACACGTCAGTTCCAGGAGACAGTTGATGCAGTTTTGATTCTTCTTTTTCCTCTCCATTGAACACTAACATAATCTCTCATTAACGATCAATCTTGCTGTACTATTTTTTTAAAGTGAGATACAGGTAATTGGGTTTGGCCTTTGCATGACCATTTTTGGTTTAAAATATCCATGTTCAAAGCTAGTACCTCCTGTCTTAGGAGCAGACCTGTAGTGCTGTGACCATGGCCAGCAGGATGGCTCTTACAGAAAAGCTTTTCCCTTAAGGCTGAGTATGCTAAACATTCTTATGTGAACTGCATGTGATCTAAGGTCATCATAACTCTAAACATAAAGAGTATTCGTGCTGAACTAGTTCTTTTTCCTCTGAAGAGCTAAACATTTTAATATGTATTTCAAACTTTTTGTAAGGAACAATTAAGTTTTAGCTAAAAAGAAAAAAGACAATTGGTGTTGGAGTAATTGGAAATATTGGCAAGAGCATTATCAAGTATCTGTAAGAACAACAGATGAAGTATTTGTACATGTAAAAGCAATTAAGAGAATTTTCTAAGCAAGACATCAGCAGCAGAGCACACGGAAATCCCAGTTGCACTCCAGCATGGAGCAGGGATTGGGACATCTGGATTGCATTCTCAGCACCATCATGACTGTGTGCAATCTTCATATTGCCCTGCCCATGAGTATAAAAGTAGCTCTTTTTCATCTCAAGCATCCAAAGGTAAATCCTTGTTTTTGTTTGTTTTTGGAAGGTGGGAAAGAGCACCAGGAAGGTCTGGTGATGCCTTTGCCCTCGGCAACAGGAGGGAGCAGAGGCTCAAACACTTGTTTGCAGAAAGGTGTAGTGCACCCATACAGACCCTTGAAACTGCACTTCAAATGAGAAAGCACAGTTTACGGTATACTAGTTACCCTTAATGCAAAAGGCTGAACTCACATATCTTTTAAGACCATTTACACTTAACTTACATTTCATTAAACAAACTGACTGCATTGTGAGTCAGTATTTCCTAGTTTTGAAATTCCGACAGTAGCTCAATCCATCAGTCGTTCCTCTGTACACCCAATGTGCTTTTCCCAAGACTGATGTCAGCCCATTGCAGTACTGAGGCAGGGTAATGTTAGGGTTACAGCATTTAATTGATTTATTGGGAAATGTGGCTAAACTTGTGAATTGCCTTGATGGAGCCCCGGCTGCGTGACAGGCAGAGCACCCTGCCCATGACATGTAAAGGGTTTTAAGTGACTTGGAGAACTGCAGATGCTTATTAAAAAGTGAAATTATAAGGAGGCTGTTGCAGAGTAAACAAAATTGTAATTTTGTTATAATAAAAAATAGCTGACAGCTCTCTGGTGCTCTCAGACACTATTAAGCACAGATTGTGACTGAGATACACCAATGCCTTCTTCCAAGTGCCCTGCCCCGCTGCTCATGCAAATTCAAACATGTTTTCCCTCTCCCCGTGCAAAACAGCAACAATATTGAAATTCTGCATCTATGTGAACTTTGCAGAAACCAGATCCCACTAGAATGCTAAATAAATGTTTCAGACTATCCTTGGCATTCAGCAAACACATGGGAGTCATTTATTGGTATGAATATTTAGAAGCTGTGTTGATTACCACTTTAATATTAGTGCATTGGTTCCAAACCTTGTAAGATATACATACTATAGCATTTTGAGAGAGCAATATACAATTAATTACCATATAACACTGTAAATAATTTATTGCGGTAGCACAAATGGATTCTTTTCAGCTAAAGATCCTCTGTTAATATGTAAATGATATCTATATTTATTCATGTGCTCACAGTGGTATTTATTTGACAGTCAATTGCTGGTAGGAAGGTGTAAAGTTAAAAAGGCAACTGCTGAATGAAACTGACTGTTACAAGACAAAATCATCTCTTGGAGAATCCCTAAAGCTGAAACTTCTTATTATGGAGCACATCATTCCAAGTTAGGGAGAAGGACTGTTTTGCAGGAGAGCCAGGTTCAGATTCTTGCTTTACCATGGATTTTTCTTTGTGAAGAAATGGCTCATTTCCTTGCCTACCATCTGGGGAGAGATTAAACCAGACTTTTTTCTTATTTGACTGGCACTCATAGGCTTACACACAGTAACAACTGTACACTGCTCAGGTGATATGGCAACATAAGCACTTCAAATCATACCTTTCTAATGTGAAAGAAAAATAAATATCATTCAGACAAGGCTCTTTAGGTGTTTCTTTTTCCACCTTTTTTTTTTTAATGCATACATTGGTGAAACGAGCTCAGATGTTTACTCCTTTTTTTGCTGTAGTCACCCCTACAGTATTCACACGTTCCACTACAAAACCTTCAAAGCTCATTTTGAGTCTCATGAAGCACCGTAGTACTCTCCCCTTACAATCAATATTTTCAAAGCTGTCTCGCAAGATGAAATGGGAATGACTATAAATACAGATATTAGATGGCTGATTTATGTTTTCTGTTTAGAGTAATTGAAAAAAAGCACACTGAGAGGGCACAAACTCTCCCACTTGGAACATTTCAAAACCAACCACTTGTCGTAAGCCTTTCTTAAGAACCACAGAAATCATTCCATGCTGATACCACAACTTATTCCCACACATTCCCTTTCAAATCATCAGACGTGAAAGGGAAGTGAACCTTATGAGAGTAGCATTATTTAAACCATAAAGGATTTTATATGGTTCTACCTTCTTTTGTCTACAGACTTATGTTTTCTAGTTCTTTCTACCCCTAACTACAATGTGCTGTTTCTAGTTAGTAATGGTTTCATCAATGCACACAGACTGTTCCCTGATATCCTAAGAGGCAGAACTGACTTTGGGGTGATTGAAGTAGTACTCTCAAGTAAATTTCCCCTCTTATTTAGAGGATTTACTTTCCAAACCTACAGCAAATTGTATCAGCAGAAAAAAAAGTAGCACAGTTTCCCCAGTAATTTGCTCCTTGCTTGTTTGCTTGCGGCGGGATATTGGTTTGAATCAGCATTAGTGAAACTCAATATCCTGAAGGAAATTAGTGAAACAGTAAGTTAAGGCCAAACAAGAATTCTCCCTAACAAAGCAGATGAAAAAAAAAAATGAAGAAAGCACTACTTGAGCAGGTGGAAGCTGGTGAGGCAGTAGCTTATTTCTGAGTCAGAAGTTTTCTTGTTTTCTTACAGTTGAACTAAAATCACTATGCACTAGTAAAGTTAGCTTAGCTAGGACATGTTTTTTAAGTGCTAGTAATCACATTGATGTCCAGATTTTCATACAGAAAGAGAAAAGGGAGGATGGTCTGAGGATTAAGGGCTTCCCCTATGATCCTGAATGTAGTGTTGAGAGTCATCACCTGTACCACAGACGTGTGTCTTGGCTGAAACTGCATTTCACTGTGGGAAACAGCAAATCTCTCCAGTTGAGCCAACCTGTTACACACCTCAGCTCTTTTTTTGCTTCATTTACCTTTTCTACCTCTTTCCTCCAATTTGCCTCCACAAAATGCTCACAGCAATAGCTTTTATCCTACTGTCTTTGTGTAGCATGTAAGCTGTTTGGAAGGCATACTTCCTAATCATAGAGGTGAGAAAATAGGTACTTTCCTTCTGGTGAAGGCATCAAGGCAGTACAGGAACAGTGGCTCAATAACACCTTTTTGACCTTCAGTTGACACCAGAATATGTTTCTGACACTTCAGCATGTATTATGAACAAAACTAAACACATAGCTCATTCCTGCAGAAATGACCTGCTTACAACTGGCTGAAGACAACATGGGCTGCTGCCTTCTGGTTACTTGGTTTCACCCCACACTAACACGTCATATCAGACTTGATGATGTTATAGCTTAATTACAACTCCCAGGGGATGAATTTGGACTAATTTTTAAGCCAGACTCAAACTGTGAAAAAAAGCACCAACATTTACTTTAAGGATACAATCCTACTTTCTTTCTGTTCTATGCTCCTGAAAACAGAAATTTCCACACACACACAAAAAAGAGAGAGTGATAAGTTTGTGTTACCTCTGAAGCATAGATCTGGAAATGAAGGACTGCAAAGATATATCAGATAGTTACATTCCACACCAATCTAGATGCTTTTTCTTGCATCTGAAGAGCTAACACCAGGAATTAGAAATTGCATAAGTGGGGAAAAGAGTACATGATTTCCAGTAGGGATAAATCTATGCCATTTTCTGCTAGCCATATGAAAATACCTTTTTCCCCCCCATATTTATCACACACTGATGTTCTGTGTTGGTACCTTCACAAGCTAAAAGGTACGTTTATAGGTATCAGATCACTGGGCTGATATTACTCCTCTGCTATCTGTAATACACGAAGAGGGAAAAGCTAGGAAATCTATAAGAAATGAAGCCACCTAGGGAATCCTATCATGATAACTGGAATTCAATCCAACAAATGCAAGCTGTCCACAGAGTATATACATTTAAGACAATTGCAATCAGCAACAAATACTGTAAATGGCATGCATTGCTTTGAAATCAATAAGTGTTTCTTCCTTTGCTTCTGGCTTCTGTTTAGAAGCCAGCACAGAAGGCTATGTCTCATGCAAACACATCCAAAACCAAGTGATATTTCACGTGGACATGAAAAGTGTAAACATTTAGTTCATACTGTTTTGCAGGTTCCTGAGGGCAGCAAATTCAGCTGTGCTTTCGTTACTGTCAAATGACAAGCATGTATCCCTGTGGCTGTATATAATGAGCAGCAACAAAAAGAAGCAGCTTTTTTTTCTTTAAACAGCATAGCAAAGTATCACAGCCCCTTAACAATTTGGCCGAGCCCCTCCAAGAATGCAGGAAGTCCAAGAACTTCCCAGTTTGTTCTCAACTTCATTTTAAAGTGATTCTTTGAAAACAGAATGATCCCACTCCTCTCTTCCTTGCTGACTGTACAAATAGATGCAGGATTCTTCTGTCTTGAAGGAAGATCTTCTAATCTGAATTTCTCTTTATTTTTCCCCACCCTTTTTCTTTTCTCCTTGTATAGCAGCAGTCAAGCTTTTCCACTCTTTCCCTGCTTCCTACACTGCACACCACAAGACACAGCAGAAATCATTGCACATGAGGTCCCAAAGTAGGGACAGGGTAATGGCAACAGATCTTCTGCCCTTCCCCTGGTTTACTTACAGGAACAGAAAACCCTATCACGAAGCTAATGCAATATGCACAAACCAGGAGCAACAGGATGACCTTGGGAATCGCCTGAATTCGTCAGGCTTCTCTTCACAAGCTAAAAAAGATTTTCAAATAAAATGTATAAATAAATACTTGAGTGCACTGTCTCCATACCACTGGCAGTCCCAGTCTCCAGGTTACCTGGCAACATCTGCTGAAGCTCCTACAAATCCCTGTAAGGGGCTGTTTAAATTAACAGTTCCTTGATCACTGTTGGTGTCCCAAGATCTTTATCCAGAGTTAAAAATTCAAGCAAATAACACTCAAGAAAGAGGAAACTGAGAAGCTAATTGTGTCAGACCAAAAATCAATAGAACTACACAGTTCTAGCACACAGTTTCCTGGTTTCCATGCTGAAACACAAAGCTAATGAGTACTCTGGGAAAGGGAAAGCATGCTCACCATTCAGCTACATCCTTTTTGAGAGATATTCCTGATTTACATTTTTTTTAAAAAATTCAAGAATAACTTAGCTAAAACACATTCAAAATGCCAGAACATTATAAATCAAATATTTCAGGAGCAAATCCAAAAGAGCTAATTTGATGTTTTAAAGAAATTTGCTGATTTGGAATCAGCTGAGTTGTTATGAATTCATTTGGTCTCAGTGAAAAGTCAGGCAAGAGAGTTGAATTCATCATACACACCATATTTTCATTGGCAGGCCCTGTCGTTGCACTGAAACGTATTTTTGTGCATTTGGCCAGCTAAACGGGGATTAACAGGAAGATTAACAACTTTATATATCAAAAAAAAGCAAAGTAAAATGTGTTCTTTCATTCTAATCAAATGTAAGCAGTGCAAATAGGGCAGCCTTGCCTTTTAAAGCAGCCATCCAATTATCTGCTGAACTGTATTGGTTAAAAACAGGTAAAAAACCAAATCAATACTCTGTTTTCAGGACAAACTTTGAAACTTTGAAACTAACATCTTTCAATAATTCCTAAATACAAAGTTCAGAGAACCAACATGAGAGAACTACAAAAAAGGGGGCTGGTGTTGCCAACATTTTGAAACAGCCGATGGGGAGTGAGCATCCCAATGCCGTGGTTCAGGATGTGGTTTGGGAGAAGGATGGATGCTGTAACCCAGACCGGTCAGTGAGAGGTATTGAATCCCTTCCTGTATCTTTGCAGCAGGATGGATACAAACCAAACATTCAGTGTGTATTTATTGCGCTTCTCTATGTGCCTGGTGACCTGGAAGGAGTCTGCTCTGCATCTGGGAGAGGGTGATTCCTTAGATTCACGCATCGCAAAGGAAGGAGGAAAGGGAAGTGCAGCAGCATATGGTTTGGACTGAATGGAAATGACTGCACCAAACTGTGAACTCAATTGTGTGTTAAGAACAACTAATAAACATAATGAAAAAATACATACGCTTTTAAAGGCAGCTCTGGCTTACTGTGCTGTGCCCCAAACAGACCCGTTCCAGGTGCTGTCTGCCATCTCTTGGAAGGACTATCTCTACAAAACTAAGGCCACAAATAGTTGTCATTCAAGTACTGACCCAACTTCATGAAGCACAGACTTTCCACCCAGACTAGCAACACAATTGGTAGGTCCTCAGCTTGGAAGCAGGTCAAGAGCAGGAGTGCATTTTAATCCGAGTTTGATGGAGGGGTGTGTTTGCTATCACAACCCACTCCCTAGATGGGAACTGGATGGAAAGACTGTGCCCTGCCTGTCCTCTGACATACTGTGACCTCACCAAAGAGGTGGGGCAGGACATTGATTGCACCAGGGCAGGTTTTATCTTTCTGAAAGACCTTCAAATGCTAAGGTCCTTTTAATAGTTTAAAAAGACTTGTTGAAGAGTCTGGTTTAAAGACTAGTTACAGAAAAGTCAATCTTTCCCTGCATTGTTTTTCCTTACTGTGCTGCTCCAAAAGGTTAAAACAGAAACACATAAAGTCCTGTAAGGCCCTGAGGGAGTGTCTGCATGCGCTGGTTAGATACCACACAGCCTTGGGGGTCCAAGAAGCATGTGGCAACTCATCCTTCCAGTACCTGCTGCTCTGTCAGGTCTGCTCATGGCAGCCTTTGACTGTCGCCTCTGGATGGTGATGGGTCACTGTTAGGGGAACATTTAACACCTGGAAAGTTCAGAAATTTTTGCCTGAGTCAAAACTAGACTAAAACCTGGCACAGGAATGAAATAGCCTGGAATTTACTCAAAGTAAACCCGTAGTTATTATACAGTATTTACACTGTACGTATGAATCACAACTGTTCGTTTTGCTATCAAACAGATGGAAGTAAAAGCACCTCATTGTTGGAATACATTATGTGCTGCTTAAACAATGCTTTGTGGAAGGCTGTGAAAAGAAAACAAACATGTCTGTTCTGTAGTAAAGTGTTACAAAACAAAAATTAATAGAGTTAGCAGCCAGGAAGCAATTGCAGAGAGTCCGGGTAGCCTTAGTTACTGAACTCATTGCAGACAGTCCTTTGCAATCTGGGTAATTACAATGGGAATGAACAGCTGTTGATATTTGCCAATTTAAAATGCACCTGAACTTTTTTTTGAGGACTAAGCTATGTAAGTTTAGTAGATCCCATTTGGATTTAAAACTATGTATAGCTTTACAAGTAAAATTCTTCCTCGTTGCAAGGACACTGGGGACTGTGAGTGGCTTTTACTAGGAGTTTGAAACATCATATTCTTAAAACATACTAAAATAAACCAAGGTCAAGCATGGACTGTGTCAAAGACAACTAGATCCCCATTGGCATTATTTTATGCACCTTATCCCTTTTGTCTTGCCATGCTTTCTGTGAGTGTTCCCATCTATAAGCTCTATATTTTACCAGCCACACATCCACTGTGTTTTAAGAGAGCAGGATCTGAGCAGTAAACCTGACCCTCTTTAAAAACATCTCTCCTTCCATGCACCTAATTATTGCAGCAAACACTTGTGGGGAACTCACAATGTGCTGTGCACTGTGGGGGATAAGAATTATGATGATAATTACTTCTAAGTTCCCAATGATAAGAAATGCCATGTCCTCCAAATAATATCTGAAAATGTTCTCCATAGTGGGAGCTGTTTGGTTTGCTGAGGTTGCCACAAGCAGATGAGCTCTGTGTACAAGCCATGGGGACTGTAAGCACAATGTACTTGTCTATGCCAGGGAAGCAGCAGATCAAGGGAACTTAATTTACTGTTTCACAGACAACAGCAAATCAAGTCCATTTGGAACTGTGACCATCATCTGAGCCACCTGCCCACTCCCTGTGTCCCTTCAGTGTCACCTGCATTCTCAGAGCCTCTTGCAACAGTCCCAGTATGAGAGTTTCTTCACATCCATACAGAAGAGTTACAAAGCCATTGAAGAGCAAAACCCAAAACCACAGTCAGCTCTCTCCCAATTTTTCCATGGTTCAGCTGACACGGAAACAAGTAATGAAAAATACAGTAGTAACTGTGTCCACTGAGAAGCAAACTGAGATGGCCACACATTTCACTGAACTGAAAGTCAACTCAGAATGCTTTAAGAGAGCCCATAAATTATTCTATCACTGAAAGAGGATTTCAGATGCTTTTTGTCTCCCGTCAACACAAATCTGGCTGGGCTCAGTAAGTTATATTAAATGCACATGTATCTCCTTCAAGCCACATTTCATGCTCTCCAAATATCTTTCTCTAAATTAGTTCCTTTCATATTCCTTGAAAAGCTCAGTTCTTAATTAGGAAAGACTTCTGATTTTCCATTTTCATTAATTCATTTGATTTCAAGATTTTGAAGCCAGAGTAATTGCAATTAAATGAAACTTATTGAAAGGCAGAAAGATACAATCCATTTCAGACAATGGGAAAGTTAACAATTTATTTTAATGCAAGTAAAGGGTTGGTCTCAATGTCCTGGCTAAACTGTATCCTTGACAATGCAACAATCTCCAGGGAAACAGTGATATATGTTTTGCTTCTCTGAATGAACTCGGAGGGTTGGCTACATTAATGCTTAAATCACTTAATTATTTGGCTTAATTCACATGCTGTTCTTCCCTTTCACATCCCTCCTGCTCCCCTCCAATCACACTGCTCGACTGCAGCAGGCCTGTGCCAAGATCTCTGAGCTCAGAACTCATTCTCTCTAAACATCTTTTCATATTATGTGGCTCAGATT
Source organism: Urocolius indicus (assembly GCA_013401255.1). Classification (NCBI taxonomy): domain Eukaryota; kingdom Metazoa; phylum Chordata; class Aves; order Coliiformes; family Coliidae; genus Urocolius; species Urocolius indicus. The sequence continues at coordinate 584,781 of WBNH01007034.1, forward strand.
AAATCTTCTTTGCTAATTTGTTATTGCAGTCACAGATGTGCTTCTGGATTCAAGTTCCCTTTCGCATCACAAATACTGGAATGCGAACCAGAAGTGAGAGCCGGTATCTAATTTCCACTCTTTCCAAGTGTAATTTGTCTCTGATGATCTTTAGGAGATGAAAAATGAGTTATGCAAAGACAGATAAAACATTATTATTTTTTAAACCAACGGAAGAGGCAATTTCACCCCAGTCTAGAGCTACTCAAGATAACTTGACAAACTTTCCAAAGCTGTACTTCCAAGACACATGAATCACTTCTAGATCACAGAATGTGCCCTAAGAGAAAGAAGGATCTGAAGATTTCCTCGTAAAGCAAATGATAACTGCAAACCTGTGGGCAGCATCTCACATTTTGCTACTTTTAATTAGAAAGAGACTTTACTTAAAAATACTCCATCTATACATTTACATTCTCATAGAAAATAAAAGACACAACGTAGTGCGGAAAGCTCTGAAAACTTATCTAGGAAAGTACTCCCTAAAACAAAAACATATGCCTTCTTCTGAGTGATATCCAGAGATTTAAAGTATTAATGACTGGTCTATTTCTTGCCACAAAGACAAAACACAGATGAAAATGCCATTACCACTCATACATAATCAAAAATCTATAAACAAAAATGTATCTTTTAATTATAGAATGCCAATATGCATCTAATTCCTCCTGGAGATAATTTGCATAAGTGTTTTCAATTACTAATCGAGTTTATAGGAAATCTGTTTCATTACTTATTGTTCAATTAGAAGAAGCTATAATACGATATTTCTAGAACAAGCTCACTCATAAACTTGTGAATCTCAAAAATAACCCCTGTGTCAAGGTTCTATAAATTGATATTAAAGCTCAGCAAAGATCTGCTTTACACTAAATCGTCTAGAAATAGCACAGCCTTTCTCTGTTGAAGGGCATGAGGTACATAACTGAAGAGGAGGTAAAAACAGATAAGCAATTACTTCAGTTGGCTTCGGGGTTAGTGCTGAAATTTTCAGCCCCTTAGAGAAGCAGCAAAAAAAAAATCAATATAGAACAGTATTTTGAGATAACAAAGAAAGAAACATCTCAAAGACATTTGCAACGTGTGATAGAAGTATAAAGAAAAGTCCGCCGTCACCTTCAGCTGCTCTACCACACGGTGTAAATGAACAATACCCCTGTTTCTTCGCTGAGCTGATTGCACAGAGTTAGAACTCAGAAAAATGAAAATTCTGCAGAAGGCTTGTAAAATGTTTCAATTACCCAGCCTCAGTCTCATGGATCAAGGCTGCTGGATGCTGGAGTGACATATCCATAGGGACTGAGGGAACACAGCTCTGACTGTGGCTTTGCAGTGATGGAAGAAAGCTGCATTTGGTCGTGCAGCTGAGAGATGAGGAGCAAGGGCTCTTAGATGCTGCAAGCTCTATTTTAACTGTTCATTGTGTAACCAAAACTCTTTCCAAGATCTGCCTATGCAAAACCCAGGCTAGTAGAGCATCCCATCACAGAAGAAGATTGTCTATCCATCTTTCTGCACAGATATCATCTGGACAGATGTTGCCTTTATTTTAACGTATCATTCAAGCGTGTGTTTACAATGCTTCCCCCTCTTCTTGTCACTATTATTTCCATGAGTCCTGTTCTGTTTTGCATTCCTTCCCCAACACAAGGAACCAGGTAAAAGAGAAAAAGAAAGGCCATCTGAGACAAGTCTATTTTACGCTGTTTTGTCTGAGCAAAGGCAGCAAAGCTGTGACAGCACACCGATTTAAATGTTGGTGATAGAGTCAAATTCTGCTTTTCATATTTCAGCTTCAAACTCCCTCCCACTCCCAGGTTTAAACCTCTATGGAAATTTAAATCCAACAGTTTCCCCAGGGACAGACTATGATACACAGAGTATTTAGGTACTTGCACCAGATAAATTGTGTGCCATATGCTATTGAATTTCCATCAGCTTTGGAGATTTATTGTCTTCTGAGGGAACATTCTCACTTTTAGACACAGAGGAGCCTTTTTCCCTTTAGACCCAGAACTACAAACCATCTATCCTTTGTAGCAAAAAAAGATTAGGTAAAAAAAAAAAAGGAAAGATAAAATGGAAACAGAAAACACATATTTTCCAGCTTAGCATTGGGAAGAACTGGTAATCACAAAAAGAGATATATTACCGAGGAGCACTGAGTGAAAACAATGTGTTGAACACCTGAAAATTTCTAATAGGGCAACCACAGTATTATCTGCCCCAAACACACCACACTCTGCATCCCATCTACTTCCTTCACAGCTACTGACACACAACTGCAGAAAAGATACTGAAGGGAAACAAAACCAGACTCACAAACAGCTCTGGACTGAATGTGTTTTCATTCAGATGATCCTTCAAATAAAAATACCCCACTCCAGCCCAAACCCATCACCATGTCTCTGTTCGTTGCTAATTAAAAATCAGATAGCTCTGCAACACTGCCCACATGACCTACCAGGACTTTACAACCTCAGTGTCCCAGAATGTGCTTCGAATTACTTCATGCTTATTGTAAACAGTTGAAATTGTCATCTCAGGATTTGGTCTATTTATGATGCACTGCAGTTCCCTCCTCCCTTCTCCCTTCCTGAAAGTCTTTTGAAGCTTTGATGCCTCTTAGACTAACAGATGACACAGATACAAATCTGCTGCTGCCACCCAACATTGTTTATAGCATTGTACTCCCAGAAAGCCACTGAAGCACCTCTGGTGAAGCCTGATCATTTCTGTGTAACAAGTTTTCCCATAAAATCCAGAGAAACACACAAAAGAGACTTCTTTCAGCTTTCAAAAGATTGTTCTCCCCATGCAATTTTTATTTAAAATATTTTATAGCATATACTTTGGAAAGAGGCAACAAGGAAAGTGCTGTTACAGGATACACTCAGCAGTTCACGTGGACACTCTATATTTCTCCCCAAACCAAACCTCTTCAGGATACAAATAACCCAATCTCTGTGGTATCCTGATCCATCTCTGTGATTTCAGTGTCCATCTTTGAATTAATAATAAAAATTAAAAGACCACACAAAAGGCTTAACATCTGATGGGGCATTTTCTCTTAGCTAGTTGAGACAGGATTATAGCTGATGTTTTAGAGGTCTGTGTATTACAATGTAATGTATTCTAATAATTGAAAAAGAAAGAAAAGCTGTGAGGCAGCAGTCTTCATCCTTGGCAAGAAACAGAAGTGTTGCCTATGAAGATTTAGGTATTTAAAAACTCTGAATCCCTCAAATCTTATTACGTGAAATGCAAAGATGACAACATTTTGCAAAGTAGGTTTTTATCAAAGGAGGAAGAATGGTCTCCACTTTACATCCAAACATAGAAAATGTGGCTTACAGGAGCTAAGAGGTTCCTACCCCATGTCAGGCTCAACTGTAGCTCTCTCATTAGCAGCTATTTCTCTGGCTTTTCTGAAAGTCGAGTGCACTCTTAGAGACTTCAAAGCTTTGCTTCCTCACTATATGCATGTAAATACATCCTTTTCTCATTATCTTTATTACTGAGCTCTTACTTGCTGCCTTGTAAGGCCATTCTTCATGTCCTTGCTAGACAGGGAGCATATCTAACAGCGACACAGAATCTAATTACTCCCTCTTACTCTGCTGCAGCCATTTACATACTGGAAGATTTATCACATCTCTGCCCAGCCTCTTCCTCTCTAGACTGACAGTCCCAGGTCTTTGGGCCTCACCCTGACCCACAGTTTGAGAACTTTAACCATTCCTGGCACTCCTCTCTGTGTTCTCCCCCAATGACCTGTCTCTCTCACTTGTTTTGAGGGCTATTCTCCTTCCTGGTAATGATTCAATGAGGATTCAGCATGAAACACGTACCTTCTCCAGGGCTGCAGTCTCCCATGAGACTCAATGCCTCAGCAGTCTGATCCACAGCCTCTCACCTACACTCATGACTACTCTAACCACGAGATTATTAATGAACAAGTTTGCATCCCATTGTGGCTCTTGAGTCATTCAACACTCCTCTTTTTTTTTTTTCCAGAAGGCAAGAAGCCCAACCTTTCATTGAGGTATGCACGTAAACTACTGAATTATCACTTCTTTACAGCCCTTAACAAAGAAATTAAAAGCCTTGATGCTTCCCTGTGTTGCATATTTAAACAGAATTCAACAACATGAGCCTATGAAACTTTGCCTGTTAAAACATGACATATTGCACCACACTTCTGGTTTTTGTACTCCTGAGTCATACAAGTCAGTAGAATGCAAAAAGAAAGGCTTCTGGAAAGCTTCATTAGCATGTCTATAAATAGCAAGTATTTGACAGATATGGATACCACTATGTTGCATCACAACGTGTCAGCAAACACAGTATGTTTAGAGAAGGACTTTTGATGCACATGAGCAAGCCAGAGCCTAAGCACAGGTTTAAAAGTGTATATATAGCCTTTTTGGAACTTTTCATCCAGGTTCATCAACATATAAATAGGGAAGGGCTCTGCAGGGGTTCCCCCTACTGTGCTGATTTCCTGAGACCATGAAGGAAGAACAGTTTTAGAGCTCTATCACAAAGCTTAAATGCGAAGTCTTGCTCACCAGAAGAGTGAATAGTTTCAGAGAGGAACTCGGACAACTCACTGAGGTGGACAAGAAAATAACATTTGAGGACTGAATATATTGGTTACACTTACATAAAGAATTGGGAAGAGCAAAGATGCCATGTGTATACACATGCCCTGAGGGATTCCTTGAGCAACTGTGAACTGCCTTAGCTGAGGGATGCTGCAGTATTCCCACAGACAACAGTTATTTGCTTTTACATGGAGTCTGTTTTAAAAGAAACCTAAATTTCACTATATGTTTGATAAAGAAGGCATATCAGCTGCCCCCTCCCCCTCTATAACTGAGTCAATTTAGTTTGCCAATCAAAATTCCCAGATAAGAATACTCTGCACATACAAACTTTACCTTAGGCTAAATATATGGGATAAGGTATTTCCTTTCCATATATCAAGGCTGTGACGGTGTCATTGCATCAAGAGATACAGCTCCCTAAAATTGAAGAAGCCAATTTGCACATTCTGAGAGTTGCAGAGTGATATTTTTTGGGGGATAGGTAAAGACAGCAATAAATTGCCATACGACTTTATTTTATGCTGAATAAGTTTCTGAATAGCTCACAGTAGACTGTCAGGTGCCAGGCAGCACAGCAAAAGAACAGATCATGAAAGTACTTTCACTGTTGCTCCTGAGGAACTTCTGAAACTCACACTGTGATGACGAGAAAATATACACACAGGAAAACACAGGATGCAGAAATGTCAAATGGCATGGTGCTTGCTGAAAAAAAAAACCTAAGCACTCTGTGGTGTTTCCAAATGATTTGGCTTGATTGTGAGGGCTAATGTAAGCATTCACACTCAACTGAAGTACTGTATCTTGGTGAGAAACAGCTTTGTGTTTCACCAGTGATGTATTGATTTGCCTTTCATTGAGAAAGACAAAGATTTTGTTGGAAAAACCAACAAGGGATGTCTTTGAAGACTTCAAGCAAAGACTGGACTCTTCATCTCAATTGCTTAGTAATGAAGTCTATGAGTAATTTTTTGACAGTTCTGCAAATAAATAAATGAATCCAATTTCCCTTTCTCACCTGCACAACATTTTTAGGATTGTAGGAAACGTTGTTCAGCTCTGACACACAATAACAGGAGAGCATCACAGGACACTAATTTCAGATGCATCCACTAAAGTGTGTGAAGCAGCTCATCCTGTTGTGATTTTTAAGCTCTTTAATGATGACCTGGATAATACCCACACTTGCAATGAATGAATACTGCTTTTCTTTCTGTAATAATATGGAGGGATTTTTTTTTCCACTGTCTAGTGCTAAAATTAGAACATATCTACATATATGAAGTTCATGACATTGGCAAGTATGTTACAAGGACACACTGATAAGCTCTTTGCTTCTAAAGGTAATTCCTTCCTAATAATACTCCTGAGCAGAGCAAAAACGCTGACAGGAATTTCACACAATGATATATATCCTCCCTCTCAACCACTTGATTTTATGATTTGATTTCAACCTTATTTAGCCATTTTTTTTCCTCACTTTTTCCTCACATATCATTGCAAATAGTCTCTAAACAGTGATTTAAGAGCTGAATCTTGATACAAGGTTGGAAACAGAATACCTGCATGTACATATAGGTAGTAATGATATAGATAGTAATGATATAGATAGCAACATACATAGCAATATACCTACTATATTGATATAGATGCAGATATACAACTACTGGGAAACTCAGCAATGCTGTGGTGAGGCCTCAGGAATCTCTTTTAAAGAAATAGTTCAAATCTAGCAGTCGTTCTCTCCATTGCAAATGCACAGATTTGGAGAAATTGCTAAGTACTAATTCTGTGAAGGCTGAAATTAGAGTTGATTTCGATTCTACACATCCAGATTTCTCTTTAAATTAGTTAATAAAAGATGTATGGAAGTGTGTTAAAACTAATAAGTTCCAATTTAAACCTAAATTGATGCTTGATGATTAAATTGCATATTTGAGAGCAGCAAAAGTGAACATATGAAAGAAAAAACACATAATACACTAAAATACTATTTCTCAAAATGTTCCTTAAAATAAAGTGGTCTCACGTCAATGTCAATCTCCCTCAAAACAAGGTAATTATGCTACACTTGGACTGATTTATGTGGCTCATCAAACACTATAAAAATCTCAATTAATGTTCTTACAAGGTGTTCTTAAGTTGCCTCCAAGTTTGTAACAGTGAAAATCCTTGCACACAGCATTACAAACACTCCTCCCCTTTTATTCTTTGAGAACTAAAATCTTGAAATTATATGTTCCCTTGTTCTGACAACACGTGTGATTTATCCACACATGCAAGACATCCCTCATTCCCCCAGAAAAGCCAATCCTTGCTCCCTGAATGTTGTACAGAAGAAGTACATATACAGCTAACACTTTTAATCTGAAAAGGTCATTATCAAAACCAAATTGATGTCACGTCGCTTGGATGAAACCTTATTCCCTGTTTTATGGATAGAAAAGGGCAAGACAATAAAAGGGGAGATGTTTGACTACACAAAGCAAACAATTTAGGTTTCCATCTTAAAGAAAACCACAACCCCAAACTGTTTCTATGCATATCTGTAATTTGCCCTCTGCCACTTGCAGTGTTCCCAGGCTCTTGATGCTTGGTCTCCATAGAGTAGTGGTTTCCCTTCCTCTCTCCCTCCTATGGGGATCCTGGGAAACAACCACTTTGGTCTGGAGGGCTCCCATGGATCGCAGTTTAAACCAGTCCATCCCTATTCCCTTTTTTCCCTTTATAATCAACATACCATGGCAGTAAGCAATTCTGTACTAAACTTGCAATGAAAAAAGGTCAAACCTTTGAAACATCTTTTTGTTGCAATTCAAGTCTTTTACAACCAGAAATGCTAAAGTAATAAATAGCAACTCATTAAAGTATGAAATATAGTACTTTCTGTTTAATTATGGGCATTTAAATGTATTATAATGTCTCTCTGTAGTGTATACTTTTGGGGTTTGGTTTTGTTCTCAATCATAGCAATTTACATGCCTCAGAGTATCTCAATAGCTACTTCACTAACAAACATAACATCTCTTGGCCATAAAAGGTTAAAATTCACTTTGCCCTCCGACTATAACAGAAATACCTTTGCAAGCTAATGACTGTAACAGGCTGGTCTGTTCCTGAATAAACATTCTAGGGATTTCCTGAGGTGTTATTTTGTTTTGTTTTGTCTTGTCTTNAGACACTACCTCATAGCCAGTGGGGCACAGGCAGCAAATGCAACGAGGCACTTCTGGAGAGTCCCACTGCATACAATTGCTGGCAGAGGGAGGGTGGTACCGAGAGGCAGAGCTCGCCCAAGACTATTATATCACTGGTGATCTTTACTGGCCAAGTATGACCAAATTCCTCCCAACAGCTCAGCGTGATACAAGCTCATGATAGGGACTTTCACCCTATTGAGGGCTCTAAGATGCTAAGGGAAGGGGCGGTGTGCCTGGTGGATGGTTAATAGGAAACTCTGCCTTTTCTGTTTATTGAAATAGCAAATCTCAACAGTATCTGCTATTTATATCGTGCATAAACTATGGCACAAAACTTTACAAACTTAACACACTGTATCACTTAAGCTAAAAATGAAATGGACCATTTTCTGGGATGAATCCCAGTTGCTTAACACTTCCCAGTATGCCCAAGCGTTTCAGGCAGGAAATGAATACTAGTATATCTAGTTGAAACTAGGGCACTGATTCAGTGCAGACAGAGAAAAGAATTTCCCCTACTCAGACACCAAGACAAAGTTTTTATTGGTGGTCCCAGCTCCAGGAATTTCTCCAGCCTGTAGCTGCTAGGCAAAATCCAGCAATTCTCTCGAACCAAGGCATAGCTACTGACATTTCTAAAACATTTATTAAATTAAATGATCAGATTGCTCAATCGGTTAAACATAAAGAGAACACGTTTTCCTCCATGAAGATTTGCACTTGCACAAGGTAAGAGACGGATGGCTATGAGCTGCCTTTGTTCACCGAGGGAAGCAATCCAGCCCTACCAGCAGAGTCAAAGAAACTCAACTGAGTACCAGAGGAGGTGACACATCCCCTTTCCTAATAGCTTCCATGCAGAAATATGCTATTTCTGAATTAAACAAACGCAGAGGAGCTATTAAATAATAAAGCGTATTTAAACTAATTAGCCCTTCACAGTGACCCTGGAAGGCAGGGGTATAGGTATAATGAAAAGCAAAAGAAATAACAGATTGTTTACTAGGCTATTTAAAATAATGACTACCAGGTTACTAATTAAAGGCTCAAGGAGCAGATCTCCTGGAGAATTTTGTCAAGGATTAGTGCAGTTTCTCACACCGCTGAGGCTGGCTGTGCCAAGCTACATTCCCAGCTGATGACATAGACTTAGCAGCATGCACAGCCTCTGCCTCTTATATTTGATACTCACGAATCATAAAAATATGGAGAGGACTATAAATTCAGTTTATGCCTCTCTCTCAAGATATGTAAAACAACTATGTAAAAGAGCTATGAAAGCTGTCCTCTCAGTCTTCAAAGACTTGTTTAAGCTGCACTGTATGATTCTCTTTAATACAATTGTCTGGAAGTCTAAACTTTGGTAATTATTTGAAATGAAAAAGAACAGCAGGAGGCTTTGTTGAAGGGAATATAAACAATTATCACTTGCACGAAGGCTATGCCAGCTATGAAATAAACTTGAATGGGTTTGCTCTTGAAAACACTGAGCAATACATTAATTATCTGACAGAGCATGCCTCTCAGATGTACTCCATGCATCAAACCCTATATTAGAGTCACATGAGAACAAGAGGAACAACAAAGAGGAGAAATGTGAACCGGCACAGATCTTGTTCAATTGGGGTCTTTCTAATGGGTGCACCAGTAACTTCATGACAGTACTGAAGATGGTGTGCATGCCATAACTCTGGGTGATAGACTGAACTATGACAGACTCTGCCTATTCTGCCTCTTTGCAAGAGAAATGCAGTAGCGTAAGAACATAAAATTGGTGAGGCTCATCCCCATTTGGCAGCTTTGAATATGTTCTTGAATCTTCAGCACTATTCCTGTGACTTTTAAAAACATTTGAAGTTATTTCTTGTTCCTTCCAATGATTTTTTTGTTTCAGTGGCTAAAATCCCTGTTTCAGTAGGTGTTAAACCAGGGCCCTACAGTGAAAACAAATTGCAAAAATGGTGAAAAAAATCAGTGTAAGAACCAATAAATTTGATAAATCTGGAGAACCATAAATAATAACTAGCAACTGTCAGAGCACATGATACTTGTACAGATAGTGGAGAGTTTCACATCAAGATTCAAGTAATCAGTGTCCAGAATTTCATAATCAAGATCCTGATGTCTGTTTATGAACACAATTTATAACACAATGCTTCACGAATGAGGCAGGCAGACTTGCAAAAGCTACTTCTTTGCAAGCTCAATGAGATGCAGCGCATGCTAAGCAGTAAAAAATGGTAATCTGCCTCTTTACACGCAGAATCTTTTGAGCTGTGACAAGGGTACACTTAAAAACCAGATGAAATATGGTCTAAGTATATATTTATAGCCAGCCTTCATCTTTATCTTTGTATTTCATTGCTAGAGTTTATATTCGAAGTCTAACATAACACCAAGAAAGGAAAAAAAGAGCGTTGCCACAAGAAAAGGAACTCTGCTCATCTTTCTGTTCTCCTTTTTTGAAAACACTTCTTCAAGATTTCAATTTACAAACCTGATTTATACCAGTCCAGCCAAAGGAAGAAAACTAATTCACACTAGCTCAGAACTTGGCCTTGAAAGCTTAAATTTGGTGAAGGATTTTTAATGTTCTTTGAATCTATGCCCCAACTCCTCCAAGGGGAAATGAATTTCTGATATACTTGGATTTGAAAGCCATCAGTGCTGGAACAATAACTGTTCTTCATCAGGGAACCCTCTGCAGATCTTCCTGTTCTCTCCGCCCACCATGGGCATCTTTTTTTTCCTTTGCTTGTCACTAAGTCTCACAGCAACAGATCCCAAATTCCTGGTGTGTGGAAAGCCATACAGCATCTGACACTTACTGAGAGGTCTATCTCTCTGGGAGTGCAGGAGAGGCTGCTTTTCCAATATACTTTGTGTGTACTTAGGTCAGTAGCAGTACTTTAACAGAGTCAGGTAAAACTCACTGTGATTCAAGTGGATTAAGGGTCTAATCCATTGACAGGTATATTGTGTATATCTACTTTCCAATACTTTGTTATTTTCAGGAAGTTATACAGCAAAATTTGCCCCTTTTCTTCTATATATCACCCAAATTTAATGCAAAAATTCTCTGCATCATTTGAAAGCCACCTGGACTGCCAACTGTCAGGCTTAAAGCAACCTAAAGCATTTCAGGGCTTTCCAGCTTCTCATGTTACCATGAGAAGAAACCATGCTCAGCTCAGTGCTGCCTGGCTATAGGTCCTTCAATACCTGCCCAGGTTCAGCTACATTCAAATTTTGTCTTTACAAATGCTGTGAGCATTAGCAAAGAACCACCCAGTAAGGAGAACTGCATCTAACTTGCTCCTATGCTTTTAGAAACCTTAGGGGGTTAAATCTCTCAAAGTACTAGATCAGCCTCATGATTAAATTAGACAAAAATCTCACACTGGAGCGACAGATGCCACAACCTGAGGACTCCATGGCAGCTTGCATAATTGATCATATCATATATGCACTAAATGCTTCCAACTTCCCAGAAACTTAATGCATTTTAATGCATTTTAAGATCTGGACTTGGATACAAAGCCAACTACATTAATGAGTGTGTCACTCTGGGAGGATGAGTGTCAGCCCAGGGCAATGCCACACTGGGGTCCCCCTAGCATTACAGCTATTTCATGTCTGCCCTGGATGGTGTCTGACAGACAATGTTTCCCCACAGTCAAGACCTTTTAAGCATAGAAATGCAGCCAAAAAAAAAATCCCCCAATGCCCACGTGAAACGCTTCCTGCCTAGCACTTGTCTCTCCAAGAGACAGCACATGCTTGAGGCTGTGGTGTAACACAACCAATATTACCTGACCTACAGCTTCTGTGATGCAGGGGTCTGGCACACATTAACCAGTGTGTGTCCCTAACAAGGTGTGAGGATAAAAGCTGAAGCCAAACAGATGGTCTTCTAAAAATCTTCCCTAAAGTATTCTGTGCACTAAAACATCATTTACCCAACTCTCATCAAACTTGGCTTGATTTGCAAGTCTCAAGCCAAGTTTGAAGAGAAATATTCAGCTGGAAACATGCAGGGAAAAGAGTCTTTTTCCTGCACTTGCATAATACAAAAGTGAAATAATTTTGTACAAACCCAAGAAAAATGTAAGAAAGATAGAATCCAGCCCTTTTGGGTTTAAACCAAGCGAAAAAAATAGACACAGAATGAAAAGCGATGAGCAAATGAAAAATAGAAGTGGAAAGAGAACTGGAGCTGTAATGGATAATGACCTATCAACACATGCTATGATGCACACGGAACTTCAGCGAAGGCGGAAATCACATCTGCACCAAATATGGGCAGCTATTGTTTGAAGGCACAGAGCAACGTTGCACAACACTTCAGGGTCCTGATTTTGCTGTCACACACCCACAAACAGTTACTCATCAAGTAGTCTTGACTAGCAACAACTGGGTACTCAAAATAGTAGCCACTAATCTTAGCAGCGTGTTCAGGATTAGCAGCTGAGTATTTCTATCCCGCCAATAAAAGAATTGAACTGGCCACCATTAAAAATATCCCAATTGAATGTGATCTAAATTTTCTGAATGCAACAGAAGATGCCAGGGGAAATGTTAAGAAGCACTAACTAGGTGAACAGCATCATACAGCTGCAAAAACAGACATGCATTTCCATAGCAACTTCTCTTAAGTCCACGTATTTTGGTTTTTAAGTGTGCTTTGCTATGTAAGGTGCTTGCAAGAGCATGTGCATCTTTTTAAACAAGGAAGAAGCGACAGCATGCTGGAAATAATGCTACCCCCATGAAATCCTGGTCTTGGACTCTCATAGCTTCGGCTTGGGGTGGGGAGGGTGGAGTGAGAAATCGATCTGCCCACTAAATGGTAGGTTCTCTCCAGAAGCAAAACACTACATTTATACTTAAGGAAATCCAGATTCTTTAAATGTAACTCAATGACATGTTTGATTATAGAATGGGATTTTTCCTACCATTAATTTGAGCTGTCATTCTTAGGAAGTACCTAAATCATTAGATGTCCTTGAAAAAGTACACCCTAACTGTATGAAAGTTATAGCTTAAGGGTTGTTTGTTTTTTTTTTTTTTCCTGCTCAATAAATGTAATTTGATTGCTGCTGGTGAGAAGATCTGTGTGTTTGTGAGATCAGACAGTGTGAGTGGCGTCAGCTTTTTTGCTTCTGCTCTGCACAGCACAGTGCATAGATGGCCCTCCATGAGAAACTCATTAGCTTAATAATAATTCCTGACAGATGCTGAAGGAGATATTCCAACAGATATGGCAGAGACTCCTGGGGTAAGTAAAAGGACAGTTTGATCTTCAAGATGGGAAAGAAAGAGTATGCTGCACTAAATGACTGGTGTGCTTTCTCAGGGACTAATTGTTAAGCAGGAATATTTACAGTGGAAGGACTGGAGAATGGGGCTATTGTGAGGCAATTATCTATACACAAATAACTTTAATAGTTTGGCATCTTTATAACCACTCCATTATTTATTTCACTATATATTCTATTGCAGCACCGTTCCCCTCGTTACAAGTACACAGCCCTTCATCCTTTTTGCACTTCACATAAAATAAAACGCAGGAACACTTAAAAATGAGTTGAAGAACAGTAAGTCCCATTTAACTATCAAATACAACAGTGTTTAACTTTTGTGCTTTCGATCAATATTTATGTGACAAGCTCTTCATTGCTCCTCTCCTCTGCTAGTTTAATGCTGTTTTTCTTCCCACAGCCTCATCTGCACTTTTGTGTATTTCATTTAAAGCAGTTTCCATGGAAAAGAGTAAAGTGCTGATACAGCACGTGGATCTTTCTACCAAACCACAAATCTTTTCTAATGTTCATCTTAAACTCAAAGCAATTCTGGGAAACAAATTAACGATATAAATCACATTATCATTACTCACATAAAGATACTCTGTTGTAACTCTTTCGGAAAGCTACAGTGAGTAGCTAAAAGAACTCTATATGGAGAATGCCTGTTTCTAATTAAATGATCTAAAAATAGAGTTGCACAGACATCTAGGACCAAGCCATCTGTGTTATCTCTCCAAGATAAGCCATTATACACCCACAATGATATCCCTTTCATCACTGCAGATATCCCAAACTAGGACTGGAAAAAGAAAAAAGGAAGCAAAAGTTTAATCCAGACAAGATTTTCTGAAAGTCAGATGCCTTGTTTTGAAATCTCTTCTCACACCTACTTCTGTCAATCAGCAGCATGTTTCAAAACTGTGTCCTGCAAACAGTGGCAGTAGTCAAGTAGGATTTCTCCATCAAACACTTCTCCAGTACAGTAAAGAAAGCTGTTTCTGATGGGTTGTCTGGGCTGTTGGCATTCTTGGTGTGGCATGGTATTTTGTCTTTTTTTTTTTTTTTTTCCATGTAATTATTTTAAAAATTAGCTCTTTTCTCCTCATTCTGACACACAAAAGAATAATATCAAAAGTAAGCTGCAACAAAACTGGACCCAAGTTAAAAAGGTTGGGTAAGAGATTCTCACGTCATCTTTGGTGACAATAAACAACATAACCTGTCTTCATAACTTTAAGCAGCAGACCAAGGAAACAGAAAACAGCCCATATTATCTGCCAATGCCTGAGGGGGGAAAAAAAAAGGAGGAGAAAAGCTTATCAGGGCCTGTCAAGAGAAGGAAACAATCTCTGCTTAGTCAGAGCAGTGACAGATTATCCCCTTGTTAGGCAAAGGGAAAGCAGAGTGTGAAGAGAGACTGGCCCCACTCCCTGCCAGTACACGGGATGGCATTTGAGGGCCATCACCCATGACAGGCTCCAGGTAATGCCTCAGGCTAAAGTCAAGGCAACATTATTTACACTTTTACTTAAAGTTCCTGCTGTCAGACTGTATTCAATCACACAAATATGTTTGTTGTGTTTGCCACTCCCTCAGTTTTGGGACACCTCTGCTGTTGTATAATACAATCTCAGGCAATGTATGTTAACCTCATTAAAAAAAAATACTTCACCTCAAGCTTCTATTTCTGCCACCAGAAATAAGAATGTCACTTTATAGTAAACTGGTATTAATGTCAACCAAAGACACTATCAATTTCCTTCAATTAGGTAGGTAACAACCTTAGACAGCAGACTCTCTACAAAACTGTAAAAGCCACTAGTATAACTTATATGATGAAGTGCGTTTACTTTCACTAGAGCCTTCCAATTGCTATACAATTTGGAATAAAATAATAGGCAAAATGAAGACTCACCTCTGAATAAATGCCATTTACTGGTCTCCATTGTTCTCCATTCAAAAGGAAGGGAATTGTTATCTCATAGTCTTTTGACTGGTCCTTTGGCATCTGCTGTCTGGAGGACTCCAATTTGCTGTCCACATTCTCACCTAGGGACAAAGAAGCACTCTGTGTTAGTCGGGAACAGCATCTGACAACACAAACCTTGTTAGTTAAGGGAATGGCAACATATTTCAAAAGGAAATAATTCAGGAAAAGAAATAAACATTTAAACATTGTGGAGTCATGCTGTCAGTGTCAAAAACTAGATGTTTCTTTAAGAGAGCTGGAGTTCTGGGAGAAGAAGTGTTGAGGGTGGTGAGATGGTGTACTTTGGCAGCAGCCAAAGACAAAGACTCCACAGTAGGGATACCAGGATGAAAAGCTAAGGAGCTGAGATAAAGTATGGAAATGATAAAGTATGTCGGGAAGAAGAAAGTTGCTTGTTATGTGGGTGTCCTTGTACTGAAAAGGTTCTCACACCACCTAAACCCCAGTGACAGAGGTCTGTGAGAGTCACCCTTGGAAAGGATGCTCCAAACCCTGAGCATGATTGGTTTCACCCCTGTGGAAGCATATGAGATACCATCTCATCTGCCCAGGAGGATCTAAACAGAACCTCACAGCTCTTTATTCTGATTATCAGACACGTAGCTCCCTGCACAGAGCAGAAATTTATGAAGCATATCTCAGATAAATGAGTAAAGTTTGGCTCTAGCCATTGATATTTTTCTTTTCTTGGCTTGCTAGAGCAGTCTCAACTATATGAATTAAATTACTCAAGCCCTGCTATTATTTTGTAGGATTTGCATCCTGAAAGTTTCATGAGATCTAAATTTTCAGAAAGCCTGGGAGCATACTTTTCCTCCCACAGATGCATTGTCTACATTGCCTCCACGCAGTCTTGTACCGTGGTGCTGCAGCTAGGTACCAGGAAACATCAAACTCTTTCTGGTATTCCTACATGTACAAATTGTCTTTCTCATTAATTATGCAAAGCATTAACATCACAACATCACCCAAAACAGAAGAAAAAGAGGAAGGATCAGCATTTGTGCGCAGATGTGTTATTTCCTCTTTATATGACATGCTCCAGAAAGTGCAGTTGGTATAAAGAAAACCACAGGAAAAAGGAACAATACCTACAGCAAGGGCAGCCCAATTTTGCCACTGTTACTTCTATTCCATCACGACCAAGTGATGTTTGTGGTAAGGTTACCATGAGCACATCTAATCTTGCATGCATACTTATTTATCTGCACACTGAAAACATATCTTGTGCAGAAGTGTTGATAGTCTGGAGACAGACAAGAAGACAGCTTTACAGGCAGCAGTTATATCTTTATTGAAAAAGATAATTTATTTGGGGGAAACAAACCAGACAAGCTTCAGGGTTTGCAAACCCTTCTGAAGCCACAGCATTTGTAAAACACAAGATCAATTCCTGTCTAGTTGCTTTCCTTCAGCCAAGTATTTTGCTGCTTATCTGAATGGTTTTATTTAAATTATGGGGTGTGATAAAAATCACAGCTTCCTTGCAGAAGGCAGAGAAAGCACTGCAGCCCAGCCATGGGGCCATGTTCTGAACAGCACTTGGGCACATGCTTAATGTTATGCACTTGCTTAACTCTCAGTTGTCCTCAGTGTGATATATGCACGTTACAGTTTCTTTTGTAAATCAAATAACATCGGTTCTTTTTCGATTTAAGGTCATTATATTTATGTACTATGTCATTATAGTTACATACTATGTTTATTTCTTAGAGACTACAAAATGAGGAAACCTGCATAACTGATGGATAAACTCCTTTAGTCTTTAAACATAACAGTAAGGGGAAGACAAAAGAGGTGAATCCTTTAAATAGGATCCTGCAACTTGATTGCAGAGCTTCAAAGAACACATTGTAGAAAATAAGGGATCACAGCCAATGAAGAGCAACCCACATATATCCATCTGAGATGGGAAAGATGACAGCCGCTGTGCCTGACTGAATAACAGGACACAGATGTAAGAGACCTGGGTAGAAGGCTCTCGAGCCAGGAGACAAAAACCCATGAAAAACTGTAAGAGAGTCAGGCCCCAAAAAAGGTAGCCATAGAAATTGAGGTGTTCAGGAAACTTTGGAAAATTGAGACAAAGAGATGAGCTGCCCTGAGCTTGAGCAGTAGTGTGGGCTTCTGGCTGGGTACAAATGTCAGATGGCTGTTGGCAACCTCAGAGAGCCTTTGGCATCCATAGCCCTTGCCTCAAAGTTGGAAATATCAAAGAACTTATTCCAGTGAGGGATACTTCATCCAGTCTCTTGCACAATTACCAAACAAAACACATTTCCCATTTTCTTCTGTTGGTTTTGAGCCACCTATCTCCAAGTGCAAGCCCAGCCCTCCCAAAGAGCATCCAAGGGGCATCAGTAGAGGAGTGCAATGGGACAGGACAGCTGCACTAATGAAGGGTTTCCATCACCTCAGTCCCATCCCCTGAGCTCCCAGCGCTGCACTTCCTCACGTGTGCAGACGTGCTGGTATTTCCTCTCTGCCACTCTTCATCTCCTTTACTCACTTTCACGATGGTTGCTTTGAAGCTGGAACCATTAGAGTTATTTGCATTACATTAATAATGAGGCCTCTTCTCTACAGGGACTCTTGGTAATTCAGCAATATAAATAGTGTAATAATTGAAATCAGAGAATTTACATTCTGGTAATGTGTCATGAGAAGGGAAGAAAATCAGGCCATCTGTATTACCAGAGACTTTTATTAGACCCAGGTTTCCTATCTCTTGTGTCACATGCACCTACTTACTCACCTACTTATTTTCCATTTCAGTGAAATCCTGTCCAATTCTTCCTGACTCAAGCTCGTCTCCCACTTTTCCACATGAGAAACTTCACAGTTGTGTCTGTCTGTTTCCTATTTTCAGTCTGCACTGAAGGTAAGGCTTTTGATCCACAAGCAGCCCACGAGCTGATGCAGCGCCCTTTATTCTTTCTTCTTACTAATATAAGAGATACTTTGTACAAATAGCGAGATGAGTAGATGTTATCTGTCAGTGACTTTTGTGTGCCTTAAATATTTCTCATCTGCTATGTACTTCTACAACTTCTCTCCTTTGCACTGTATCATACGAGGGCTCGTTGGCAAAGAAGTTAAGAACAGGTTTCATCTTTTTGCTTTGTATTTCAGTTCCTCTGAGCTCTGTGCAAAATAAACTCCAAGCATGCAACGTGACATCTTCCTTTAAAGGCTGCTGCCTCCTGAAGAAACCCCGGCACGCTTTAGATTTGCATTTACTTAAAATTAATAAGCTTTTCATCAGGCGGTCCAATTTATTTGTCCTTATGATAAACAAAAAGGTGGATGCTCTCTGTACTGAGTGGATCTGGATAAAATGGGCTGAAGTGGAAGGGGAAAAAAAAAAAAACAGAACATGTCTCCCCAGCTTCACACTCTTGCTGTCCTGCTAATGCTGGTTTTGCTCCCCACTGCCCTGGCACAGCATGGAGAGGGGAGTCAGACCTGGGGTGGTTTATAAATGCCATTCATCAGATTTACAACAAAAGTAATGTATGATGCTGTGTTTCTTTCCCACTATGGATGGATGTGCACGTTCTGGGAGTCTTATCTGCACAGCTTGTCCTATGCATGTTAACATGATTCCTTCAGGGTCCTGAGGCACTCAAGGGCTCTTACAGACCCAGCATGCCACTAAAGCCCAGCCCAAGGCTGATGGCCTCAGCTTCAGCTATGCTGTGGGATGCCCATCTCGAGCCCTGACTGCAGCCCTCTCCCTGGCACACTGTCCCCAGACATCCTTCCCATCACACGTCAAAGTTACCGATGAGTTATGAAAATAACACGTGGGGAAGAAAAGACTAAAGTAAATGAAATCATATTATCTTGTGTTCCATTCCTTATTACAAGTAGACTCAGAAATGTAAGCCACAGCCTATGTACTTTCTCCTCTGCAGCAAACCACTAATGCATTGGAAAAATCTTACGACTGAAATGAATAATAGAACAGAGTTATCTTTCTGCAAACTGAGAACATCACATGGCACAGCTTTGGCAGAAAAAAGGGCATATTCTATCCATTTGTCTCCTTGTTTTCTCTAGCTCCCTCAGCTCAGTTCATAGTTAGAGGGATCCATGATTTAAATGGGTCATTTCTGCCTATGGAGGAAGGGCTAGATACATGGCTGCATCCAGCACTCATTGGATCATTGGCATTTAGTTTTGTGGCATCCCCACAGGCTCTGCTTTCCCCTTTAGCCCAGGAGCTCTGTGCCACCAGCTGGATGAGCTGGGCAGGGATCTCAACAAAGCTACTGCTGCCATCAGGGATACCCATCAGATGGAAAGACATTTAACCCCCATCATCAGTTGCTTTTATGCCTGATTTGAGACAATTATTTTTTCACTTCCAGGTAGAACTTTTTTTAATCCAAAATGACCAAGCTTACATACTGAGAGAGGAAGACAAAACATTTGCCCTTCAAGGTGGGTGGAAACTTAGGAAGTTTAAGAAACTGGGTAGGGAGCAGAGACTACCTACCAAGCACATTGCTAACCAAGCGGGTGATGGAAGGTTTCTGTCAGGGTACAGTGGGAAAATGTATTAGGATCAGTCTTAGAATTTCTATCAGCAACCTTTACTCAACGTGCACAAGTGAAATGTGCACGATGTGCACAACTGAAATGCAATGCTTCAAGTTAGGAGATGATGTTTGAACAGAGGACAGGAATATTACAGAAGGATCCAATAACTTGCAGGCTGGAGCAAAGAGTTAAAACCAATTAGTACAGAATGGAGGGTTGTACCTTTAGGGACTAGGAAATTCACTGGTCTAATAGGTAATCTTCAAAGGCAGATGACACCAGAAAGACTCATGCATGCTATTCAGTACAACGCTGAGGTCACGTGAACCAAAGATGGTCCTGGAACCATGCATCAAAAGAGATGTTTCCAGTGAACATCAGAGACTGAAGTTATTGTTCAGAGTGACAGAAGGATATCTGGAACGCTGCAGGCATTTCTCCTCACCTGCATTCAGGAAAGATTCATTCAGCCTGGAGCCAGTGGATTGTAAAGGCTGTCAGGGTGAGCAGGGAAATGGAAATACTGGATTACAAGAAGGGAACTAGAAGAATTCCTTTGCATAATCTAGAAAAGCTGAAAGGATCCATGATTGCCCTTTAGCTTTATGTACCTCTTGGTATTTACCTTACCAGTGCTGATACATTTATAGAAGGCAAGAGTACCAAGTGGATATACATAAAGTTAGATAGGATTGCAATATAGAACTTTGGAGCAAAGAGGATCACTTGAGCATCAAATGAAATTGTTTCTATAAGGACTCAAGCTATATCATGCCAAAAAAAGTGTCAACTGTCCAACAATCTGGCCAAGGAATGGGGGTTTGTGCTTCCAACTGAAGGGAACTGCACAGGGTCAAACGAGCAATGGCTTGCCTTAAAGTCAACCCTCCATCCGTCTTCAGTTTTAGACTAACTATCAGCTGAGAGCAGACACCCTCTCGACAGAAAGGACAAAATCAGAAAGTCCTCCACACTGATAAGGAACTTCCCATTATCCCACTGATAGTATTTACACAGCTTCAATAAAAGACAGCACGACACATGCCAGACTCTGCCCTCATCTGTATGTAAGCACAAAAGTCTGCACAAGATTTCACTGTGCAGAACATAAAAACCTTATCTCTTGCAGTAAACTTTTTATTAGTTTAAAATCATAAATTATTTTCCAACCAACCTCTGCACATCCCAGCAACACAGCAATTCCCTCGACAAAACCTAGTGAAACCAGTCCTTTCATGGCTTGCCTGGAAAATCATATTTCAAAGACAAAACGAGGCAAGCAACCTAACCAAACACAAAGTTTTACTTGTTTTCTCACTCCTTTCCCATTCTGAAGCCCAAGACCTCAGGCCTTTAAGGACAAGTGACTTTTAGAAAGCAACTAACTCCATGGATCTTTTTGGGCTTGGATCTTGTCTTTTGCTTCACATTGCAAGATCAGTACTTGTACTAAGTTTTTAAAGCTTCCAGAGTTCGCAGAGGTGTTTGATGAGCCTGAGGACAGGCAGCAGCAAGATGACTCCACACATTTCTGAATTTAATTTTCTGTTCTTTGAGCCCCTAATGGAAAAGGATCCTCTCCTCCAGCTTGACAGGTCTGTCAGCTTTGAAGTGCTCTGTGTATGACTTTGCAGCACGTCCACTTGATCTTTCACACTAAGCAGCTTCACGAGCACTGACTGCTTGGATGAGAAATAGGAGTTTGAGACACACTGATCCCCTTTAACTAAACAGCAAGACATCCAGACTTTTTAATATTTTGGTTTTATAATTCTAAGAACTATCTTCTGTCATCACTTGCTCTTGCACAAGTTATTCTCTTCCTAAATCTAATTCTACTGATGATATAATCTGCAACAGGAAACAACCCTCCCACTCCTCCCGTATGGAATCCCAGAAACTCCTTGGAAAAAGTCGTGTGTTCAACATTTTAATACAGACATGGGAATTAAAGCTTCAGTCTCAAGGTAACTTGCTGTTCTTCACCAGCAAAGGCTCTGTGGTCAGTGTCACTGTGCGACCAGCTGAACAAACTAATGACACATTTTAAGGCGAAAAAATAGGGGGGAGGGAGAGAAAAAAAAGAACAAGAAAATGTTCATTGTGGAACATACCCCCTAAGCAGTTGGATCATCTTAATCTTCAAGCTTCTGTAATACAACTGTTGGAAGGCTCTAAGGCTGCGCACAATAAACTGCTTTATTCGGGGAACCATATGACTCCATCAGTCATTCAAGCACATGTTTGGCACGGATTGAAAGTGAAAAGCATAGCTAAGTCAAATATTTCAAAACTGAACTTGTCTTTCTAACACACATGGTTTATATATTGGTGTAATATCTATATAACTTTTCAGTTCTCATATACAGTAATGTCATGGCTCAAGTGCAAGATGATGTCTGGTGCACCAGGCAACATCGCGCTTCTTGGGAGTTAACACACGCCAAAAAGCCATTTACGAGAAAATTAAAAGGGAACTATCGCACTTGACAGCTCCTCGAGAACACTGTAAAAA
This sequence comes from Urocolius indicus, assembly GCA_013401255.1. Lineage (NCBI taxonomy): Eukaryota > Metazoa > Chordata > Aves > Coliiformes > Coliidae > Urocolius > Urocolius indicus. Next base: position 606,986 of record WBNH01007034.1, read on the forward strand.
CAGCTTTTGTTCATTCTGATTCCTCAATGTCTATTGCTCAAAACACCATTGCTGCACCGTTTTTCACTAGAGAGCTGCGCTGTGACGAATCCAGGACAGCCAGTTCCTTCCTCGTCATGCGCCCCAGATCGGTCTCCTCTGTTTGCAGATGAAATATTGCTCATCATACGGAGTTACTCCCGCTGATGCAAATGCGATTAAAGCAATCTTGGGAGAGCACAGTGTGATTAAAGCCTAAGTAATGCGAGAAGGATTTGGGCTCTCATTATACCAAATACATATTGAAATGCACTCAAGGAAAGAAGCCAGTATATCTCAATATCCTCCCTGTTCTCCAGAACAAAATGTGACAAGTGGAGTTTTGAGAACACCATTTGCCATTGACTGCAGGAGGGGGCAGGGAGACTGCAGAACTTCTCAAGTAGTGAAAACCAAGCTCTATTACGTGTACAGAATATGTACGTATACTATATTTGGGAAACAGCTGCCCAGCCTCACTTGTGACGTTGTTACCTTTGACTGAAGAATTTCTATTCAGAACCAGTTCCCTAGAAGAGAACATTTCGAAGTCTGAGAGAACTAAAGCAGCAAAGCATCGAACCAGAGGGCATTTGGGCACACCAGGTGACAGGGATATAGCATGAGGTTCCTCCCATAGAGAAGCTCAGCGCTTGGAGTTCACAAAACAAGGCAAGCTGTAAACGCAAGACTCAAACCCAAAGTAGCTTTGAAAAGTCAGTGACATAATGGCTTTGGGGATGTTCTGTCCTCCTGCAGTTTTAAGCTTGCTCCTTTTCCAGGTCCTGACACACTCCTTATACATTTGCTCAGTCATTTCTTCTCATGCAAGTATGCAGGATAGGACTAATACAGGTGAAAAACAGTGAGGGTTGCACAGTGCTGTTCCCACAGGTATATCCAGGACGGCCTATCTTAACTCAGAATCATCTCAGCATAGCACTACTGGAGCATATCTGCTTCTGCCTAAACTGCTGCTTCTTCCCCTAAAGATCCCATTCCCAGAGAGTCTCATTTTGATTATAAACTCAGCCTCACACCCTTCAGCATCAGTGAGACAGCATCTAATAACAACTCTTGTTTGAGTATGGAAATAATAACCTGCACTTTAAGAGAAAAGTACTGAAGATTAAATAAAAAAAGAGAAAAGTAGGAAATATATTCACTTTTCAGCAACAAGTCCACATAATTTCCCAGAAATCCTGATCCAGGACTCCTGTCCAGCTCCTCCCCTCCAAACCCTCAAGGAAGGCTACTATCCACTGAATGAAGTTCAGAATTGCTTCCCAAATACAATTCCCTCTCAGTCTTTTAAAAGGTACAGTTCAATCCTATTCTCCAATGAATTACTACTGTCTCTCAGCAAGTACAAGGAATTCTTGGCATAGCTCTATTGAGGGATGTTCCTTCCCGTATACAATCATCAGTGAAAAAAATTATTGAGTGGGAGTTTGAGTTGTGCTCCTCACATGCACACAAATCATTCACTCAAATGTTCTCTGGGAAAACCACACTGAATGCACTGCAAATCCAGCCGAAGCAAATTTCAGTATTAATTTAGGTGAATGTGCATGGGAAATGATTTGTAGTCCTTTCCCAAGCCTAGAAAACGAGCTACTGGGCTGGGGAGTTAATATCCATCATGCCTTTTTGTTTGTGTGGGGAATACCTGCTACTCGCATTAATTACACAACAGTGGGGCAAGAAAAAAATCAACTGCACCTATGCTAACATCAGCTGTCACTGAAGTCTCTCTTCCTATTTTGTGAAACACGAACTAACAGAAAATTTAGTTACTTAATGTTCTTGAAGCTACCTATCCTGCTCAGGTTTATGCTTGCAACCTTACAGCAAATGTCACCGTAAGCACTGGATCAGTCCATAACTCCTGACTTTCACAGGCTTCTTCACAAGATAAGCTACAGGAGTAGTGAACATTTATAGTTTCCTCAGGGCAGGATATCTTCCTGGGTCACTAACACAGCTTTGCTCATCTAGCCTATGCATCCTCTGATCCTGTCAAGCACATCTTAAATGAGCAGCACAGAACATAAGCACCAGGTTGTTACAAGGGAGACAGATCTATAGTGTTTATCTCAGCTGAGGATCAGATCCACAAACAAAGAACATACATGACAGAAAATAAACAAACAAGCTCTTTCTTTCTGAAGTGTGAATGTTTCTTCTGCAATGACCTGCGATTTACACTCAACCACGAGCATTTACCCAGCATCTCTCCAATGGAATGAATTCCCCTCACTCACAAGGAAATAGATGGAAAAAAAATAAGTGAAAATAGTGTTTATTTCACTTGGAATGCTTACCTCATCCTTAAAAATCTGCAAGATTCTGCAAGATCTGCAAGAGTACAAGAGGAGCTTTTAACCTGGATACAGTTTTATGACCATCCAATTCAAAAAGGAACATGGATCAGAAGTGGGATGCTGTATCCTTCCTCATAAGCTCCAGAGGCCACATTTTATTTTCAGCTATAGCTCTGAGTTTTCTGTGCCAGAAAAGGAATGCAATATAGACTTAAATAATCTGGGCTGAATAGTTCTCTCTCTCACGCCTTCTAATGCTTGAAGTTACTGAGGACCTTCAGCACTCTGCCGTCACTGCATACAGACAGTGCACGGCCAGGCCCGTGTGCTCACCTTATCAAATACAGCATTATGACAAAGTCCAGGCTTTTTAATTTTGTAATGTTCTTTCATGACCACAGCAAAGCAAAATCCCATAAACCCTTTGGTTTGGTGAAGTTCGTATTCTTTCAAAGGTATGAAGACACATGAGGTTAATTTCTCTTCCTTGGTCGGCTGTTTTCAGAACTCATTATATAGAAACAAGAAAGCAGCAAACTTTCACCACTGTCAGAAAAGGTTTTTCACTTAATGCATATGACACACACTGTAAGACTACACTCCCTGGGACTCACTCATCAAATACCTCACAATAAAGTGGTTAATTGTTTTGTGCCAAATTCTGCATCCAGCTTTTTGTGTCTTGCTGTGTATCATCCAGCAGAGCTAACGGGCCACGAAACATTTCACTTCTTGCCTTGTTAGACCATGTATTTTGGACAAGAAAGAATGTGTTCATCTTATCAATGGTTTCATCATGTTGACTTTGTGAATGGACAATGCTCCCCCCCTCAATCTAACCAAATATTTCTCATCCTATCTCCAAACCATGGAAAGCAGCAAACTCATTCATACAGTGCAGAAAATCAATAATGGAATAACATGAAGTGATTTAATGAAGGAACCAGCACTTCTGATTAGATGATGCAGTTCATTAAATCACTTTCTGAAGAAATGATGTCAACTACCACTTGATATCAACATTGCCTCAAACTCTTACGTGTCACTGAAAAGAGAAGAGTCTTCTGGAGAACAGGTCTCCTAAGGAACAAACTCTTCTCTCAGGGTGATTCTTTTATCAGAAAGATATAAAATTAATACAACTGAGGCATTTTGATTAGGCAGAGACAGAAAGAATTGTCCTTTTGGGCTACACTGTCCTATCAGGAGTCAACTACAACCCTGTAACAGACTTAGTCAAGCTGTGGATTTTTATTAGGTTTGTCACAGATTTGCCCTGGAGAGTCAGCAGAGCCTAAAAGAAGCCTCTGCAGGTGTGATTTAGGCCTTCAGTGCTGTAACATTTATGAGATTATGGGTTTTTTTGTCCAAGGAATAATCTATAATCCTACCTGAAATGCAAGTACAACGTCCATGCAACAAAAAGAGCAAAATCTCAGATGATGTGGAATAAAACAGAAGAACTTGCAGAAGGAATAAAAGGTATCAGTAAAAGGGTTTAAATAAAAAAATCCCTCCAATATGAATAGCATGAAGGGCCTGGCACCCTAAGCGGGACTGGCTGCTGTGTGAGATATAGAACTAGGGAGGGCACGTTGGTATGGCAGAGTCTGGCCATATAAATGTAACAGTATTTCAGACCTAATTGCAAACATCTTACAGATGTCACAGATTCATGGAATTGTTTATGTTGGAAAAGACCTCTCAACTCACTGAGTCCAACTGTTAACCCAGCCGTGCCACGGCCACCGTGAAACCACGTCCCTCAGCGCCACGGCGACATGGCTTTGGGATCCTTCCAGGGATGGGGACTCCACCACAGCACCGGGCAGCCTGTGCCAAGGCTTGATAATTATTTTGGTGAGGATTTTTTTCCTCATCTCAAGCCTAAATCTCCTCTCGTGCAACTTGTGGCTGTTTCCACTTGTCCCATCGCTTGCAGCTTGGGAGCAGAGACCGACCCCCACCTCACTACAACTTCCCAGTCAGGGCATTACAGAGGGTGTGAAGGCCTCCCCTCAGCCTCCTTTTCTCCAGACTAAACACCCCCAGTTCCTTCATCTGCTCCCCATCAGACTTGTGCTCCAGACCCTTCCCCAGCTCTGGTGCCCATCTCTGGACATGCTTCACTCCAGTGTCCCTCTGGCAGTGAGTGAGGGTCCCAACACTGAACACAGCCCTCGAGTTGTGGCCTCCAGCACCCTGTACAGGGCGACGATCGCTGCCCTGATCCTGCTGGCCACACTATTGCTGATACAAGCCAGGATGCTTGTCACTTCTCAGTTTACACCAATTCTCACAGCAAAAGCCAAGAGAAAACCCACTCCATCAGCTCTCAAACGTGCAGTCTCCAAAAGCCAGGTTCTTGGACAGGAGACTTGGCAGTGTCCCCAGCAGAAGCCGGGCTGTTAAAACACCCTGGGCACACACGTGTGGGCTGTTCTGCCACCCTGTGCTGGCCACATCCTGCTGCCAACCTGGCAAAGGCCGCTTGCTGCTCACCATTTGCCTGCCACGCTGCAGCCCTGCAGCACAAACAGTGCTGCCCAAAAGGATGCACATGAATTTTAATAAAACAAAGCCCAGCTGGACTCCTTGGACAATTTGCACTGGTAACATGAGATATGTTAGAAACATAAAGCCTACCAGTGATAAATCTGTCAAGACTAGGATATGCAAGGTCTGAGCAAGGCTGGTGCAGNTTCTCCAGACTAAACACCCCCAGTTCCTTCATCTGCTCCCCATCAGACTTGTGCTCCAGACCCTTCCCCAGCTCTGGTGCCCATCTCTGGACATGCTTCACTCCAGTGTCCCTCTGGCAGTGAGTGAGGGTCCCAACACTGAACACAGCCCTCGAGTTGTGGCCTCCAGCACCCTGTACAGGGCGACGATCACTGCCCTGATCCTGCTGGCCACACTATTGCTGATACAAGCCAGGATGCTTGTCACTTCTCAGTTTACACCAATTCTCACAGCAAAAGCCAAGAGAAAACCCACTCCATCAGCTCTCAAACGTGCAGTCTCCAAAAGCCAGGTTCTTGGACAGGAGACTTGGCAGTGTCCCCAGCTGAAGCCGGGCTGTTAAAACACCCTGGGCACACACGTGTGGGCTGTTCTGCCACCCTGTGCTGGCCACATCCTGCTGCCAACCTGGCAAAGGCCGCTTGCTGCTCACCATTTGCCTGCCACGCTGCAGCCCTGCAGCACAAACAGTGCTGCCCAAAAGGATGCACATGAATTTTAATAAAACAAAGCCCAGCTGGACTCCTTGGACAATTTGCACTGGTAACATGAGATATGTTAGAAACATAAAGCCTACCAGTGATAAATCTGTCAAGACTAGGATATGCAAGGTCTGAGCAAGGCTGGTGCAGGACCAAATAAGCCTTTACATGGATTCAGCCTTTTTAATACAGAATCACTTGATCAATGGCATCAGCAGCAGCTGACAGTCTGAGTGGAAGTAACAGATAAACACTGTCCTGATCCACTGCAGTCACTCACGTGTTGTTGAAGTGCCAGCAGGGCAGTTTCTGTGCTGTGGGTGGGATGAAACCCCCCCCTCCAAAAGTAGCCTGCTAATCATTAGTTCAAAGATGCCCTTTGTGGATGGATAGATGGAGACTTTTCCAAAAAAGAAGAGATGAAACACCCAACAAAACACCAGAGAACAACCCAGCAGCTCCCCAGCAAGCAGGAGGGTTAATGATGCAAACATGATTAGAAGATTGGGCATAATATCCTCAGCTGGTATATTTTGGCATGGATCTGTGAAGCCCCAAGGACAGTGACAGCTCATGCCAGGCTATCTGCAGGGGTCCTGATAGGGATAATCATCAGACAAGCAGGTGATTATACAGAGACAGTAAATATCTGCCACAAATGCTGGGTCAGTTTGAAAGAAGATAGTATTTGAAAGTGAGCTCTAAAACACTGAGTGTGTTGGAGAGATTGGTTTTAAAGTGAGACACAGGGAAAGATTTCTTCTGCTGTAATTTATTTCCATTAGAGCCACTGCAGTTGCAATTGGTAAGAAAAATAAAACCTCTCAGAAAAGTTACTTTGTCGTTAAAGAATTTTCATTTTTCCACTGTTCTTCCAGCTAACACCTAATACCCAACAGAGATTTAAGAGTTTCCACACATACACTACATTTGGAGTTCACCTTTATACACCACCACTTTCGCTGTCTGCCCTGCAGATACAGGAAAGGGCAAAAAGGTTACACATTTTAAGGCCTTTGACTGAATCTGTGAGATTAGATCTTATCCTACTAGATGCTATCCTCCACCAGGTTAGCAGGGCTGCTTTTACTTTGTTGAGGCTGGTACTTCAGTCAGTTTTTGGTTTTGTCTCTGAAGTGCTTTAGCTAATGACCAAGAGCCAACAAGACTGAAAACTGAAAAAAGCAATTGTAAACCCGCAAAAACTGGAAACTCATACTCAAACTCAGCAGCAGGGCTACTTCTAAGTTGTCTAGTTCATAACCTGATGATTTCTGTTTGTCACTAGGGCTGTTCCACATTATGCATGTTTCTTACCACATTTCAAAATGGGTTTTCAAGGCATCCTGTAACTTAAACTTGTGTCTTAATCACTAAATGTGTGTTTATGTAAAAATTAGGATGTCCTAGTAGCACCTCAAATCATGACCAGCAGGCCCAGAGCAGACACAGCAGTAAAGCTTGGCTGAGGCAGAAGTTGCAAAGCCTCAAAAGGCCTTGTCAAGACCCAGCACATCCAAGAGGACTTCTCATATGTAAGCAGCTTTGCCAGGCCCAGAAGCACACAGCTGTAACTTTCAGCACCTCTGTGACCAAGAAAGCAGCACATGCTCTGGCAAAGCTAAAGCTGTTCTCTGCTTCCACAGTAAAAACACCAATAAAGGGAATTAAAGGAGAATATATTTGTTGAGGACACTGGCTGTAGATGCAAAAGAGAAGATATAGACATGCTGTGGAAAATGAGGAGTAGGAAAGGTGTGGCAAGGCAAAATCCAATTCCAGCAAGCACCACTGTTGCTCAAGCTTAGAGGTGTGAAAGATGGGCACCATAAAGATGAGCAGCTGACACAAACTTTACAAAGAGCTTAATTCATCAGTGGGAGCATAACCTTTGAGATTCATCTTGGCTCTTAGAGAATTCCCAAAACACAGGGAAGAGGATTTCCACTCTCACCATTCTGCTCTTTCACCTATGTGCTAGATCTAAGCCACTCACAGTGTGCCCTCTTACTTCATTGTAGAGACAACTACTTTGAAGTGTGCTCATTTCTTCACTTCTGACCTATGTGAATGCTTAAAGTGTCATACCTCAAACTTCTTTAGATGTATAGTCACATTTACCCTCTACCTTGGCATACTTGCAAAAGATGGAGAGGCTTGGCCAAGCCACAGTGGCTTCCACACTCAGAGAGGGGGTATGTGCTGCCTCAACCCAAATCCACTCACCTTCAATGCACACAAAGGGAACAACTACAGGGGAATCAGGGACCTATTTCTCCTCATCTACCTGAGGATTTCTGCAGGCTTTATCCCCCATGTGCTGATTTGATGTAAACAGAATTGTTGATGAAGAGAAATTAACACCTCTCAGAAAGGCAAAGCAAAGCTTCAACTCCTGGCAAATCACTAAGATAAATCCCAGGTGTGTGATTAAACACAACTTGCCATGTCTAGCCCAGGCTTTCAATCTGCTGGCTAACATGAGTATTAAGTATAACTTGCTAAGAGAAAGACAGAGACAAGAGCCAAAGTCCCAGTGAAAGTTACCGTGCATAAATTTGTAGACAAGCAAACATTTACAAAGTTTAAAGTTACAATGAAAAAAAAGAGACTCAAGACAAGTTTGTAGTAAGGAGTTTGTAGTAACACAGGGACACACGTGCTCTTCAGCACTGTTACATGTATTTATCCCAGAGAATCTGCCTTCCTTTCTCGTATCAAATGTACAGTCAGCTGCTGCTTAATGAAGAGCACAGAGCCTGGGCCCTCCAGTGATTCCTGAGTAAGCCCCAGACTTGCAGTACAAAGGGACAAGTCACTTCTTTTCCTAGTCTGTTCCCCATCTGTAACGTGGATAACACAGAGCCAGTACTGCAAAACATCTTTAAAGCTGAAGCCACCCATCCCTGACTCGTGCTCACTTTGAACGAGCAGAGCAGCGAGTCAGCTCTTACCTTGCAAGGACGCTTTTACCAGCAGGATTTGGCTTTTTCAGGCAGCTCTTCCCAGCTGGAAACAGAGTCTGAACTCTGACAATACTCCCAATATTCCAACTAGTCTCCAGCCCCAGCCCGCGGGTGGCTGTTTGCAGGGGACTCCGGGGGTACAACCGCTCCCAGCACCTCCACAAGCCGGGGGTCCCCGGGACATCCCCCCATCCGCACCCCAGGAGTGGGTTGGGGGCTGCGAAGCGGCGTTTGGACGCCGTCGCTCCGCATCGAGGAGCGGGAGTTACGCGGTGTCCGGCCGGGACGCCCTGACCCCCCCACCCCTCCCCTGCCCCGCAGCGCGGGTGCGGAGCCCGGCGGGGACTGGGAAACAGCGCTAAACCGTCACCGGAGCAGCCGGAGAAGCGGCCCCTCGCTGCCCAGCACGGTCACCGGGCTCCAGGCAGCTCTCTGGGGCTCGTCCCCCTTAAAACGGAGCGTAGGGAGAGAAAGTATTTCCGAAAGAAATGTAGCTGTGCAGGGCATTAGCTTACCTTGGGCTCGCGGGGATGCTAAGAGCAGGCAGCTGAGGCTGAGCAGCAGCATGGAAGCCTGGGCTGGGGGGTGCGGGGGAGGGCAGCGCGGCTGCTCTGCATGGAGACGCTTTGACATCTTAGCCCAGACTGAGGGAGACAAACTTTCATCAGCTGGGGCTGGAGAGCAGCACCATCATATACAGTTACAGAGGAGCGAGCTGGGACTCAGGATGTGAGAGATTTCCTGCATGCAGTTAACTCCAAAACCCCTCCTGCTCCTGCACGAGCTGCTGATGAGTTGGGCTCTGCTTTCTTGGGGGGGGGGGGGAGTTGTTTTGGGTTGAGTTTTGGGTTGAGGTTTTTTTTTTCCTCCTCTTTTTAACGAGGTTTGGATTTTCTCTTTTATTTTTTTTTTTTTCCCCTCTTTTTGGCAAGGACGATTCTGTTGACCGTTGCAATAAGGGAGCAGCCTGTCCGCGCTGCTCACCGCGGAATACCCGCCGTTCCGCTCCGCTCCTCGCCGCCCCCACACCCCCTCCCCTCGCCCGCAGCCGCGCAGGCAGCGCCGAGCACCGCGCGGCGGCTCCGGGGTGGCTCTGCGGTCCCCCCAACCCGCTCCTCCCTTCGACTGGCAACATCTGCCCGTTTCTGCACACGCAGCCCCGACTGCTTCCTCTGGAAAGTCATCTGTATACGTTGAGGATTATTTCTCCGTTTCATAATTGTTTCAGAGTTGTTTCTGGTGCCTCCACAACTTGTTTTCTATTCTTTTTTTGAAGAAAAAAAAAAAAACAACCCCAAACTCAAAGCCCTGACACACCCATGGAGTTGCCAGATGCATTTTTTAAAATCTTCCTCATTCAGATGATTACTACTGACTGTCTGGGAGAATAACCCAACACAGACCATCTATTCCTTAACCTACCACCAAACCACATGCAATGCCCACATGTTGAGCTGAACGCTGGAGAGCAGGAGAAAGAACGAACCTTATTCTCACAGACTGTTATGATGCGGTTTTATTTTGAATTTATTAAGATTCTCCTCAAATCTCCCCCTTTGGGTGTTGCTGCTTCGTTGTGCGGATTGACCCCATGGCCCTTGGGGCATGAAACAGTTGGCAGAACTGGGCTAATAGGTGTCTGTGCTCCAGCATGCACAATAGCAGAGCAATCCCACTTAAAAAACTTGCTTGTGGGAGCACAGATTTGGGTCTGTTCTGGAGCAGAGGCTGGTAGCCATTCACAGTGATCCAGGCTATGTTCTTCCTCAGCTCTGAGGATAAATGAGCAAGCAGAAACTGTATGGGTACAAAAGGCTGTGGTTCCCGAGCTGGAGCTCAGCACTGTGCCCACTTCAGGCCACCAACAGCATCTCTGGACTGCTCCAAGGCATAGTCTCATCCTCAGGATAACTGTGGTAATGTCAGATCATCTCGGCACAAATCTACCTGGAAAAGAGCTGGAATGGTGAAGCCTGTGCAGAAAGGCCTCTCAGTACCTTTCTTCACAGTTGAAAAGTACATTTTCTCCCCTTACACTGCCACCCAAACCTAGACCCATGGACTCACCTCCAGCTGCTCTGCATTTTCTAAGTCTGTCTATACATAGCCCTCAAGCCTCACCCCAGCAGCACACACTTTCTTCATCATGCCCCTTCCAAGGAAACCCCCATCCTTGTGAGCACTCAGGGATTTAAATACCCACATGCTAACTTTTCCCCCACTCACCTATTATCAATTACCTATTATCACCTATAACAGCTTAGCAATATTTCATCCTTTCAAATATCAACTAATGAACTCCATGGACCAGTTCCTTAAGGACATACATGCTCCACACAGCATATTGGTTAAAAATGCTCAAAATTAAAACCCAGGACTTGTTTGTGGAAGGCCACCATAAAAGCCACATAGACATCTTTGTTCTTTGAAGGTATTTCCCCCCATTAAGAAAAATCAGTCAAAGGGAATTAAAGATTTCTAAATAGAGTCGTGGCAATCCCACATGGCTTTTAACTGGTAGTACTTTTATTTTGAGTAACAATATTTGCTAACAGAGAACGTGGAGCCAAGTATATCTTAGTCCACTAGCATGAATGGAGTAGATATTATCAGAGTTCCTCCCCCAAAACTTAACCAGAAAGGAACACTTGCATTTTACCACACTAATTTTATGGTCTTGCAGTTGATAAAAGTGCTACTTTGTAACAAACCAGTCCCAAATATTTTATTAATGACATCCATGAAAGAATGCTACTGAATTACAGTTCCCACTGGCTCTGGAGAACAACAGTACAACGTCACAACAGCTTCAAAACCCTTCTGGGGGGAGGGGAGGGAAAAAGCAAACCTTCAAGTAGAAGGGAAATGATTCTAAAGTGCCCCTGCTTCACTCTTATGTGTGTAAGAGAGGCCAACCCTTGACTTTCAATTTCTCATGTCAAACCACCTCCCACAATTAGTTTTACGAGGCTTGGTTTATCCGCTTCAGAAGAACAAGCCTGAGTTTCCCTGCAGGAAATGAAAATTACATCCAGGTTGTGTGGCTGCTTCAAAGGGGGCCACGAGCCTGATCCTCCAGGTTACTCCCCAGGCCATGGCTCTCCATCCATCCTTCCCAGCTTTGTTCTTTAGCACTGAGGAAGAGGAATGGGGGGGGGGGGTATGTGTGTGGTGGTGGTGTATGTGTGGTGAGTGGAGGTGTCTCACTGCTTCTGGGGGTTTATTTACCTTTGTGTCTTTTGCCACTGCTTCTTCATGCTTTTGCTTCCCCTCCTTCGTTTCTGGCCTCCTTATCCTCCTTGGTCTATGCATTTGGTTTTTCTTTAACCACGAATAGCTTCTCTTTCCAAAGCATGCACTCCACTCTTTGCTAGTTTAGGGCTATCCTGCAATTTAACAGCACAGGAACAGCTAAATTGTCTTTCTGTTCTTCATTTTTATCCCCTCGGGAACAGGAAACCTAACACATTGCTATTTCTTCTCTATTACTATAGACAGAGGGTGGCATATGCTGGTAGCTTCGTTTGAATTCAGCTTTAAGCTTCAGTTTCTGTTCTGCAGGAAAAGCAAGCCAAACCTAGCTACAAAGTGAAAAGCACAGATCCTGCTGCTGGGAGGAAGCTCTACTGTACTCTGAGATGTGTGGATGAAATATCTCACCCTGAGGCTCTGGGTCACTGTGGCTCCAAGAGAGAGTAAGGAATGAACTGACAAGGATCTCTGAAGATCCTATCAGGACCCCTCCTCTCAGGCATATCTTTCAATTGCATCCCCTCCACTTCCCTGCAAAGTAGTTTGGAAACATTTAACAGGACACTGAGAACTGGTAAGGCTTACAGGGTGCTCAGCAACGTGTGCCACAGCATGTTACCCCTTGTCATTTGCAAAGCTGGGATACAGCTGAGCATCCTTTTCTCCCCAGCTCTCCTGCTTACCTCTGGCTTGTGTCACTGTTGCTTTAATACCTCAAGATTAAAGTAGATCAGCTTTCAGTTTGCGTTTGCATATGAAGATCATTTGATGTAAAGAGCACTGGTGATCTTTAATCAGTTAAAATTCAACTGTATGACAATACAGGCAGTTGGCTTGGACTCTGGTCATCAAATTACTAATTACTGCAGGATTTTTAGTTCATATGACACTGAAAAGGTCAGTTCAGAAGAGATCAATGTGGGAAGACAGCAGTGTGGAATAACTTACCTGGAAGCAACATACGAGTTAATACAGACGCCAGAAAGGAGGAGGATGCAGTAGGGGAAACATCAGGCTCCGTTAGTTTCCCCTTGCTTAAAAAAAGGAGTTTGAGGAAGGAGTTAGTGACTGATGGAGATAATATGAAGGGGGAAAAAAGGACCTGAGAGGACATATATTAAGTTTAAAGCCTCCAGACTATGATAGTGCATGCTTTCATGATGTCAGATGGAAGACACTGTAACAAACTATATGGCACTTACAAGATGGATTATGGTATGCTACGGACCATAAGAAAAGGAAAAAGAGCAAAGGGAAAAGCAAAGCTATGAGTCCCTTTTCTGCTAGAGCAGGAATTACAGCCTGAGTTAAAGGAAAAGAAGATAAACCATCTCAAGATAGACGAACAATTTCAAGATAAGAGGTGCTGGTGGGGAAAAAACATCCCTATAGCACTGCTCTCACATCTTCCCAGGTCAGCCTTGAGCTCCATTCGGATATCCAGGACCTCAGTGTAGTTAGTCACAGCATTGACTATTAGCCAGTCATCCAAGTCCTTTTATTCCCGTATGTGCCAAAATGCATGAAGACTTGTCTGGGCTTAACTACAGGGATCTACAGTTTTGGGGCCTCCAGGCTGAAGTTTTTGCTTCTTAGAGTAAACAAAATAAAACAAAAAAAAGCTTTTTCCTTTGAAATCTGTGTGTCCCCTAGCCAGCTGCTGAGACTTTGTGTCTCCAGTCCTCCCTCACTTCATTAACTCTCTGCAAAATCAAGATCCTGCTGAATTGTGACTGCAGTGGCAGATTACAGTCGTCTATAATTAACAGGCATGGATACAGCAGAATACAGCGTGACCTTTAGCCGCAGAGCTTTGCTATAGACCTCTGTCACAACATTTAGACATAAAATAGCATGCTCCTGAGAACAGCATCCATCAGCTCTGCACGCTGAAATAAAATACTGGCTGTAAATATTGTTTACTGCACATACTTGAGAGAAGTTGCATTCTGCAGATATCCTGGTCTACAGGGGCAGGTTTCCATCTCTGTATCTTTAGCAAGCGTGCACTCAGCACGCCTTGCTGAGCCGTGTGCTGACCTCAGCAGCACAGTGGGTCTGAAACAGGTTGTTAAGCCCATGAAATGCAATGAAAGGTCAGCAAATGTACCTTTCTGTTATCAATACATGTACTTGTACCTTCCCCTCCACTCCCCTTGTAGCTCCCTGCTTTGGTTATGACCTTTTTCTCTTCCTGTCCTAAAGGTATCGGTAATATGGAATTCATCTGACATTTCTGCCCTGAAGCTTTGAGTCTGAGTGAGCTGGGAGCGGGAAGCAGGAGGCAAAGCAGCCAGTGCCTTGCTGCAGCCAGACCTCACATCTCCACTCCTCCAGCTACGTGTGCTGTTAGTCCCAGTCCACGAGCTCCCAGTGCCCCAGAAGCTTCCACAGGTCTCAGTTTAATTTACAGGCGTAGACTTCTCCTGACTCTGAGAACCAAGGATTTGCTCAGTTTCTCCCTTGTTGCACACAAGGGACATGCTTATAAAGCTGGGGGGTTGTTTCTGTTCCTTTCTGAGACCTTGCTAAGGACTCTTTGAGGTAACACGGTCCTTCATACTTGTAGAGAACCTTTAACTGCTACAGGTTTATAATACTGAATTAATTTTATCATGGAGCCTCTTTTTTTGACAGAGAACAAACCAAATCAACCCCAACCTTGTTGGAATGATAAAGTGTTCTAACATTACATTCATATGTAAGGAGACTTGACACAGCCATCCTAAAGTTATTTATCCATTTAATAAATGGGACGCAGCATTTTCAGTCTGTCTCAGGGATACCATGTAATCTGAGGCAGCAAGCTGCTTCCATTAAGCTGTGCTTGGAGAACATTGCCTGCTAGCATCGCTTCTAGCTGTAGAAGGATGGCAGGGCTGATGGCGAGTGGTACACGCTCATCATGTTCCTTTCCCCCTGCCTGTTCTACCCCTTCACTGCAACATCATTTAGGAAAACAGCTCCCTTTCCTCTAACAAAGCAGGGGAGTAAGCTCTGCTTTAATGCTGATTAAGCTTTATATACTACTTTATAGGGAAACTACCCAGAGACTGTTGCAGGCTGCTGTAACAGGGCCAAGGGTGAAAAAGCCAAGAGGAGCTCATGCAAGAGCAAACAAAGAAACCCACCGCTCCAAGGATACAGGACCTTAACAACAACAACAGCAACCCCCTAAATTCTTCAGCAGTTAAAACACAAAAACCCAAACCTCACAAGGTCCCCAGTTACATTCTTTTCCTGCAGAATAAATTCTCGGTCATACAAACACAGAGCTCTCCAGGAGCAAAGCCACCACGGGGAGCTGAGTCTCCCATGCCCTCACTCCACACCTGAGCCTCCCTTGGGGCATCCTCCCTGCCAGTGGGCACCCCAGTGGACCCAGCACCCTGACCCAGCAGCCTCAGCATCCCAAGGGATGCAGACCTCAGCTCCTGGCTTCGTGCAATGCTGAATTGGCCATCAATATTCTCTTCTTCCAGCCTTTCTCCAGGAGGAGCTAAACCCCTTGATAGCTAAACTTTCTTCTGCTTTAGTAACACAGAATCCCAGAATCCCAGAGTGGTGGGGGTTGGAAGGATGCAGAGCTCATCCAGCCCAGCCTCCTGCTAAAGCAAGTTCCTCTTGATTAGGGGGCACAGGAACGTGTCCAGGTGGGTTTGGAAACCTCCCAAGAAGGAGCTTCTACACTCTCCCTGGGCAGCCTGGGCCAGGGCTCCATCGCCTCAGCACCAAAGGAGTTTTCCTCCTGTTCTAGCGGGACTTGCTGCGTTCCAGCCCATGCCTGTTACCCCTCATCCTGTACTTTTCAGACCATATGCAGCGATCCTTATTTTACCATGGTGGGATTTCTTCCACTTCTTCTTCATCATTTTAAGCTTTCCCACTAATTTCAATGCTAATTCTAAGACATGACAACTCTCCAGCAGGACTGTTGTACCAGACAGGACATTCTGAGCCCACAGCAGGAAGGTGTCCTGTGCTAAAATCCCTTTAAATAAGACAAATAACCCATTAAATACATCTTGGGTTTGGTTTTTTTTTTCCACTTTAGACCAGACATTGAGTAGAAGCACTTTGATCTGCTGCTGCTACAAATTCCACAGTCTCCCTGAAAACAAAAGAAAGACAAACCCCACAATTTTTTAAGTGTCTCACAAGAGGACAGTATTCAACTCAGACTGAAAATTATGAAGTCATATATTTTTAACATTCCTGTCTGGCCCTCTGCAAACCACAAAACAGTGCAACATCCATCATCATAAATGCTGGGACAGTTAATTAGGGAGACAGCATATTTTGGGGTGTTTTTAAAAGAAAAAATCATGTTCCTAATGGGGAAATTTGAGAGAAATCATGAAAAAAGGACTGTGGTGTACATCACAGGAGAATTAAATCAATTAGGCCTTAATATCACATTGTTTATGAAAGGAAGAGTGAAGCAGAGCTTTTATTACAGGCATTTTCTGATTGTTGGATTCCGCTGCACAACTTTCATTTGCTGCAGGGTCACAAGCACAGCAAAGTGAAACCTCTCAGCACCAAAACAAACACAAGTCAAACGTTGGCTTTGTGACATCAGCTAATAGTATTAGATACAACAGCCAGCCCATAATTATATATCTTTCATGCAGTTTCACTTATGCCATGACATAATTAAATTTAGACCAATGAGCCCTCCAAGTTGGATTTTTTTAACATAATAACAAGCACAAAAATTATCTCTGTGCTCCCAGTAGCGTTACAACTTAAATATATATTTGGCCACCCTTTACATTAAGTGGGTATTCAATACTAATTTCTCTGGTATTCACTGTAACAACATTAGTCACAAAGAACTAATGTGGATATAATGTTTAAGTGCCTGTTTCCTTCTCTGTTCATCGGCAGTTGAGGATACAGTGGTAATTCTCTTTGCCCCACATCACTGCAAGGCTGCTGAAGACCACAGCACTACCCTTGGGTATCCAAAACATGCTGTGTGATGGTCGTTAAGGCAATGCACCTTCAGGCAGCTCTGCCATGTAGCCAGCCTGTTATTTATCCACAGAACAGAGCATTGTCCTTTCCTCACCATTTCTTCCCCAAAATCATGGCCTGTGTTCATCTCTAGCCTCCTTCTCCTTCCTCCTCATCTTCTGCCTCCTTCTGCAGTGACATGATTTCAGAAGACCCTGTTACAAAACCTGGCTTCTACCTGCATATGTTGGGGTTCTATTTAACTCCCTGGGCACAGTTACATATTAAAATTCATTACAATGATTGCTGAGAGAGCTTTCTTTCAGACCTCATTATTGGGTAATCAGGTTAGTCCAAGTTCAGACTGGACATCCTTTGGTCATAACGTGTATTAACTTTCCCTGCATGACCTCAGAAAGGGACACAAAGTGCTCACTTCAGGGAACAAAAAGTTCTAGAAAAAGCAGTGAAATGAGAAATAAACATGGAAGTCTGCCCCACTCTTCAAGCACAAGCTGCAAGAGCACATTAGATGGTATATTAAGAGACAGGCCAAGCATGAAGATGCTCAGATAGTTTCAAAAGGCTCTTTGCCATTTTCTACTGGCAGTTTCTTAAACTAATTGCAGACCTGTGGTAACTCCAGAACCTTGTGCTGGCAAACCTGCAGAGGCTCTGTGCCTTAACACTGCAAAACCATCTCAGCACCTCACCCCAACCCACATTCATTATTAAATACAGTTCTGCAGGCACGTACAAATCAGCAGTGTGAAAAGAGGTGACCCAGCAAGGGAGATGGGAAACAAATGGCAATGCCTGTTACCAGAGATGTTAATCCTTGTAGAACTGTACCAGCAGGAAAGTGTGGCCCTCCTGAAGACAACAGGGCATGGACTGACAGATGAAATGTCCTGTAATTATATATTAACTAAAATCTACTCAGTGAGATACTGTAGAAAAGTATTCAAACCATGAAGTCTAAAAATACATCACCGGGACAAACTTCTAAAAGAGTATCTCTAATTCCCTGCAATTAGAGGCTCTTTTACATCCTCCTGACTACGCATTAGCCTGCTCTAGCAGTTCATTGCACTTTTCCTATTTACTATTTTTGTATAGCTGTGTGTACCATGAGCACATTTGTGCAGTTGCTTTTTTGTTGTCGTTGTTTAATCACTCTGCAGCTGGTTGGGAGATGATATACCTCATTATCTTATTCCGTGGGTCATCTGAAATGGATATGAAGTAATCCTGCCTCCTACAGCTCTGGTATGGAGCCAAGGAGAACTAGGAAAAGTAAGACTGCCTGACTTGAAGGGAGTTGCTTTTTATTTTCCACACAGAAATGCACGTGGCAGCCTTCTGTCAGTAGCCTTGTTGTAGCTGAAGAGGCGCTGCAAGAGAGAAAATCATAACCTCCCAAAATACCTTCAGGTAGATCAGCTGAGAGACAAGTTTCACTTCCAGAGACCAACACACTAGTGGGCCATTATCAATAGGCAGGCTATCACCACTCAACGAGTAACACAGGCTCCTCTCTCTGAATCAGAATTTGGGGCAAAGATTTCATTGTGATATCAGTAGATGCATATTTAAATCAAAACTTCACGTTTTCATACAGACATTGAGCTTCTCTACCCACAGTATATTCAAAAGGCTTTCAGTGTCTTCTTTTACCCTGATCCATTTCTATGCTCAAGTGTCCTTGCGCCTTAGTTTGTGCCACCGCTTTCTAACCATCTTTTATTCAGGAGACTGCAGATTGGGAATAGTCTCAGCTGAGCTTGGGACTTCTCAGACCCCCATTGCCTGGTGCTGACCTGTGGCCACAACAGTGTGGGGAGCACAGTGAGGGCATCTCACAGGCATCCGGCCGGCTGGAACCCAGCTCAGCGAGAAGCATTCTGAGTAATAAACTACACAAGCTTAAGTCATAGTGCTTGATGAAATATGACCCTATGAGCCAACCCTGTGTACTGATTTACTCTGTCAGTGAACAAGTGGCCAGTCAGCTCTCCTGGAAAGATAATTACCCATCCATCAAAGCACACAGGCATTTTTGTCTGTGAAGTCAAAGGGGCAACCATCTCTATGGACGAGGCAATCTGGAGTATTTTTAGCCATGGAGCTGTTAACTGTGATGGCTGTATCAAGGAACAGTTTCCTCTAGAGAGAGCTGCCAGAAACTTTATCCCTGCTTTTCTGTGCTGTTTTCCTTGTAAATCAGCACTCTCACAGAAAACATTACACTAACATGACCAATTCCAGCTACTCAATAACAAAACTCCTAGAAAGTCTTACCCACATAGTCTCTTCATCTATCTGACCAGCTGAGTAAACTTGAAGAAGTAGCTAATGACTTGCATACACATACACAGGAAAATATTTGAGTTTGAAATAAATTCCCAGAATGCTACAACCCCCAGTGCTTTACATTGCAATGACTTTCAACCCTTAATGAGGTATTTCTGTCAGATGAAATTAATAACGCCAGCAAGCAAACAAACACCATGTCTTGCACACCTAACACTGCCTTCTCCATGTGGGCTCTGCTTTGAACAATGCAAAATGTCAACCCTACTGGGAGGCTCTCTGTTTTGGAAGGAGAATGCCAAGTCAACGTGCTGGCAAACCTGCAGAGTCTCTGTGCCTTAACACTGCAAAACCATCTCAGCATCTCACCCCAACCCACATTCATTATTAAATACAGTTCTGCAGGCACGTACAAATCAGCAGTGTGAAAAGAGGTGACCCAGCAAGGGAGACGGGAAACAAATGGCAATGCCTGTTACCAGAGATGTTAATCCTTGTAGAACTGTACCAGCAGGAAAGTGTGGCCCTCCTGAAGACAACAGGGCACGGGCTGACAGCTGAAAAACACAAACTCAAACAGCATTTTTCCTATGCAACCTCATCTAGGTTAGCCTGCTCTAGCAAGGGGTGGACTAGATGATCTCTAGAGATCTCTTCCAAACTCCACCATCCTGAGCATCCAGTAACAAGGAAAATTCCAGTTGTTTGACAAGTGTAGGTGATCTCCAATTTAGGCTGCAGATTTTCCTGTGTTGAGTACTTCTGATGGCAAATGTACTCCTAACATTGAAACGAGTGCAAGTCCAAAGTAAAATATGTCAATTTTTCTCCCAGCCTCTAAACTTCATGCAGCTGATTCCTACTTGTACAAGGCTAAGCCTGTGAGGCTTATGTTCCTCTGAAGTAACATTTTCCTGTACAGTCTATTTTCTGTTACAATGATTGGATTGTAGAGCTGAAATGAATGTCAGAATTGTTTGCTGGATACATTACCAGATACCTTCTTGTCTGAGGCCCAGAAAGAGAAATTAGGTTTGCAATAAGAGATAAGTTTTTAGCTTTCCAAAGCAAAGGTTTCGTGTCATATAAAACATTCCCAGATAGTGATTTGCATGATGAATTTTGCTCACTAGGTATACTCCTAAGCTTATTTATACAAAAGAATACTCACCTCAAATGTGTCCTGTATATTATATTTACGGGAAATGAAAACATTAGTAAACAGCCCTTCTACAGACCCAAAAGGCACTGTGAATTGTGTGTCTGCTTCAAGTCTGTGAGATGATGAAGGTGAAGAGGCAGCAGGCTGGGGCAGGACCCTGTCTCCAAGGAAGCCCAGAAGAAACAAGAGGGAACCAGGATGAGAAGGGTCCTGCCCTGGTTGTCCAAGGCACACATATGTCACACCAAACCTGTGCCATTCACCCTAGGTGCTCATGTGGTCCATTTCTTCATGAGGACTCGGGTGCTGTGATTTCTAAGGAAGATCAGCACCTCTGTTTGATATTCTTAGCCAGTGAGAAGCATGTCAAATATAGATGTGTTTTTACATGCACGTACAGAAGCACAGAAAATTGTGTAGACATGCAGGAGGGATATATCATGGCAGTTAGAATTAGCCATCTCCCTTTGGTTGCTGGACATTCTGCAGGACAGATGCAAAATAACCCTTCACTCCTAATGAGGAAAATTGCCTCTCCTTCACTCTGGCAGAGAAGTGGGAAGGTTTTGGGGTTCTCTTCTCCTGATGGCACTAGGTGTCAGTCCCACAGCAGGGAACATCCCTGGTCCTGGCAGTGAGTATCTTACTGTGTGCTTCATGGATACCAAATGTCTTCTCTTAATGTCCAAATGTCCTGGGTAAGTAGTCTAGGGTAAGACTACAGGCAGGCTTAAATGTATATAGTATTGCTCTATAGATGTGTGCAGGAAATAACGTTCCTGAAAGCTGCATTTCTCTAAAGTCAAGAAACTAGAGAGTAAGGAACCAAGGGGGAAAAATGCTAGGTTCCTACTGAAGTTGAAGGGGATGTTGGCACTGACTTCTGTAGGAAATGTCTACTTGCTGTAGTGAGCTATAACTGGATGAAAGCTTGAAAGATAATCCTTCACAGCCTGTCTAGGAGACTTTGTGTGTGGGGGTGTGTTTATGGCTATAATTTATCACTCTGTGGTGGAGATCCAGAAGTCCACTGGAGAGAGAAAGGCCCTCCTGTTTCAGGCAGGCCACATGTTTTTTCCTGGAGAGCAGCAAGAGGGATCAATGAACTCATGGAAGAGCAGATCTACCATGCAGCTGAGCTGCACAACTTGGAGGATGCTCCCTTTGCAGTCCCTTTTATAAGTTCTACCTGGAACCATTTGTGGTCCAGCCCTGACCTTGGTTTCCAGTATAACAATACTTGCTTGCTTAAAATGACTTTTTTGGGGGGAAGAACTCTAGCGGTTTCTCCCTCGTAGCCAGCACTACTTCACCTTACATGTCCTCTCAAGATGTATTGAACTAATTGATGAGTTTTAAAAGGCATCTATCTGGAATGCAACATATTTGTTCAATAAATCTCTGTCTTCTCTGTGAGAAAAAAAAATTAACATCATTAATTCTACTCCACAGACTGGGAAGCTGAAACACAAAGAGGCAAAGTTATCTAACAGAGACAGAGCACAAAATATAACCAGGCTCCTTGTGTCCGACACAGGTCACACAGCTGGAGGCTATCTCAGTGGCCAAAGCCCAGCTCACAAACATCCCTCTTCCAAAAAACCTGACCTTACATCTCAAGCTAGATTAGAAAAATCAAGCCTAAGTATCAAAGGCCAAATTCCAGCCTCATTCAAACACACTCAAATGAGTGTTGGTGTGACAGAGGTTAACACTTGCAATGATTTTTATGAGCAATATATTTTACCATAGGATTTGTGGCGTACACAGGCACGACTTCTCCAGCAGTTCCAATTATTGTGTTATATTTAACAGCACCAAATAAAAACAGAGCAGTTGGATCGATATCATATTCATCTTTTATTCCATAAATAAACTTCATTGGTTTGTAAGCTGGTTGTTTTTACTTCCAAAATGTACAAATATAGATTTAAATATTTTTTTGGAGGAAACATTGCAGATGGTTTCAGTTTTGATGCAAACACACTTCTTGGCACCACTTCTTAATATGCCATTTCTATAAATACTTAATGCTCACAGAAGTGGAGTAAAATATATATTACAATAAAAAAAAACCCACAAAAACCAGTGTTATAATCGAATTTTTAAGTATTGCTCTTTAACAGGTAAGCTTGCTGCATAGATTCACTACATAAACAGGAATGGAGTTCTTCAGAGGGCTAAAATATTGGTCTCTTTTGCTGTGTTAGGTATTAATGAGAAACTGCTGCTGCTGTGATTACGTGGTAAAGCTATTTTAGCCAGTTCCTAAACATCACAAATAATGATATTCATTTTTCTTTACTTCAAGGATTTAACTCACAGGAAATCAATTAATAAAATACTTCAGAGATATAAGTTCTCCAGATCTTATAAACCCAGTTCTATTGCTTCAGAGACGTGTACTTTTTAAAAGATTAAGATAAATAATATCACCATCATTCAGTATTTGCATTAAAAACTCCTAAAATAATTTCCTCTGGGTAAACTGACCAAAAAGTGATGTTCTGAAGCAGCTGTGTTCCCTTTTAGACTGGTTTTGATTACTTGAAAGTTGCCTTGAAATTTCAATTGAAATATAAATGATCTTTATCTAAAGAGATGAAGCTAAGAAAAAATACCTCCAGGTAACTGAGATAACAGTGTATTTTATGGCTTATCTAGCAGTCAAAGGCATTCAAGATCCAATTAGGAGGATGGTCAAGAGAATTCTTTTGTCACTCTGTGTTTCTTTGAAGAAGCCGGTCCAGTAATTGCTAGGAGACAAAAAGCAATGCAGAACAGCTTTAAGATCCTGTTACAATACATGAGGTGGATACAACTGTGGACATCTTCAGTGATACTGCAGGTGAGATTTATAAATATCTAAAGGGTGGGNAAAGGTCCCTTCCAACCCTGCCATTCTATGATTCTATGATTTCCAGGCTCCCCTGGCAGATGCTGCCTCTACGGACCCGTTCATGAGTGAAGAAGAGTTCAGCAACTTCCCTCAGCGCTCACAGTAGGTCCTTACCTTTTTAAAGATCTCCACACGCAGTCTGTTGCTCTGGATGATGATTCGTTTCTGTTTCTCCTTTTGTTTCTTTTTCACTTCGGGTAAATTGTCGTAAATCCTGGAATGAATTCACAAAGTTAACTTCCCACGTCACCCCTAGGACTCAACATCATTTGTTTTTCCTATAGGAAACATTTGCCTTCAATGCAGTACTTGTCATTAGTGGGCACGTCTAAGTACTTGAATGAGATTTAAGACACAGGAATTATGAATTATTAACAATTTCTTTTCCCTATAAAATCTGACTTGATGAAAAACTCTCCTAATTTTGAACTAAAAAGTCCAGATAGTTCTTCTCCCCCTCTACTCTCCCCTGCTGAGGCCTCATCTGGAGTCCTGTGTCGAGTTCTGGGCTCCTCAGCTCAAGAGGGACAGGGAACTGCTGGAGAGAGGCCAGCGCAGGGACACCAAGATGATCAGGGGACTGGAGCATCTTTCATATGAGGAAAGGCTGCGGGACCTGGGGCTGTTTAGTTCTGAGAAGAGGAGACTGAGGGAAGATCTTATTAACATTTACAAATAGCTAAAGGGTGGGTGTCAGGAGATTGGGGCAGCACTTTTTTCTGTTGTAGCTAGCAACAGGACAAGGGGTGATGGGATGAAGCTGGAACACAAACAGTTCCACTTAAATATAAAACTCTTTCACTGTTGAGGTGAGGGAGCCCTGGCCCAGGCTGCCCAGAGGGGTTGTGGAGGCTCCTTCCTTGGAGGTATTCAAGACCCGCCTGGACATGTTCCTGTGTGACCTGATCTAGGTGAATCTGCTTCTGCAGGGGGGTTGGACTGGATGATATCTAAAGGTCCCTTCCAACCCTGCCATTCTATGATTCTACGGGATCGAGTTATCTCAGTGCAGCAGCAGAATTCCAGAGTAACTTCTGAAGAGCTCAGTGGAGTTGGTTTCAATTCATAGCAACGTAATTCAAACCAGAATCTGACTTGTACATTTTCTTTATATTTACATCACAACATTAACACCAAGCAATTATTTTAAAGCATTTTTTCTAAAATACAAGAAAACTGTACATATAAGAAAACTTATAAGACTGTAGACTGTTAACAACTTTTCACTGCTATTAGGAACTCAGTCTCCCTGCTTTAAAAAAAACATGAGCTGCTTTCCAAAAGGTGACTTCTGGTCTAATCTTTTTCCATTGAAATCAATGATAAAATTCCCAGGGGGGCTGAAAAGAAAGTCAGACCTTCCTGTTCTTTGCATGCATACAAAGCCTGTTCAGTTCTGGTTTTCCCTCGTAATATTGTGCAATGCTGAGGCCTTGGAGCAGCCTGTTTTGGCTGGAGATTGTGTTTTGGAGACGAGAAATTGGACACATCTTGAGCACTCTTAAAAACGGGATGAATTCTGCATGATAGCTGTTTAATGATGGCATGAAGTGCAGTGCAGTTGGAGATCAGACACTGCATTCTGAATAGTTTGCTCTGATTCCTGTACTGTGTGCCATAATCAAGGGGAAAAAAAGCCCCAAAGTGACTATACTGCTTACATTTTTGAATGTCCAACGTGAGGTACTTGTCAGGGGCTTAGTTTTCAAGCTGTGGGTACCCCACGCTGTCTGAAATATCTAGAAAAGAGGTGCTCCAAGGGCAGGGCTGCTCACATCTATCAACGTGATGGAGTGGAAGAAAACCACGAGCATTGCACAAAAGCATGGCAAGCAGCAGGTCAGACCAACCCTCCTGCATGTGGAGGTGACGTGGAAATATATTGCCTGAGGCGTGAGGGGGCAGCTATCCGATCCGCAGGGAACTCTAAACCAAAGCCACTCGTACCTTTTTGATCTCATGTGCATCTCCTTCTCTGGAATGAATCTTTCTTTCGGTTTGAAGAGGTTATCTAGCAGAGGGAAAAGAAAGTGAACACTGGAGGAATTGGCATGCACTGGAATTTTAAATGGCACATTCCATGGAGTCATGATTTACTAGTTGATGAAACTTGTGAGGGCTCCATGAATCAATGGACAAGCATTTAAAAAGTTTACCTGAAGCTGGATTGGTTCCTGAAGCTGCCCTACAGAAAGGGAAGGATGGATAAGACCCATAGCAACCACCCTCATTGCAGAGTTCATCTGTTTTAAATGCACAGGACTTTTTTTTTCATAGTCACATGCAGCTGTGTATGCCCTTTATTCAGATTTCTGCTGCATCAGGTGATCTGTTTTCCACACTTGCTCCTGCAGGCAGTGGCACCTGCTTACACTGGCAGCATCCTCAGCTGATGTGTGTTGGGAATCTGGCCTGGTATGATCATTTCTGATTCAATTTACACCTGTTTTGCAGGGCTCTGAATAATGGTGCTGAGCATTTCTTACTCTTTCCTGATCAAATATGAAGATAACTGTGATGATTCCAATCAGCATTTCCTTGGATACAGGAAAATAGCTGCCAATCTCAGCAGTCAGCTAGGCTCAGGAAGAGGTAATTTTTACACCTTCCTTGCAAAAATGGCTTCTGAATGGGAAGGGATGGTGTTTTTACAAGGTGGAAAGTCAGTGAATATGTTATCAGAACTAACTCTGGATGGAGACTTTGTCTAGCCATGTTTATCAGGGAGAGGAGGAAAGGGAGGACTGCTGTCTGGAAAGCTACACTATTTAGTTTTACACCAAGATAACAAAAGTGGGGAAACAGGGCAGGATCATCCCCCCCACCTCCCCATATAGCAGGACACATCCAGAGCAGGGAAAGGAACATCCCTGTGGTGAATGTGTGGACATTCCTTTTTTCTACTGTAGCTAGTAACAGGACAAGGGGTGATGGGATGAAGCTGGAACACAAAAAGTTCCACTTAAATATAAGAAAAGGTTCTTCCACTCTGAGGGTGAGGGAGCCCTGGCCCAGGCTGCCCAGAGGAGTTGTGGATGCTCCTTCCTTAGAGGTCTTCAAGACTCACCTGGACACGCTCCTGTGTGACCTGATCTAGGTGAACCTGCTTCTGCAGGAGGGTTGGACTGGATGATCTCTAGAGGTCCCTTCCAACCCTGCCATTCTATGGTTCCATGAATGAGCTGCTGCCCCGATGCACACAGGTGACATGGTTAGTTGTGACTTTAACTTCTCAGTTCAGGTGTGCAAAAGAAATGGTTTTATGTTCTGATGACCAGAGCATTGCCTACATCTAGCCAGTTTTCCCCAGGTCACTGAGGAATATTGTGCCCTGTGTAATCACAGTAATCTGAAAAAGTATTTGCCAGTATCTTTGCAGAACACGTGTATGAGATAAATACATGTGCAAAGCTTTAAGCCTTCCCATTTTCCAATACAGTCTAGAAGACATAATATATATCACAGCAGGCACCATGTCGGCCTCTTTCTGCCATTTCACTGAAGAGACAAAAATACAATAGTCGTGGCAGAGAAGTAAATACAGAGAGTAATTCATCCCAGAACAGATGGCCCCGAGCAGACTCCGTGACCACTGGCCAAAAAAAGACCCCAGGTTTGCTTCCCCACTGTTTAAGATACCAAACATTTCAGGGATATTTATGGGAGATGTCTCAGCAACCACACAGCCCCGAGCAGCTCACAGGGCTACACCTAGAGCCAAATTCGTACTCAGATTCCTGTGTTCCTAAGGAAAATGCTATGTGAACTCTTAGATCCCTGTTGCATCTCAGTGTTAGAATAAAGAGAGTTAGGCAGCAGTTCTTGTTCTGTACTGGTACAGTTTTCAAAAGACAGCTTAAGAATGTAGAAGAGGCTGTGAAGCCTCCTCTGCCTGAAGACTAACCCTTCTCTATCCAGAGGTTGTCTACACTTAATCAGTAACCTTCAGTACACACCAGCAACATGCACAATTTGCTAGGAAAACAGAATTTGCCTTTTATTTACTAGTGTTGGTATTTAAAAATATTTAATTACATGTTGGTCAACTTGTAAGGAATAAACACTTGGATGCTATTGCTGTCCAAATAACCCTGAAACCTAAGGGAGAAGATTGCCTATGACCCACGTGGTCCTGGCAAAGGATTAAGGTCCATGGGCATTGGTTTTCTGGGACCAGGGTGGATCCCAGCCCACTTCAGAGCAGCCTCATTATAGTCCCTTGCTGCTTGAGGCTGCACACCTCATTCTGACAGCTCAGGATTGCAGGATGCATCCCTTCCTGCAAGGGATGGCTGAAATTGTATGAAGCTGTGGGTTTCCTACAGCACTTCGTGCTACACAGCAAATTCAGGAGCCTGTTTTGTCTGTGTGGTAATATGGCTCTCAGCACAAGATACCAGAGCCTTGCATGTTCCTCTGTCCGTGGGCACAGGATTACAGCTGAGGGCACTGGAAATAAACCCCCAGTAGAAACCTGCACTACCTGCACCAAGTCCCCACACGCTGAGTCAAGGTTGACCTCTCCCATGATATGACCAGCCAAGAAGCACTGAGCCTGAGTTTCGTATCACTCCCTATGCACTGTGAGTGTCGTCCACTCAAACTTATGACTTTTTCTTTTATTTTAGGAATTCTAAGATGTAGGAATTCAGGAACAAAAGTAATTGTTTCAAGGATCCCTCTCCCCCTCTTTTTTCTCCCTAGATGTTAATGTGGCACATTAACATTTCCAGACCTAGCCCAGCCACCAGAACACGTGAGGGATGAGAAACCCAGCCTGGGATCTACAGGCCTGTGACCTATCTTGTAAACAGCATGACAAGCTAATCTGTGATTTTATTAGGAATGACTAAGACAGGCTGGCCTCTGTGTTCCAGTGCTGGGAAGCACCACAGAGGCCGAGAGCTGTGGGAGCACATGGCTGTTTCTCCAGACTAATCCTCTCCTGATGGCAGAGAAACAGTCTTGAAGGGCATCAGACCCGTCACTGCCTGTGATTCTGCCTGGAAATAGGTATGTGTCTGTGCTGGTGGCTTTGAAGGGAAGGATTAAATGGAGACCTTGGGGAAACTCCTCCTCCTCATAAAAAAAAAAAATCAACCTGGGTTATTCAAATACCCTTTGTGAAGCAGCTTAGAGTCAGAAGATGAACTCTTAGGGGTAAACATTCATGTAGTGTCTCTCAGCTTCCTCTCAGGTCACTATGTATATGAAAAAAAATCTCATGCAAGCATCAAGAGATAGGACCAACCCTTGATAGATAGTAGGATCAGAATTCAAACATTAACTGAAAAACAAGGAAAAATTGGTCTGAATGAGAAAAATAAGATGTGTATGTACATCTCAATATTTGCTAACAGTCAGTACTGAGGCATAAATGCTTTCAAAGTGGAAAAGCAGCACACATTCAGAGCTATAATAACCTGCCATCATCAAGACCCAAACTAACATACTTTCCTACAAAGAAAAGATCAAAGCAGAGCATAAGGTGGACAATTTCCTAGGTTGGTAAGTCTTATAAATTGCATTTTATCCAGGTTCCTAACAAAATTTCATAGCCTTGTATTACTTTTGGAGAAAACTGTTCTGAAGTACAGAAAAGATGGGATTTCAAAGCAGACATTCAGCCTTTCCAGTGATGCACCCCAGTACAGACAGGAAAAAGTATAGACAGAAAGGCATGAAACACTTCATTGGTGTTTTATCCAAACCTTGTGGAACTATAGATGACTTTTTGAGGTCCCTTCCAACCCTTAAGATTCTGTGATTCTGGTATTTACACTGACACTGTGTGTAACAGTGGTCTCACATCCCCATAGTGGGAGAAAGAGGCCACTTCAGCAAGTTATAAATTAAGGAAATGGGTCATCACTGTAATGTATTTTAACTAATGCTAAACTGCACCTCAGACAGGATAAGTAACTTCCCTGCTCAGGAAGTTAGTAAATGTTTAGACAGAGACCAGATAACATGATTGTGTTGGAACTGTCCCCTGACTTCCTATTTACAACTAAATCACTGAAACACTTAGAAAAAGAGTGGCAAAAGGTATCAAAGGCTAAACTCTGCCTGTCAGAATATACATGCATTTTCCCCTAACACGAGTACAAAACCTCAAAGTTTGGTAGTAGCTAAAATCTGCCTTCAAAGATGTGTTGTCAGCCCCTGAAAAGCAAAGCACTGATAACAGTGCTTCTCTAATCCAACTGCTTTTGCACCAAACTGAAAAAAAAATGATTCACCAAAACTCATTTCCCCAGAGAAGTCCTAAGACACATATGATTTTTTTTTTCTCAACACTGCTTTTTAAATCCCCTAAAAAAATTAAATCAATCAGCCTTGAATCTAAGATAAATGTGAAGGTGGCATTCAGCTTAACGTGCCCGTAGCACTGCACTGGGGATTCATCCAGAGAATATGAACTAGTGTCTACACCCAGGGGTGCTGCCCAAACTTTTACACATTGGGTGTCGATGACTTCATGCAATGAATTACTTCAGCTGCAGTCAATAGATGAGGTTTTGGTACTATTTAAAATGCAATACATAATGGTTTAAAGGTTTGATGGTAAGACTGCCTGGACTTTCTGCTCATCTCAGAGAAATGCTGAAGCTCACAAGTGGTCCTTCACTCAGGAAGACTCACACGAAGGTGGTTCATGGGCTTTCCAGCTGTTCAGGACTGTCCTACACCATAGCTTTTGAGACTTCTGATCCTCCTTTTCAGTCACAAAACAGAAAACCTCTCTGGGTTTTCCCACTAAAACCTCACTAAAAAAGCAGTAAAGTTTACAAGTTTATCAAAACATTTTCACACTGAATTAACATTGCACATGACGCAGGAGATTTCAATCCCCTCTGTCCGTCATTCATGGATTTCATCCAGAAAGAAACCTAATTAGCATCTTGCCTGACCTTCCTAAATCATTCTTGTTTGATGAGAGCGTGTAGTCTTGAAAAGCATAACACTGATTTCAGAAAGCAGCACTTAATGAAGAAGGTAGGACAGATAGTGGGAAAGTCATCAAAAGATTAATTCAATCTTTGGTAACCTTTGCACCAGCTTCTTAATCCCCACTTTTGCAGTTTCAGTGTCTAATCATGGGTGAAATCAGGGCTTTTACTCCTGGATTAAAAAGTCCATCATCAAAAACTCAGTTTTCTATTTGGCCGCTGAAAACTCCAATGAAATTACTTCTCAGCAAAGGGACTGAACTTCATTGAGTCACCCATTCTAAGGCACGTTGTTTCAATGCTATCATCTTCAACCCAGAAAACTCTTCATATTTGAAGATTTTCCAATTTATTGCCACCTTCCTTGCACAGAGGCTGGCCATCCACCCATCTTGCAAGGATGAAGGCACAGAGGGAACATGCTGGTCACCTTGTTCATTGCATCACCTCCTCCCTTGTCATCACAGTAATGTGATGCTCTAAAGGGACTGTGTCATCCACTGCCAGTGACCTGCACTGTACTGCTGTGTTTAGCTGACTCATAGGCACTGCTCTAATGAATTTGATGAATAACAATATCATAAAAATAGGTCATTCCTCTTCCTAATTCAATTACCTGACTGCAGCTTAGTCTTTATTAAGAGCTGACAGCCTTAGCCAAGAGGCCAGATGCCAAGAGGATCAGTAGTACTACTGCTAGCTGTGAATTTTGATGGGGAAAAGGCATCTGAGAAATGGCACAACTCAAGTCACACATGAACAGAGCAGGGCTGGTGGCCACGAACATCCCATCAGCCACCAATGAGATCCAAAGATGATGAGGATGCATATCAGTGGCTGCAGGATTTGCTGGCTGCACGCTTACTACAAATCCTCTGATTGCCCTTTTTTCTCTCTCTGCAGTCCAAAACCCAACCTCCCTGGTTGTAGAGCTTCTCAAGAAACCAACTCCTTGAAAATACAGCCAACCAACCATTAATCCTCACCCTCCAGCCTCTCACAGCTACAACAAAACTTTTTGGAAAGGTTTAGAAGCACAACTGAGGAGAGACAAACTTGTTCCTAAAATATTACTAAAGACACAGGATTTGGATACAAACCCAGAGGAACATAGTAAGGCACCCTGATAGGGGTTGAATGGGAACCTTCCACTTGTATTGCCATTTCCAACAAGCCACCCTCTCGAAGCAAAGGGAAATGGAAGGTATGGAAAAAGCCACACGTGCCCAAGAAATTTGTGTTAAACCTCTGAAAGTGCTTGTGTACAAGAAGATCACAAGGCTGTTCATTATGCAGATTTAAAGGCCTATAAACAGCTGGTAGTCCTGTCACTGAAGTAATTACATTACGGGTTCTGGAGATTTAAATCCAGTTATTTGAACATTGTTTCTATTCAGTTCGTCACAGTGGGATCTCTAATTTGTTCAACAGCAGAGTAGTCTATCTTGGACTAATTAGCACTCTTGGAATTTAGCAGTACACAGCACACAGCACAAAGGCTAGTGTGAGAGCTGCAGGTTCTTCTGCCTTCCACGTGCTCTTGTGTCAAGACAAACCCTTCTGCAGGGTAAACACGTTCCTTTTGCTGAGGTTACTTTCGGCGTTCACCTTACAGCTGAGAACAGCAAACAATTTGGGGTTTTTGAGGATAAGAAGGTAAATGGAAACTGCACAGATGTTGGAATATGTATGGAAATTAAGCTGAATAGTAATTATTTCCTTCCACAGGAAGCTACAGTTGTGACAACACTGGGAAACCGAGCTAGCTGATAACGTCATATTATCGCTAAAGACACTTGAGTCTGACGGTGTTATCTCAGGTGGGGAAAACTCTCTGAATGAGGTCATTGTCCTTCTTTCTGAGTTAAAATTATTGTATTGGAATAAAAAGCTGTCAGTCCAGGGTGAAGCACGTGCAGCAAGGTTCTTTCAGAGAGATGTGATGGCAGCAAACTTGTTAAGTGCAGAGGGAAGCATCTCGGGTGGTTTAACCCCATTTACGCCTGCACAAAAGCAGGCTGCTGTCCAAGGGTCCTGTGCCACCTTTCCATGCAGGCATGGATGTGCCCATGGGGAACTGGGCTCGGGAATGGCTTCTGGTTGTGGAAAACTGGTCAGGTAATTAATGTTGTTGCCTATGCTTGCAGCCAGTATGCCACAGTGGCCTGCTCCCTGAGCACCTCAAGGCTGCTCAGAGACACACTATTGCCCAGATATCCAACATAATCCAGCCTTTAGGTCACTGTGTTGGGATCAGTGGAAACTCATCAGCCAACCTGCTTTTACCAAAATGGCCACTGGAAAACATACCAGGATGTGCTAGCAGTGAGCCCTATGAACACCAGAACAGACACAGGCTTCCAGATGACCACAGGAACATCCACAGGGACACAGGGCAGGTCTGTGCCCTCTGCTGCTGCCCAGTGCCCCCTGGGCAGCTGTATCCTGGAAACACAACACTGAGGCTCAGCCACCAGCCCCTGTCCTCAGCATTAGTGTCAGTCAAGCTACTCCTGGACCACAACCAACTCACAACCAAAAGCTGGAGGTGGCATTCGGGACCTTCTGTGCTTGTACCTACAAGAGACACCTTAGGATGTTTTTTCTTTTCTATGCACTTTCTGTCTGTATAAATCTCAGGCTCTCTACCACTTCAAAAGCTGGCATCGAAATAGACAGTCAGGGGTAAGCCCTGCCCTGTTTCCTTTGCTCAGCCAACTTTGGCTGACAGGCAGCTTCTGGTGTCACCTGTGCATGGGTGCACTACGTGAGCAGCCTGGCAGCTCTCTTTGGGAAGGGTATTGCTCTCATTACACCCACACAAACGGGAGGCTGGTGCCAAGGGAAACAGTGCTCCTCTCCTCCCTCACCATCTCCTACCTTCTCTCATATCTCTTCCAAACGAGCTCATCTGATCACAACACTGTGAGATGAACTGGATCAGTGACCTGATCTGATAAAAACCCCAGAGAGGGAATCTTAGAAACAAATTAGAAAGCACCTCCTGCTAGATGCTACAGAAATATGGGGGCACGGATGGGCACAGCACCAGAGCAGGTGGTGGCACTGCTGCTTATGCCCACAGCCTCCCTTGCACCACTTCATAATGGAAAATGGCATCCTCACATCTCTGGGATTTTGATGCCACTCCCCATCTCAGTAAATGCAACTGTGCTTGCATCCCCTACCTGGACTACAGCTGCATTTTCATCTTATTTTGCTTTGGTTTTCTACAAACGAGATAAAGCTCTTCCTTGCTTTAAAAGCACATTTTACCTGCTAAAATTGCTTTTCCAGAGAATACAGAGTAATGATGACAGCAAACTTGTCTTCCTTCCAGCTTTTGGGGCAGGCAGAAGGGAAGGAGGAGGCACTGACCCTGGTGTCAGCAGCCACAGCAGAAGGATACAAGCAGCCAGTGCCCTTGGTGAGCACAAGGGGGAAGCCCTTGTCTCTTCTGCAAGAAGCTGCAACTAGAAAAGCTTGGGAGCATCTGTAGGTAACAAAGATCCCCCACTCTGGGACTCATTAGTGATATTAATCCTTTTGCACAACAGCATCCACCCCAAGTCCTAGAATACCAGTTGTCAGGACTCAGAGCAAATTAAATATGCTCAGTATACTTCTCCACAGCCCTCTGAACTGCAGCCTACGCAGCTGTGCTTCATCAGGAACCCAGGATTTCCAACCTTCATTACAGCTCTGCTTAAATAACAGTCATGTGACACTTCTGTCATACAAATGTTGAGATCTCACAAACAAAAAGCTACGTGTGGCTACAAGAACACAGATGAGTTACAGAAACTAAGGGCTCTCTGTAGACACATTTATCTTTAATGGCCAACCACTAAACGAGGGAAAGAGCAATTTACTTCAATAATTAATGCATACATTTCAATATTACCCTTTTATTACAAAACAAGCATAAAGACTGGTCTTTATCATTTAAGAAGAAATCAGTTTCACTTTTTTTTTCTTGGGAAAGCATTTGCAGAGCAGTTTCAGACTTTCAAACACAGCGGAAGATATTTGCACTCCTTCTAAGACCTATGGCAAGCTCCTGGCCTGTGCCACTGCCTGCTGCAAGGGCATGCTGGTACTGGTGCAGAGCTGCTCACATCACAGGGTAGACTGTGTCAAACCACAACAAAGGGTGCAGATGCAGTGGCAGAAACTGGTGCTCCCCAGTGCAAAGCACAGCAAGAGCCCTGAGTCGAGGACTGCACCCAATCTCCTTCCTCAAGCAGCAAAAGCCATCTGTGTGATTCCCAGTGTTGAGGAATTAAAAGAATTTATCTGCTGCTTCCTCCAGGTGACCCATCTCAGTTGCTGAATGTTCTCAATGGATTTGTTTTCTTCAGTAGAATAATGCAGCTTCAAACAGCCACAGATTTAAAAAGCCAAAACTTAAAGAGAGATGCCAATCAATCAAATCTTTCTCTTTAGTCAACTGAACTAAGTAAGAGTCAGATAGCAATTAAAAAAACCCCAAACAAACAGAAAAGAGAAACAAAAGTAGTTTCTTTAACACCTTGCAGCTAGATAATATTTACAGAGCTGCTATTGGGAGGGAGCTGCGAGGGAGAACAGTTTTACACGCTGTATATTGAGTCTGTTTACCACTAGGGTAGTAAAACAACCTAATCAACTTGATTTAAGAAATCACAAGAGTTTAGATACACTGATTTAGCAGCCTTGCATACAGCTGCTGGGCAGACAACCATTTTTTCCACAGCTAGGTTGCTGCTGAGAGTTTCATGAGTCAAGTGGCAAGTCCATACCAGAAAGCTGCTGATGAGACTGGGACTCCTAACTCCTGAATCTCACCTGTCTCCCTGCCTCCCATTTCTCTCCCCAAACATTCTGTGGCCCGCAAGAGGTACGAAACATCTTTTATTGCTGTCACCTCTACGACTAGCAGCAACTTGCAATCACGCTGAAAAACACAACTGCATGTGACATCAAAAACTCCCCACAGAAGATTCCTTCCACTGCCACAGCTACAGACACACTGCTGGTGAAAATTCAGCTTACCACTGAGTGGGTGAGGAACGGTGTATTGCTTTTTTCTGCTTGAAGTGGACGCTGAGGAAAGCTTACGAACAGGAAGTGCTCCTTGGTTGCTCGCAGGAGCATCACTCTGCTGGGCTTTCCTCAGCTGGACCATATGTTCAAGTCTCTTCAGCCTTTCTTGTGAACGAGAGATGAACTGAGGATTATAGATTTCTAGTGCTTCCTAAATGAAACAGAGGCACAGCTTAGCTTTAAAGCTGAAAAGAAAGAAAAAACACCCAACCCCATGATATGCATCTAATTGGGTTCAGTAAGAGATTATCAATGAACAAAATCCCTTCTCTGTACAAAAGCCACCAAACTGCCTTCCTGTCTATCTGTACTGTTCTGTACTATTAGAAAGTTGCCTTGGTGTGAAATTTCCATATCAGACAAAGGAGAATTTCTGACACAACACCAGCTTTCAGAAAACATATCCAAAAGGGTTTGAATTACATATTTTTATGAGTTATCCAAATTCAAGTTCTTGATGTCTTGCCCGTTTCCTCGTCTCACCTCATCACCGAAGCAGCTTGTCACTGACAGTTCACAAGCTTCCCTGTTTATTTAGATTGTCATGCAGATCTATTCATGGATGATCCAGAAAAAGAAAATGCTTTCCAATCAAAAGCTGCTTCAACATTTAGGAATGTCTTAGGATGGAAGACACAAGCAGAGATGGGTCTGCAACATGTGATTCTGGAGGAGGAAGCAGGAAAGCATATCTGCTGCTGGGGTTTGGTATCAGCCTGGGGTCTTGCCCTCACCTACTGCTGCTCAGGGTACTGCATGTCATGCACCTTTGGGAATTTGGCCATTTTAAGGTAATATTTCAAAAGTCTCTTTGTAAAATCTGTAAGTCTCCAACCTTTTACCATGTTCCTCTACAGAAATGGCAGGTGGGGCTTAGAATGTTGAGGGTTTTTACCACCAGATAGCCAAACAAGTCTTGGCAGCTTATGCAGGCTGGAAAGGAGAAAAGTCAAGGAAATGTGCACTTCTGCTGTGAGGAAGCAAACACCATCCAAGAAAACAAGCAGCAAAAAGTGAAGAAAAAAACCAATCAAAAATAAAAGCCCCAACAAATCCTCATATTAAGAGCAACAATAACAACAAATTGGTGTTTTACCTGCAGTGTCTGTGGGGCTGGTGGGATCTGCTGAGGCTGGGAGCCAGTTTCTGGCTGGGTGAGCGTGTGGTTTTCCTCAGGAGTAGCATCTGGTGAGTGAGCCGTGGATGGTGTGCCCCTGCCTGCTCCCTCTCGCTCCTCCTCCTCCTCGTGGTCCTTGCTTTTGTCACTTGAACCACAGAATTCGTAATGGCCTTCGAGAGATTTAAAAGTTCATTAAGAGTGCATGGTTAATTTTTTATTGGGTTCTCCACCTCATTAGACATAGAGGGCAATTTCTGAAATAAGAATGCCAAGGTATTATTAATAGGTCTCATTAAGCAGAACAGATCATCTAATCACAGGTGCTACTCACTGCCCTGTGACACCCAGAGTATCTTTCACATTGAAGCATAATTAAACCACTCAGACACTTAGCTCCATTTGCTGGCATTCACTGCCCAAAAGCAAGACACTACTGTAACACAGTTGCATTATGGAAAGCAGAGGGTATCATGCTGTGACTTGCAGTTTGAGCTCATTTCAACTTATTACACATATTGTAAGAATCAGCATATTCATATCTGGAATACTGTGTCCAGTCCTGAGACCCTCAGTTCCAGAAGCACGGGGAGCTGCTGCAGAGAGTTCAGAGCAGGGCCATAGAGATGATGGAGAGGAGCATCTCCCTTGTGATGAAAGGCTGAGGGAGCTGGGGCTCTTTAGCTTGGAAGAGACTGAGGGGTGACCTCATTCTTGTTACAAATACATAAAGAGTGAGGGTCAGGAGAGAGTCAGGCTGTTCTCAGTGTGGCCAATGGTAGGGCAAAGGGCAACAGGTATAAGCTGGAACAGAAGAGGTTCCAAAGAAACACAAGGACAAACTTCTTCCCTGTTGAGATGAGGGAGCACTGACAGGGGCTGCCAAGATGGGTTGTGGAGTCTCCTTCTCTGGAGACATTCCAAACCCAGCTGGATGAGTTCCTGTGTGACCTACTCTAGGTGGTCCTGCTCTGGCAGGCGGATTGCACTGGATGATCTCTAAAGGTCCCTTCCAACCCTTCAGATTCTGTGATACTGTTATGGCTCTTAATCACGCACCATTTCTCTTTGACCATGCTGAGGCTCTCATAAACGGTACACTTGTTTCTGCTTTGCTGGCCCTAAGGCTTGCATGCTCTCATTTCTATAGCCAGGGGGATTATTCCACAAGTGAAAAAAGTAAGCAAAAGGTTAATACTCATTAT
This sequence comes from Urocolius indicus, assembly GCA_013401255.1. Lineage (NCBI taxonomy): Eukaryota > Metazoa > Chordata > Aves > Coliiformes > Coliidae > Urocolius > Urocolius indicus. The sequence continues at coordinate 644,463 of WBNH01007034.1, forward strand.
AGCAAATCATCCTGAAAGCTGTCAATTCACACAGTCTGCCACTGAGAACAGTAAGATGATTTTCTACACTTACAATGATACTTTGATGCTTTATGACTGATAGACCCTGCCCAAGTTAGGACCAAGAGAGGCTATGTGCTCAAAAAATCAGAGTTGACAAGATTCTCATCTAGATGACAGAACTAATCCCAAATAACAAAAGAACTTCAGAAGAGCTCCATCTGAACTATTTTGAAAAGTCACACTGGAGTACTTCTTCCTTGCCAAATAACTTGATTTCTAGAACTAAATATCTGGGAATAAAGCCCGTTACTGTTTTATTTCAATTTTTTGGTTACAATAAACTTAAAATATTTTCCTCTTTATGACATATTGTACATATTATATTGTACTTAAAAAAATATTGAAGTGATCTGTGTTGGGTACATTTGCCTTATAAAAAGCCTGAACTGTATTTCCTCCCTAAGACTGTTCTTGTTAACATTTTGGGTAAGAAAAAAAATCCCAACCTTGAAACCTGTGAACAAGAAATTAAGTGCCTTGATAAGCCAGGTTTACAGGGTTTCTGATTAACTTATCTTTCATAGATCTCGATGGATGCTTCACTTTTTTAAAACCAATTCCCTTCCAGTTAGGGGAATGGCACGACTTGATTCCAGACACTGAAAGCAGAACAGAGACTTCTCTCATCTAAACAGGTATTGCGTGCAGTAGCTTTATAGTCAATAATGGAAAAGCTTTGCCTACCTGCCTCCCTCTGTAAGAAAAAAGGTTGTATGACCATTGTAACATTTTTCAGGTATTCTCGGAGCAAATTTCTCACAAGCTCATTGACACAAAAGACAAACTGAGCTACAGCATCTCTCAGTCATCTCCTGCAAAAAATACCTTACGCATGAACACAGTTGCTAGTGTCACCTGTAAAGAAATGTTGGAAGTAACACATCCCAGCCACTGCAGAACTAGAAAAAAAAAAAACATGAGGTTTACATGCTGAAAACTTGTTGATAATCAATTCTTAATCCTTGTGTTTTTCCTTCACGGTAATCTCTCCCAGTGAGGTATTTCATGCTATGCCTGTGCACCACGTAGCTCAGGCTGTTGTGTCAAAAAGAGATTGCAGAAGTGAGAGAAAGGTATCAGAATGAGTTTGTATAAATAAACGCACTGCTGGTGTACTTTGGTTGGACTGGGAACGCTTGACTCGGCAACTCTAATGTTTTTTCAAGGTTTTCTTGAATTTAGTTACAAAGTAAGCCTATCTTTCTCATTTTAATCTTGTTTTCTATTAACCATAGCAATGTATACAGTCAAATTAGTTGATTGATCTCTCACCAGATGACTCATGCTCAGCACTTAAAGCTGGACAAAAATGGACTGACTTTCCATTATTTCACTTATTTCTTTGAGACTGATCTCATTCCATTATTGAAACCATATTCCTGACAACCACAGTAGGATTTGTACCGTACTTTTTGGGAGCCGGTTTTGCCTGTGAATGTTTTCTTCCGAGAGGATTCTTGATGAAGCTTTTGCATTGCACAAACTACTTGAGACACACATTTTTGGTTTCAGGACGCCCTGTGCTTGGATCTCTTTGGATTTGGAGGTGTCTTTGGAAGGATGTCTCTTTTTTGATAAGCCATCAGTAGCAGCAGCAGCAATTGCCTTGCTGGATGCTGTATCGAGAATAGAGACAGAGGCCATTGTGCTGTTCCTGCCCATGGTGCATTGTTTCTTGTTTCCAGACAGCACTTGTGTTCCTGTGAAAAACAGAAAAGAAAATAACCTCAAATTCTATAACATGGGAACTTTTTGCTTCTCAACCCACTAGTGCTCATTGTTTTCATTTCCTGTGTGTTTGAAAGGTTGTAAGTGACCATGACTGCCACACAGCTGTACTGCAACAAAATGTTACAGGTAGAAATAATCGCAGAGGATGCTCTTCATAGAAATATACTGCAATTCTAAATCATTGACACAAAGTCTGGTGGGCAGCGTAGAAGCCAAGGTACCTCTGACAAAAACGTGTGCTACACGTCTCTGTCTCTTATTCACTTGAGAGGAACATTTTAGATTGGTTAAGTCTGGTCAAAATGAGTTATGGATCCAATGGTTGCTGTGATGAAAACTGAGGTCCAAGTGGTTTTGGGATCAGGGTTTTAACCTCTGTAGCGGAGAGGCTGCCTCTGAAGCATTACTAGCCTCTAACTTTTCTCTTGTTTTGTTCTACCTCTGTGCAAAGCTGCAGCGGGAACCAGCAGCAGAAAGGTCTGATTTGAACAAGAGATGCTTTCCCCTGAAATCGTTTTGATGTGAAGGATGTTGCACAGCAGCTACAGCTGCAGGCCCCTGCCATGGCAAAAATCGACAGAGCTACTCAGGTAAGCTCTGTGAACCTTGAGAGATGACTCAAGGTGACCACCTAGAAAACTGAGGGGAGGGAGAAATAAGCACATAGAAATGTCGTTTTTCCAAGGTGCACTTTAAGCAGAGTTTTGAAGAGAGAAGAGATGGAATAGTAAAAAAGAAATCAGGAAATGAAATCCAGAGACTTAGAGACAGCATGGAAAAGACACCAGGAGAAAGAAGCAGCAGATGGGACTGCTTAATGTACCTATAAAGCACTCTGCCAAGTGGTCCTTGGTAGGCTGACACCCACACAGGCCATGCACACAGCATGACTCCGCTCTTGCTTTTCAATCGTGAGCATAAATTGCCTGTTAGCAGTCCTAGCCACAGGCTGACCTGAGACCTAAAGATTTATGTAGATGGAAATCATCAATAGCCATTAAAAAATGCTGAAAGAAGACAACAGGGATTTTGGAGGTACAAGGGAAAACGACCCAACTGGTTTCAGACCTAACAGCAAGCCCATACAAACCAAGCAGGGACTGTCCTATTCCATATTGTAGGTAAGACATTTAAGAAATTACAAGTGTTTCATGACAAACACATTTTAAAGAGGGACCACATGATTATTTTCCTCTGCTGACTTATTCTCAGCAGCTGTCCCTCTCTAAACGCTTCTTTCTAATGTCTTGGTTGAAATCAGAGAGAAGATTAGAAGTGTTTGTCTCCTTTGATCCGATCCATGACAAAGGGTGAGATGGCACATTGTGTTAGGCACTTCTTTATCTCATAGTCATTAAGTAAAAGTAGATCCTGCAGCATGGTGTGGGAAGTTTTCAGTTCCTTTTCCCAATCCTTTATACACTAACAATAGATGAGAAATACTCTTTGCAACAAAATGATGGCCTCTTACTCACTTTATTCATCTGAACGGCTCATGTCTCTTTTTGCTTTTCTTCTATATCTAAGGAAATCAGGGTCTAGGGTCATTAAGGCACAGCATCTAGTGTTTTTCCCTCACCAGGCAGATCAGAAAGCTTTGAACCTCTTAAGTTCCTTTCTGTAGCTGTTGATATAGGGAAAGGGAGCCATTCTCTCAAGGGATGCTCAAGTGAGGCATCCCTGAATCAGCATAGACAGACTTCCCCCACCCTTTTTTTTTCTCCTCCCCCACCTAATTACATTCATTGAGATGAACCCCATCCTAAGCAATTTCAGAGCCATAGAGAAAATCTGGTCAAAGCAAGGAAGTTCACACAAATCTCCCAAATTCTAGGCAAGCATCCAAGCTGCCCCTCATCTCTCTGGTATAACTTATTTTTGTCCTTGTTTTTTTTCCTCACACATTGCAGATATTTGCCTTATCTTTTGTCAAAAGTTAGCTGTCTTCTTGGCTGAGAATAGTTTTGATGCAAATACTCTCAGCAAACTGGATAGACTCAATTCTGTGCACACAGTTGGAGCTCATGTATATACAGTGATCTGTTCCTTCATTCCCTGCCCGATCCCATACCTGCAGTTACACACTGTGTCTCTACAAATGTTTTATGACATATAGAGGGGGGAAAAAAAACCCACTGAGAGAGATTAATGGGGTCATGGACATCAAAGAGTGTTTGTGGGAGGAGGTAGAAACACGCAGCGTGGTACAAGAAGATGAAGAAAGCAGCGGGTAGCATTAAGTAACTGCAGAGCAGCAGAGAAGGAAGTCTTTTTTTGCAAAGGCAGCCAAGATACTAGAAGGATAGAAAGGGGGGAAAAAAAAAAGATCTAAGCCACAGAAAGAACTTGAATGGAAAACAGATTATCTCTTTAAATCATCTTTTAAATTAAAATAGTTTACTGGCCAGCAGAAAGCAAAGAGGAGCAGAAAAGAAAGTGGAAAGGAGAAAAGAGTTTCTGCAGCATCACAGTAGGAGATAATTTGCCTTCCTATCAAGAAATGGTCTGCGCAGCAAATGTATGTGCTGTGAAGCCAAACAGCTCCTTGACTGAGATTGTCAGACTGCTAAACTCACTGTTGTGCCCCCAGGAGAGGCTATTTGCTAAGTCTGGGCATTGATAGCTGAAACTACAACACAAATCACCAGAGTGGTGAAAATGGGCTGCAAGTGGAGATCAGAGTAAGTTAAGGAGATGTCTCCAAGTTACACCTCTCTGTCATCTTAGAACAGTGATCTGAACAAAAGAAGGAAGAGTTGCCTGGACACTACCAAACTCTTTGCAGATACTGGCTTCCAGCTGTAAGTACAGTAACCTTCAAGAACTGAGAATTAAGCCCCAGGAATTCTCTTATGTATAGTGCAAACAAAGACAGCCTTCCCTTCTGGAATGTATCCTGTCCCTGCCCAAAGAAATGCTACCAGTGGCCTTCTGTCCCTGGTCTGGGGATTCCCACAAAAGTGGATTGGAGAAAAAGAAAAGAACGAACAAAACCAGGGCTGGAGTCTAAAAAACAAAAGATGGCAGCTGCTTCGTAGCATTTTGACAACAAAAGGTTGTCTAGGAAGGAATTATAAAAAAGCAAGATTCCTTCTGAAATTCAAGTATGAAACACTGCATCTTTTTCGCATGAATGGTGTCTTCCTTAGATCTTGCAGTAATATTATAACTGAATCGTAATCCTTATTAGATTCACAGTATGGTGGGGATTTTTTTTTCTACTTAATTAAGACATTAAGAAAAGGTGTGCTTTGTTCTTGTCTAACATCAAAGGCAATCAGAATAGTAACAGAGTGAATTTGAGAAATTCTTTCGTCTAACTCCTTCTTGAATTAACCTTTCCATTCAAGCAGCACACCCAAGGTGCAGGCAGTCCCCAGGAAAACACAGCAAAGCAAACCAAACCTGGGCTCCAAAGATCAACTCCCTCAGCTGTCAATTACCTTAACTAAGGGGGATGCAGATGCAAATGATATTTAGCAGACAACGAAAAAGACAAAGGTACTTGAAGGTAAGATCACAGAGTTTCACTCTGTACATTCTGGATGGTTTTTAATATACTGTGTGGAGAATTACAACTGTTACTCTCGTTAAGACTATCTGGAATTGTATATCTAAATCCCCACGCACCAAGCTTGAAATATATATGCCCCTCTGAGAACAGCTAGAATTGCAACTGGATGACTAGCAATATATGTTTTTTCTATTATCCCAGCTGAAGAAAGGCTTTAAAACTAATGAACAAAGACATGCAAGTGTAATGCTTTGGGAGATACAGGAGAACAAGACTAGAAGAAAAGGAAAGCTGAACGACTCTGTTAATAAAACTCAGCGAATATAGATCCTGGTTGTAAAAGTTCAGCTGCTTGTAGGAGAAAAAGTTAAGGAACAAAACTGCAATTACATTTGGAGAGAAGTCATTATGGCCCTATGCAAGAAAGAAAAAGACAACCGTTCCATTTTTGAACGATGACTTAGGGAAAACCGTATGATATTGGAGGAGTTAAAAATATTCTGTAAAACCAAGGGGAGGTTTTCCAAAGCTCTTTTAAAGGATCCTTGATCTGTGAGTAAAATCAGTAGATTGTTTTACTGTAAAGTATCTTTTTCCATTTTCCTCCCTGTCCCTTCAGGGGGTTTTGCTAACAGGAAGTGACCCTGCGTTACAGCAGGTTCAACTCGCCTTTCCTTCAAACACCGACAATTCAGGCAAACATACCCTTTTCCACTGTTACTTCTCTTTTTTTTTTTTTCCCCACCCCCTCTTTTCAGCGAGATAATGCAGCTTTTGAGACTTTTGTGGAAGACTTCCTAGAGTTTCAGTGTGGATTGCTGACGATTCATCACAAAGTGCTCCTTTGAAACTGGCCAAAGCTCATTTTAACAGACACACAGCGCTGCGGATTCTCCACGACCACCAAGCAAGCCTGACACAAGAGGTGGCCGGGAAAGGAGACATGCAGTGTTGACTCACTGTGGGTCATTAATGAGATCAGACATCACCACTGTAGGTAGGCTTTACATTACAGACCACCTGCTGGGGTTTAGGGGTTTTTTTTGGTATTAATTTAATAAAAGCTCCATGTCTTGGGCTGCTGAGCTCTCCCAGACCTCCACGATGGGAGTTGACACTGCCAATACCCCAAGCAGAGAGGAGCAGCAATTAACATTCCTTAAATATAAAGAAACTTCTACCTTCTTCAAGATTTAGACCCAGGCATATGTAGGAGTAGGTTGTGTAGAGCCCACACGTTGCCTCAAGCAGTGATCTATAACCTAAATCAAGACTCCAGCCTCTTGACAACAAAGACTGATGACTCAATTCCTATCATGAATCAAGTATTACCCCTCCTAAGCCATACCATCTTAGGTATAAGTAAACAGACTGCATCATTTCAACAGCCTGGTAACACAGAAAAATGAAAACACTGAGAGCAATTACAATGTTATTAGTTATTTCTGTGTTTGTCAAGGGATGGAAGATAGAGTGGATAATTTATTGTTCAGATCACTGCTGAGGAAAAGACATTTAATCAGCCAACAAGCTGCAGTCAGCAAGGAATGCTACAAAATGCAGTTGTTTCTATTGAAATTTCTGCTGACCAGCGATGAGAATTATGTCCCAAACTGCCTTCTGATGTTTGTCAGATGACTTGTTTGCAAGGGGCAGTGTCAGCTGCTGTTCACCGTTAGCACCCATGGAAACTATATGAATTGCAAAAAAGGCTGAGAGTAATGGAGCTCTGTCCACGCTATTCAAAATGTAATGGGTTAATGAGGGCTTGGATTTACCTCTCAATAAAAACTTGGGGCTGGATCCTGAGAAATTCAGCCAGGCCATGTCCTCAGCTCCATTCCTAGAACTGTCAAGACGCAAAGCAAGTTTGCAAGCCTAAACAGAGGGAACTAGCCAGACTGTTACTGCTGATGAACATGTCATTGTACCTATGCTAATGCTTCTTCAAACAGCCCTGCCTGGTGAGAATAAGGCTTAATTATCTCAGCTGTGTCAATAACACCTCAAGCTAAGAGTCTAGATTAAAAAAAATCCCTATCTCTAACAAAAAAGGTTAGTGTCCTTCTAGCTAGCTGTTTTGTTCTTTGTTTTTTATTGAAGTGATGTTGACAGCTGTGGACACCTTTCTCAGAAGGAAGATGAAAGCTAATATTTGACTGTAGAAAGTTGTAATCATTTAAAAGAGAAAGCTTATCAAGTGTACCTAAGAACTATTAGGCTTCAAACCTATAAACAGTCCAAAGTAGGAAGTGCCTCTTGATGTCAAGAAACGGCTTGTTTACAGAAGGCTTTTGGCAAAATTAGCATAGCCCAACACTTGGCTTCACAGCAAACAATCCCATAATGCAGCTAATCAGCAGCACCTAACAACAAGTGTCTCTGTGGTAACTGCCAATTTATTTTCTCAAACACTTGGCAAATAATAACAATCTTGTCTCTTGGTGTTAAATAAGGGAACACCACTTATTTCAGGGAGCTAACGGGGAGCGATGTGCAGCTCAGGACAAGGTGTGAGGCACCAGCTCCAACTGCGCACGGAGAGGCTTTGTGGGATGAGGGGGTAAATCTGCAGTGACTGCACCAGAAACAAGGAAAGGCTCCTGCCTGGCACCTGCAGGAGATCAGCTTACACTCTGAACCATGAGAGTGTATTATTGCAGTGGTCAGCAAATAATCCAGCCACGTCATTTGACTGGATTGCTTGCACCAGTGAGTTCCCAATACCCAGCTGGTCAGGATAAAAGGGAAAATATTCCCTTTCCATTACAGCTTTCATAATTTGGAGGCCGTTCAAGTACCTGGTAATTATTTTCTCCTTGAAGACAATCAGTCTTAGATTTTAAACTCGTGCCTCACATGATCATTGCTTTTCCTGTCATGACTTTTTGGCCACGATATACCAAAGCCATACCTTTACCAAACCTTACACTCCAAGGCAACTGATCTTAAGACAGCGATCAGGATGTCTGTTCAGATTTTAAGAACCATGGAAGTGGTTACTGAAAATACTTTGAAATTTGCTGCTATACTTTTGAGACATTCTCTGTAACATCCACGTAACAAAAACCTCAGAGCTGCACATCCATGTGTGCATATTGAGGATGTCAAGCTACAGGTTATCAGGCACTATGGGAGTGACTCGGAGTAATCTGAGGCTCTGTGACTTTTGCAAAAGAAATACCCGAAGCATGTTCACTTCAGGATGATCCAGAACATTTAAATGGTGATTTGCAGGGTAGGAAATGTATCCAGCACTTGGTATTCTCATCATGTCAAAGACACATAGTTGTTCAGCTCTTTCTGATAATTTACCACAGCCAGACTGAGCCAAGTGCTCATTTCACAGACTGAGAAGATTTGCTTCTTCCAACTGAGTGTGAATAAGGGGAAAATGAGGCCCTTTACTCTAGTGGCACAGTGCAGTCACTGAATCCACATGGCCCATCTCTTTCTCTTAATCATTATTTTAATGATTTCGGCATTCAGTCCTCCACTGCTCGCCCTGAGTGCTAATGAGTGACTCTTTCCCCTCCAGAGTCTTTCACTTCAAATTGTCTCACATTTTCACCAACTCTGGCAGCTCAAGGCAGAAATGTCCACCCTGAACAAGCTAGTCAACGGTGGAAAAATCAGACTCTTAGCTTTCACGTGCCAGAACAAGGAGAGCTGAACTTTAATTTGGCTCTTCATCAGGCAATGTGATCATCTTTGGGAACATGAGTTTCACTCACAGGAATGCTGTCTATAACATCATTAACAGGGCAGACATCCTTCTGCTTTCCAGAGAAACAAAGGCTTCCCTATCCAACGTGGTCATTGCTATGCTCTACAGTACAAAACCAAGCCTCTAACATGCAAAAGGCATGTTTCCTGAAGGTGAGGAGGTCCTTTGGCTCCACGCAAATTGTTTTATGATCACATCCTTCAGCGAGTGAAAATAAAGAAACAAAAACCTCCACAAACCCAAACCAAACCAAAAGCAAGAAAAAACAACCATCACCCAGCCATCCATGGATGCCTGTTGCCTAAAACCACACAGAGATTGTTAAACAGTCAGCTCCATGGGAAAAATCTGAGTGCTTTAATTGCAGCCAGGGTCCCTGTCTCTTCCAGCTGAGACGATTCAATGATCACAGTGCCACCAGATCACAAGTGTCATCACTGAGAACAAGTTCAGAGGCAGCTTTGGCTTACACAACCTTAGCATCGTCTCCCTCTTGCTTACATCTGCTGCCTGTGACCTCCACCAGTAGCTATGCGTCCATATGACAGAGCAGAAGGCCACATCACTTTTTCAAGTCACATAGTTTTTCTGAGTAAGTGGAGTGAGAAAGAATAACCCTCCACACTGATGCCTTGTTTCTCCTCCTACACCCAATCAGCTCCACGACCTCTTCCTTCTCACCAGATGATGGGGACACTGACAGCAGGCACTCGGAACAAAGAGCAAAGTGCAAGAGCTTAGTACTCCAGAAATGGAAAAAGGCTCTCCAGAAAAGAGGAGGCATCACCTTCATTCTGAAAATGAATAAAAGTGCTCTAGGATATGGAGAGTCACCTCCTATTGCCCATCACACAAGCTGGGGGTTGTGCCAAAGGCTGTCAGTATCTTACAGGGTCACTTATGGCTGAGGGCTGTCATCTGTAAAGACCGAGGCCTCAATTTGTCAGCATCTGATACAGTACCTGAAAGTCCCATTGCAGTGTCACATAGACACAATGACACAAAAATCTTAGACTAAGGAAAACTGACAGCCTCCTCCATCTTAAATTTATACCAGATGAAGGGAAACATCAAAGGAGCTCCTTTTAATGGGCTTTTTGGCATGTGGTCCTTTGTTCTTAACGAGTCGGCACCAGCTGCTATGTCCATAATGCCAAGTCAGTAACGTCCCTGGCCAGATTCTCAGTTGATGTAAGTCAGTGTCACTCCTCTGAAGGCTGATATTTCTATTGGTTGACATCAGCTGAAGATTTGGCCCCTCACGCTAAGCAGGTGCAAGCTAAAGTAAAATCTTCTGTGCCATATTTCACATTTCCCCTGTCTTCACCATCACTACTGCTGAACACATTCTCAGGCTGGAGAGTTAATCAGCATCAGCTGGAGCTACTCCAGTTTCTATACAATAAATTCCACACTGTAAGCAACAGCTTTCGTCTAATTATATCTTGTTCATATGTGTGTGTGTGTATATATATATTTACATACACACACTAATCTTGTACTTGGGGCTATTGCCCCAAGCGGTGACTTTCCCATAAACACAACATAAGGAGAGAACAGCAGATAAGGCCACGTCCATTCACCACAACATTTCAAATACTCTTTAATAACTCAAAGCAAATACTATATAATAGTTTCCAGTCTTAAGGTTGCCTACATGAGTCCATTCTGATGACTGTCAGAGTATATATTCAATTAAAGATGACCTACAAATGTTTTCTTGATGTACAAATGTCTCACACTGAGAAGCAGGGTCTTCCCAATGTGTATTTAAAACGAAAACTTTTTCTTCTGCTTTGCAGGTAGCAGCATACTGAAACCTCACAGCAGCAGCTGGTCTGATTTTACTCCAGTACAAATATATACACACATACATACACTATAAAAAAAACAAAATAGCTCTTGGAACCAATTAAAGTCGAGTTGTTTACCCCTTACAAAACATGCTGCTGGCTTCAGCACTTGATAATAAAACTCTTGGTTAAGAAAGAAAAGATTGTAATCATTTGGGGCCATCCAACACCCCAAATGCCCAGATCCCATTTCAGTTTCCCCCATTCACTATCTTGGGTTGCTTTCATTAAGTAAATTATGCTTTCAAGTCACCTGACAATATCTATGGGAAAAAAAAGCATAAGCTTTTATAACCACAATATCAGCTCTCTGATCTGTCTTGTCCGCTGATTTAATGTGGTTTTCCCCTTCTTGGGTACTTCATTTCTGAATTCTGCAAGAAAAGGGATACCAGCAATGCCTCCCCAGACAACCCCTGTGATGGGGCTCCCAGGGTCTGCACTTAAACCCACTTTCTCAAGCGTCACCATTGCATCATATTCACTTTCTTTTGCTGACTCATACTTACCTCACAGTCCTCATCTCCCTGCTTCTGGTTAGTTTACATAAGAGTGCAATTCCTGAGATGCCCTTTTGTCATCTCCACCCACCCTTCTTGCCCACTACCCACATCTGTATCACACCCACCATGCAGACTGGATTCACATTTCTCTCCACCTCATCTGTTCCTCCTTAATAACTCTGCACAGCAGTTCTGGGCATGACAACAAAAGGGAGATGAAAAAAAGAAAAAAAGAGTAGACATTACAAAAGTGGAAGTGTGAGTGGAAATGATTTTGGTTTATAACAGCTGAGGTTTGTGAAGGTGTTCAGGCATCAAGTTTACAGTTACCTAGGCTTAAACAGATAAATTTAGAAGTTGGTATTTATAATATTTCATAGTGAAGGGATTATATTGTTTAATCAAAAGGTCAAAATGAATTTGAAGTTGTCCCATTTTCTTCTCTTTGTCCCTTTTTAATAATTCAGCATAGAAATCAGTAGGTAATAGACTGTAAAAGATGGATGGAAGAAGTAGATATTCATGTGGAAGATATTCTTCGTGAAAGGTAGCTGAGAAATGAAGATTAAAGATGCTCCTGTCTTCAGCAGAACTCAGACTGATCTTTTCATTTTTAACTTACCTTGTATTTATGAGCCAGCAGCTACAGCCACTAAAGGAAATTGCAGCATTCACTTAAAGGCAGCGTTAAGTAAGTTCTGACAGCTTGTTAAAAGCCATGATCGAAGGCAGCGTGATGCACATTGATCACCCGTGACAAGGACCTCATGGAGCTTGGCCCTGGCTTATCCTTTGTCCTGTCTCTGAGGTGGGTGATGTGGCTCTCAGTGGGCCATTTCACATGAACAGCTACACATTCCTTAAGGTGCCCAAGGGGCTGAAATGCTGGCCACTTGTTAAAAACAAACATCATTATGTCAGAGGGTTCTGTGTCCTCTTGCAGTTCAAGTCTGATTTCACCTGTAACATGGATTTTCCAGCACTTACAGTCCAATTTATTGCCAGATAGTGGAAATAAAATGCCCAAAGCAATGGAGCCAGTAGCAGGTGCAGTCCACAGCAGTGAAATTACAAGATCATGTTCCATCCTTGGGATGCTATAGCATGAAATATGGCCATGAATGCTAACTGAGTCAGAGACTTAGATTTCTAACTCTAATTACCATCCACGAGCATAGCCCAAGATTTACATTTCATTAATAGGCCTAAAATATCATTTTCATATGTGGCATACTGCGGAAATTTATACCTCTGGAGATTATCTGGACCAACTTCCTACTGAAAGCAGGGCCTTAGATTACATTATCGAGGTCCAAGCAAAGCCAAGACTTGAATACTTGGATTTAAACATGAACTAGTATGAATAATACTATAAGTAGAGTCATTATTACCTTAGTGAAGCCACATGAGAAGTTAAAGAAAAAAAAGAGACCAAAAGATGCGATGACTCAATCTGCCCTATAAAAAACAGCAAACCTGGACCCAGTACTTGTGAAGCAGGGAAGTATTTGGGTGCTCATTCCACTTCAGGTATTAATAAGGCAGATTTTGCACCCTGGAATCTGCATTTACAGTTTTCCTACAGAAAAGTCTAGCCTTGAAAGTAATTCTTCTTTTTCTGCTACGGTGATGTTATTCCTTGTGGTATTTCTGCTGGCTGCAAGGTACTGCCTACACAGCTGCAAACTGCTGCAAACTCAAACTTTCTGGGTCACCAGAAATGTGACAGACAAAGAGCTCCCCTCAGTTCCTTAAACTGTAAGGTAACTATGTTAAAAAGTATTAACATGGTGTCACAACTTGTTCTATGAGTTCGTCCTGCTTTTTGAACACTTGATTTAACAAACACATCATTGCATAAACATATAACAGGCCAAAGCTGAGTATGGATGGATTTGAGCTAGTAAACAGGGGAGGAAAAAAAAGTATCTATGAGAGTTGGGAATGTTTAAGTGTATGAAGGACTTTGCTGATGGGGTAGTTACTTCACTGTGCTCATAATGCAGCATCTTGCACTATAGGTTTTGTAATACTCGGATGCATACACAGAAATACCATGGCAAAAATTGAAGCAACAGTGTTCCATTATGGCTTTCTTTAGATATTTAAACTAGTCCAGGGACAAAACCCCATGTAACATGCTGTAGGACTTGTACAAGATTTGCACCAGAATGGATGGAGTACAGGACCTCAAAGATCACTCCTCTCCCACACTTGACCCATTTTTTGAATCAAAGGGAACTCACTTTTTCATTTTCTCCCAGGTTAAAACCTTACCAATTGCCTTTGATTTGAATGAGCAGGGCAATGTCTCGGGCATTTAACTACACTTCTTGTGATTTGTCACATTCAGTGGCTGAGGGCTACGCAACAGCTCCTTACTTTGGGGATCCTGGTGTGCAAAACTGTTGTTTTGAAGCATTATTCTGGTTGTTTATACAAATTTCACACAGGAAAGTTGTAGTAAGCTGATAAACACCTTCTTATATGTTACAAAGGATCTGATCAAGAGAAATATAGATCTTTCGCTTCCACATTATTGCTTACACAAAAGGTGGAAGCAGTTAAAAAGGTAACACTTCCCATGTTTATTTACACCTGTATTCTTGTGTACACAAATGGTGGAAGTTGCTTTTTGAAAAACCAAACAGTGTTTCTCAGCTAGTTACCTCACTTTTTTTCCACCCCCCTCTTTTCAGTAAAACTGTGGAACCATAAGCAGTGTCCTACTTCACTTTCTGACTGCTTCTAGTAAAAGTGATTCTTTCATGGCTACAACTGTATCACCAAGCCCAGGGAGGCTCAATGTTATTCTAATCCTTGTAGTGCAGCACAGAGAGACCTTAGATGGCTTTGAAGAAAGCCTTGAATACACAGAAACCCCTACAGAAGCTTCAGGAGAACATTGTTATTTGAAATTAAGATTACATTTCTCCCTCCAACCCTTTAGCACTGGTGTGTGTCTTCCCTCTCCTGCTCCTCACTGTGCAGTCTCCCCTTCAACAGACAACCTGGATGACACTGATAAACACAAAGAAAGATTTTTATCTCAGGCTTTCTTCAGCAGCCAGTCTGAAGGATGCCTCAATTCAGTGAGCCACCATGGCTTTTATTTAAGGACCTGACTCCAGAACTACTGATGTTGCTGGTGTCTCTGTGGAAAATCCTGGCTCCTTGGGTAATTTTCTGAAAGGTTAAGGCAGGAGTCTTCTGCATCAAGCAGTACCTTCTCCCTGTTTCAACCTCGATAACTGCAAGAGCAGTCCCACCAATTCCAGGCAGAGGAAAGCAAGAGCAGCAGTGAGAGGTTTGATACCTTGGCCAGCCCATGAGATAGCACGTAACTTCTTATCCTTCTGTTTTTCCCTTTTGCAGACTGGGAAGATGAAGGAATAAGTGAATCTTAGGATGGAGCTTATATATACTGACCCTTAGATCAAAAAGGCCATATAAGGAGAAGGTAATTGCAATTAAATGCAGCCCAAGGTCACAGGATACAAGAGGGTTAAGTTTTAACCTTAATGCTTTTGGTAAAAGCCAGACTCACTCATTTACATTCTTCCCATCCACACTCCCTTCCTGGAGAGTCAATAAACTCAGCTGTGGTTATTCAAGTGCGCTGGGAAATAGCTGCTACAGCCCAGTGCAGCAGAAGCTACACCACTCTGGGCATGAAACCATCCCCACACAGCACTTTTCCCTTCCCTGAGAGCAGTGTTGCAAAGAAAATGGTAAGTCTGCATAACACTTGGAGGTGTTTGAAACAAATGTGTTAAAGATTTGGAAACCATTTACCTGGAGCCATTAGTTATGGGCTTATTTCCACAGCCTTCTAAATAACATCTGAAAATAAGATGGTTTTCAATTGCAAGGAGCTCAGTGCAGCTATCTTCTTCTCAATCTCACACTTTGAAATTCAGCCCTTATACAAAGGATGACCTAAGCGTTTTCAGGGGCTGAGAATTTGTATGTTGCTGAGAGGAGAACAAAACATTACAGCTACAAGCAGTTAAAAACAGAGATTTAATACACAAAACTCAGGCAAGGGTTTTCTCTATCACCTGCTGAGCAGCATGCATCAATATCATGGCAAAAAATATTCATGGTAGTCCTGGAAATGAAAGCATCTAGGTTGTGCTCAGACTCACTGTGCCTTTGCAGAAGCAAGGATTACTATTATCTGCTCCCATAAAATCATTGTGCTGGGTCTGCTCCAGCTTGAACTTGTGCTCCACCAGGATGAGGTTTATGGATATTACTTACCTGCCTCACCACTTGGATTATGAGGGTGGAGAGCAAACGTGGTGTGATAGCTGCCAGGCTGCTTATCATCATCTTCCTTTGCTGTTGCTACGTTATGAAGTCCTCTGGGTATACTCACCAACGCTGGAAGTTTAGAGACAAAGACAGTTTGCAAAGGGTATTTACTACCCAAAGAGCCTTCTTTTGGTTTGTGTTTATTAATGACATTATTTTTTGCTAAATCTGGACTCGAGTTGGATCTGAGTGGAGTCTTGCTTTCTCCTCGGAGCTTTATTTGAAGTATCTCCTCTCTTGGCTCCCCATTAGCTATACCATCTACTCCATCTGCTGTTAACCTAGACGAACTGCAATTTATAGTGAAGGACAAGGCTGATCTATGAATTTTTTGGCATTTAACTTGAGTTTGGTCGATGCACACACTGAGTGACTTGTCCAAATAATAGATGGTATTTGAACACTGCTGGGAAACTGGAAGGTGGACACATGAGATGAATGAAGGTGGTACTTTAGCTCTCCCATCACCCTTTGGAAGGCCCATGCCATTCTCCTTATTTCCAGGGTCAAAAAGCTCCTTTTGTGGTTCTTCATCTAATCGTGAGCAAGACTTAGTAAACTTGAATAGAGAAGCATGTTGGTTGGTGTGGCCTGGCGGAGGCCAGTGACAAAGGAATTTGCATGAGGTGAGAGACACAGCGTTGGGGTCTTGTACAGCTCCAGGTCCACTTGCTGGGTCACTGGAGGCTGCAGCAACACGCCTGGCTGTCACAGTTATGGAGGCAAATCCCTTCTGCTGTTTTGGACACTGTTTTTCCTCTGTGATGAGACGGTTTGATGGAGACGTGGTATCATCTAAAGGTGTCTGAGTTTCTAATCTGCTGGGAAGCACCATAAACGTTTGGTTAATGTTGACTGAACCAGCCTGCTGTGTGTGATAAGCATTGGGCTGGGTGATCATGGACTGCATGTGCAAAGCTGGCCAATTTCCTTTCGATTTCTTCTCATCAATCATCTGTGAAATGACTGTTGGTGAAATCGATGTATTTTGTGATGACAGAGATTCCTGCAAATGAAAAGATTCAAATTATCAACATACTCTCTCATAACGTATGTAACTGTTTCTTATCTTCCATCTATCACACCAGACAGTTGGAAATTTCTTGTTACCTTCCTATTCACACCGACTTTGCCATTTACAAGCACACACTTTTGAAATCAGCTCTGAATTATCTGGGAGACATCAAAGAAAACCTTGTCACTCTGGTGCAAAAAAATATCAACATTTAAAATGTGTATTCTATGCTATTATTTTCAGTATCTAAGCCATTGTTGCAGTTGGGACTTGTGGCTCCTATGTTTGTCTAAAGATGGATATGTCAAAGGCAATCACCAGTTTCAGACTCTAAACTGCTCTTTCATGATGGTCTGCTGGAATTTAAAATGCATTTAAACATGTTATGCAGCGTTAGCCCAAAGGCCCACATGGGCCATCACATGCTGCAGAGGACATGCGAGCACCATGTGTCATGATTGCTCTACAATCTCATCAGTTACAAGTAAGGAAAACCTTCACCAGGATCCTTTCCACAAAACTGATACAACTCCCCATAAGGGCTCTATGTACTATCTGCATTCATTAGTTCCCTCTTGCTTACGATTACTTGATGGCACCTATCAATGATGTAACAACACATATGACCAAGACTGATTGGCAGCGTCCCAGATTAATTTTTCCAACCATGACAGCAAACATCAATCTTGATGGGCTGTACACTACCCTTGCTTGATGTGACAAAGGTGTTTTTACATTAAAGAGATCTGACAAAGAGCAAACCTGAGCTTAAAATCTCCTGCTATTATTATCCATCCTGCTGGTCACATAAGTCACATGCAATAAAGCATCTGGCCTGCTCTCACTACTGCTGTAAATTGGCTGATTAGATTGTTCCTGCCCTATGTTCCTACATCTCCTGATCCTAACAGGAAAAAAAAAAAACAAACACTGACTTGGCACACAAATTCTGAGGATTAGCTTCATAATGAAAGCTGATCTCAGTTCATTCAGGGTTTAGTGCCATTTGCTAGCTGTACTGCTCCTGCTTGCTAGGAATTCATCTCAGTGATATCTGGGCATCTGTCATCTAATAATCAATGCTGGTAATTGACTTGTGCTTCACAAAACGTGATATTCTTCTTCCTCACAGAAGCAACCGAGCTGTAGGCTCCCTGGGGCCATGGTCATCCTGCTCAGGGCTTGGGTGCCACAGTCAGGACACTGCAATGAAGCCCGTGGGGAAAACCATTTCCATGCTCCCATCCTCCATGCATGGAAACAACACAGAAAACAGGATGCTTTGCAGCTCTTGCTAAGGCTGGTTTGGGAACCCAAACAGGTAGAAGTAGATCAAGAGTTTATTAACAAGGTGAAATGCCAAGTAAATTTTATCCACTCTTTAAACCAGCTGCCTGTGGTTTTGACAATTCAATAATTTCACAGCCCCAGGGAAAGCATTTTCTTCCTTCTTTGTTTCTTTCGTGGTTTGTAACAACATTTGCTTCGTATTTTCTGCACCGCACTTACTTCCACCTACAGGTTTAAGACCTACGTATGCCTCTGGAAAGCCTCGACTGCCCTGAGATGTCTACAGGGCACCGAAGAAGAATGTGCCTTGAAATACTTTCTTTTGGATGCATCTCTCATGCGCCAGTAGTTAATTTGACATTTGTTTCTTTTGTTAAAGGCTCCACAGCTGGAGACACCCTGCCAGAGTCCCAAGGCATGGCAAAAATGCTCCTGATTAGCTTCAAACGTGTGCACCAGGATTTTAAATCGTTTGCTTTCCCATTTTCTGCTTCAGTATATGTATCATTCCCTCCTCCCCATCTTTAGCAGAGAAATGGATCTTTAAGGTTTGACACGCTGATCCTGTGCTCATTGGGAGCTTTCAAGCTCTGCTGCATCTAGTGAAAAAAATAACCCACGTGATTATACAAAGTAATTGTGGTGAGCTGAAATCCTCAGTCTTTACCTTGAGAACATCTGAGACAGAGCGTACTGATATTTGGGACATCACTCGATTTAGTCTCCTGGAGTGTTTTTAAGTACTTTTTCCCCCTATAAAACGGGTAATCTTTTTCCCAATCACCAAAAGCGCACAAAATCACAACACTGAGCCATCATCAGCCTTTTCTGCTGTCTAAGCCAAGCCTAGCTAAACAAAACCCAGGCCAAATACACTGCTCAGCAACCTGCAATTGTTTGTAAAACGTGAATGCGTTCAACTGACTGCTATTTAAACACAACTTCTTTACTTTACCTTGGTAGTGCTTGACTTTCTCTCCGCAGCACTCTCCCGACGAAGGTCTGTGCATGTCCTCTGACCGTCAGTGCCCCATTGCTTTTGTGTTACTCCTGAGGGAAAAGAAAGCAGAGAAAGTAACATTCTTTTCGGTGTTCTGTAAGAGAAGAGTTAGATAATGTGGTTTTAAATGGACTGAAACCCAAGGGAAAAAGCTACTGTAAATTATCTGCCCTGGGATCTGGTTATTGGAGGGATCCTATTTCTCTCCCTTCCCAGAAGGGGCACCTGAAACACCTCTGTGATCCTGTTGCAAGGATGTGTTTATAGACAGTCTCATGGTGTGTTCAGGACTGATCCAAGGCTTGAATAATGCTTGCTTTTGATTTCTGTGGCTCCAGATACGAGTGTGGAGGAATCAGGCAAGCTGGGAAATACAGGTTTCAACCGATGCCGCTTCTGTGCGTCTGCAGAACTGGGAGCACAAACAAGCACGTTCATGGGCTGGATGCTGTGAGTTTGATGTCACTTGAAGTAAATCACCTTCACATTTGAAGAACTGCAGTCATTTTAAATCATACTCACAAATTTTCTTACCTACATCATAACTTTTCTAGTTCAGTGACGACTATGACATCAGCACATCAGCCTCTGGTTGTGTCATTATTTGTTTCCTGTGAGCACCCGCCTGGGTGCAGCTCCTTACACACAGCTAATTTCTGTTTAACAAGGGGTCTGGGCTGTTGCAATGATGCCTGAACGTCTGCTGTCAGCAGTCTGTGCCAGAAATTACATTACTTTCTCTTTTATAATAATAAGCATCTAAAACGAATTTTTCAAAGATGCTCTGGCTGAAATCTCTCGACATTACTGGCTGTTGCTTTAGAGCAACAAGTCGCACCCTTGCTAAAACCTTTTGGGCTTCCTTTTCTTTCATTCAGGCAGCCTGTCACAAAAGCTGATAATTTTTTTTTACTAAGCAGAGTTTCAGTGTAACCTTACCCTAACAGAGGAGTACAAATCCCTTCCACTTTAGGAATTCTTCATGAAAGCACATCTGCCATAGGAGGCTTCATGGCTACATAGTAGGCTTAATGTGCAGCTAAGGAATAGAAAGGGAAAAAAGGGGAAGGCAGTAGGTATGTCCCTCATTGAGAGATCTCCTGGAGTCCCACTACAGAACAGCAATCACAAAATGCTAACAGAATGTTTGATGAACGTTCTGCATTAATATACAAAAGCATTCTTTAATACTTTACTGGCACAGCTCCAAGATGCCAATGCCACTGTCTGTGTGTGTGTGTGTGTGTTCATAGCTGGCATTAAAAGCAAAGCAAAAAAGACGTTTGCTTTTGTCATTGAGCAACAGAAAGTCCTGAGCAACAGAGGAAACAGCTGGACTCATTAGCCACAGCATGGAAAAAAAGAGAATCCACAAAATAGCTGGAGCAGAGGGCCCACTACACATCCCTTTTTTTTGGCAAAGAAATAAAAGCCCAGTTGCAATCAGTGAAAATGCAATGAAGCTGCACTAGCACCGGGTCACGGTAACTGCTGGTACAAGCCAGGGGCCAGTGAGATGTCCTTGCAGCCTGCTCCTCACCCTGTTGTGGCACACGGTGAGAAGGAGGTGCTGCACTTCCAGTGAATCCACCTGCATCCACAAGCAGTGGGACAGGGGTAACTGCTGTGTCAGCCTCATGGAAATGTTATTTTCAATGTATTATCACTCAGGGGAAATACAAGTAGATACCTTCATGATGAGTAACTGTTACATGTATTGTCTTATTTACTTTTAAAACAACTAAATACAGAATAACTTGCAGAGAAGGATGAAAAGAAAGTTATCAGATGGATTTAAGGCAAGACCTCAACAAATCTAGAAGCTTGATAAAAAACAGTATGTAATTAAAGCTACAGCTTTGAATCAGTTATCAATATCTTCCTCAAATGCTTTCCAGTAAGGAAACCACAGTTGTCTCAGATTAAGATGCAAAGCTGCAACAGGACAACATCAACTTGTGAATGTCAACCAGTGTGCAGGGAAATCCAGAAGGCTGGCCAGAGATAAATCAGATCCAGACAGGCATGTTTTGCCAGATGGCCTTTCATTAATCTCATTCAAAGGTACTTTCAGTGCAAGAGAAGGACTGAGTACTACAGAGTCAAACAAGAGCAAGTTGTCAAAGGTTACACCATAGATCACATATAAAATGTGCATTTATCACAATAGCTTCCTCTAATGAGCAATAATCTATAGGTGGGACCTTCCATATTCCCACAGATCCCTTGGAATAGATTGGTTAAGTCTTGCTTCTCTGACTTTATAAAGTAGCTGTTTCTGGAGCAGAAGGGATAGGAAGAAGTAAGGTGGGAAGAAGAAGAGAAGGAAGTATTTCTTTTCTTTGCTAAATAATCCAGAGCGTTCTGCATTGCACTTTGCACCATATCCTATGCAGTAACAGTCTTGTATTACTATGGGAATCCTGTTGTTGGAGAACACCCAGACTTTTTAGTCATTTAATCTAGTTGCTGAGATAGATCAAATGGCACTAGTGGCATCTTTCATGACATTATTGGATCTATTCTTGGCAGCTTTTGTTAATTCGTGTCAACAGAACATGCAAAACCCCAAACCCTCAAACCTTTAAAAAGAGCTTGAATCTATCATTGAAATAAAGACACTTCAGGGAGCACAGGGGTTCAGCTGAGCTATGTCACATACATACATATACACACTATAAGTAGGACCTTCCATATTCCCACAGATCCCTTGGAAATCATGAAGGAAATGACATTTCAAGTACTTTCCATCTGTGTGTGGACTATGAGAAACTTGTTTCTGTCCAAGCTGAAATCCCAAGGATTTGTTTAACCCTCCCAGACCTTCTCTTCCCACCGTGACCCACCCTCCCCATCTTACAAACCAGAGATGTGATGAGGAACAGAGGAGCCATTGTGGCCATGTGAACTTTGCCCTATGACATTGCTACTCTTCTATTTTTCCCCCCCCACAAATACTGTTTGTTGAGCCCAATGATGTGCTCCTTGGCAAGGCATCTGCACATCCGGCTACACATCAGGCTTTTCCTAATTACAGAGTGCAGCTGGAACCTATTCTCCTCGTCTCCAGTGCCTGGATGTCTGCCTCGAGCCAACTGGCAGCCACCTCAGATAATGATTCAGAAGAGATGGACTTGCAAAGCAGCTTGCTAAAACACAGAGAGATTGCAAAGGTGAGGGTGCTGGTGAAAAACAGGGTACTGGGAAGCTTTGGACAGCCCACTTTGTAAACAGCTGAGGTTTTGTACAAAACATGAGACACGTGTGAGAACAGGCCATGGATAATGCTGTTCTGATGACGTGTCAGGTTTTTGCTAGACACATAGATACTGGGAGAGAATTGTGTTGTTTGATGACACCCAGAGTGACACTGAGCTGTGATTGCTTTAGACCACTGGCCCTGGCATCATGTTCAGTTTTTGTCATGAAAATTGCATATTTTGTTCATTTACTATTCACACGCTGACAAATTGTATGTCAGCGGTTCTGATCTCCACTTGCGCTGCTCCAAGCCCTGCTTACTCTGCACTGATCAGGTCTGCCATCCTCTCTGAGGCACCAGCACCACCTCAAGATAAACTCCTCCGGAGGCTTCAAGAACCTCCAGCACACTTCCCTCAAAACACCATAAAACAGCCCAGCAGAACAAATACACAAGTATGAAAAGGGGCAAACATCCTTAGCCCACCAGCTGAGACCTCCCAGGTCTGTGGCAGCCAGTGTCCCTACAGCCTCCAGGCTAGGACTGCTGATCACCCCAAAATGCTCAAATTCCCCACCTGGGACCTGGCAGGTAAAGGATACTGATGGCTTGGCTGTAAGGTCAGATGTCAGAGCAATCACACAGCTAACACAATGTCTTTGGCACCCCTGAAAGCTTCTTTTGAGGCTTTTGAGGCTTCTGTGCGTTATTCCTACTGTGAGCTATAAGCAGAGAAACCTTATCATTAAAATCGACTTGGAGGAACTCATTTATACTCTATTCTGTTTAAAACTTTAGATTTGCTTAAATTTTCTCCTGACTTTTTCAATTGAAATACCCAAGGAAGCCTTGAGGAAAAGAGTGTCATCATTAAAGATTCACCACGCTCCCTCCGCCAGTGAGGGCTGGGAGAGATCATAAGTCACTTCTTCGGATCTGAGGTGAGTCATCCAGAAAAAAACCATCCGGACATCACAGATACATCTGAGATGCAAGCCAGGGCAGAACAAACACCAGAACCAAATCCACCCTTCTTCTGGTCTCCTTCATATGTCCATAAAGAATATCCTGTATTTGCAGATTATTGTAATCTATCATGAAACTGAACAATGAAGCTGAAGCTCACGTGCTCAGTACTAAAAGTCTAGACAGGCAAACGTTGAAAATTCCACCTTATGCCAAAGTCCCTGCTGATATTAAATAGCTGTATAGGGAATATATTGGTGAATGTTGTGTGTACTTGCTAGTGGAGAGAGGGATGCATCTCCAGAAAGCCTTGGCACAGGCACAATATTGTCATCCTTCAAAAATGCTATCCTGAGCTGCCAGAAGCAATGAAGAGCTGAGGTGTTAGCTGATGATGGTCTGCAGGCAGCATCCCACTGAAGGTGGGGCACAGGCAGGGCAGGAAGGCAGCCCCATAGCCACAGGTGGATTTTACTCTTTTATGGTGTCACACAAACACACTTGATTTTCATCTCTGGAGGATCTGACATTCAGCAACCTTAATTTAAGACTAAACAGTACTTTTCACTGAGATACTTCAGGAACACGCCTCAAACACAGCTAGAAACCACACTGAACTTCCCCATCAAGAGAAGATGACAGAAGGAGAGTACATCAGTCCCGTTAAAGCATTTTTGCTGAACTTACAAGAAGTAGCACACACCTACTTACAATGGGAGTCAAACAGCAATATAGATTTAAAGGGAGAAAAAGCAGCTGCCAGCCCTTCACTTGGAATTCTTCTTGTCATGAATAAAGCCAAAACACATACAAACAAGTACTTTGCCACAAAAGAAAGTACTTGAATGCAGTCACACAAAGATTACGGTATTTCGAGGCAGCTTTGTAGGGAAGGTTTCCAAATCAGAGTAAACTAAATGGTCTGAAATCATTTCAGTCTGAACAGGCTTCATTATGTAAACAAAACAGGAAAATGGGGGGTTTTTTGAAGATGTCAGGATGGATTTCCTTCTATTACAAGCAGCATCATGAGATTTGTTAACTGAATTATCTTTCCCTGCTTGCACACCTTGAAGCTGTAGCTGGCTGCCTGCAGAGATGATTACAGGATCCGCCATGGAACGGACAAATGAGTTCTGGTCTGCTATCAAAAAGCCAGAAATCGTAAATCTCTCATTATCCGTGCCATTAGAAGCAAGGTGCTCATCAGGGGGGCAGAAAGAGCACAGGAATTATATCCTGAAACCATGCATAAGACGAAAAAAAAAAATACTGTTTTCATTATGCATTGCTATTATTCTTTATCTTCACTTTATTTTATTAAGCAAGGAATCACCTCCAGCATATCCATCTCACACCGAAATTACATTCACTAGATACCTCACTTCTTCCTTTTTCCCCTTTCTCTTCCTCCCCCAAGTTGTTTTTTGTTTGGGTTCTTTTCTGTTTTAGAATTTTCAGTGGTGTGGGGAGGAAAATACATTCCCAGGTTTCTGTAGGCAGCAGAAGCTTGTGTTAACAAACCTCTGTTCCTAGAAGCAGTGACTTACCCACCAAACCTGCTGGAGCCCAGCTGTATGGACAGAACTCAGGCCAAGGACTCGAATGGAAGCACAAAGAAAGGCTTAACTGACTCAGATTTGATGTCTTCAGTCCAAACACTGTGCTCTGTCACTGGAGCTCTCTGATGAGCCCTGAGATCTTTATACATTGTGGTAGGAGGTGAATGGGGAGCTCAGAACTGGGTACTAGAGAAAGATTATCTGTAAGTCAGGGAGAATTTGGGAGTATCACAAGGAATAACATGTTTAATAGCCAAATCATTCTCTTCCATAATCTTTCTTCAGTGGTTTCATTGTAGAAATGGCAGAGATACCATAAATGTCACAGGTTCCTATGCCTGTGGCAGTGAGAAGGACCAAGCCACCAAGCTGCTCAAGACTTGATGAGCCAAGCATTGGAAGTCTTGAAGCTCCCTCAGGTGGGACTGGCTTTCACCCATCTGTTTGCATTGGTAAATGCAGTGTAAGGTTATCCATACATTTCACCAGGATTCTAGGAGACAGATACTCTTGTATAATTTGGGCACGTTTTCCTAAGAGGATTTTGCAAAGCAGTGAGAGACTGCACATCAGCAGCAAAACCCCCAAACTCTCCTTGAAGGAGAGGACTCCCCTCTAGGTAATCCTGGCAAATTGCAATCCCTGCATGAGCTGCTCTGCTCTCACACCTAGGTAAGGGAAATGATACCTTTTGTTTCTTGTCTAAGTTTGTGTTTGTGGACATCTTGTTCTTTTGGAAAGCTGCTGATACCAAGTTCTTCTGGATTTTTTGAGGTCCTCCTGTGGGGTCTCAGCAGTTCTGGAAGCAGCATCTGCAGAAGTATTCCCTGGGAGGGCTTTTGTCCTGGAGGTTATGTTTGTGATGATGCAGGACAAGGCCGTTTGGTGGCAACCAAAGATGGCTATAAAGGGCTGGTAGACTCTGAAAATCTGTCACTGGCATGGCACAGGAGTCAGGAAAGGAAAAATACCAAGAGCAGGGTGGTCACTGGAGGCTTTTTCATGTAAGAAATGTGTAGCACTGACTTATGGCTTAGACAAAGTTGAATAAAATATTTAGATATGAACACTAGATAGGCCAGAAGTTTCACGTTGAACTTATCCCTAATTTTAAGGCATTCTGAATACCGGGTTCAGATCCTTGCACTAAAATTCATTAGTAACTATTGTAACATCATTTGGCTTATTGACCACTGAATGTACTCTCAAAATAAAAGCGTAACAGAAACATTCAATACAGAAAGAGCTCTTGGAAGGGATCCTCCATCACTCTGAGTTCCCTTCACAGCACGTTATTAAGACATCCACATTGGAGTGACCATGTTCTGAACATACAAGAATGTCTGAGATAGCCAGAAAAATCTTTAAGTGACTGTAAACTCGACAAACACTATGCATAAACAAACAAAGGAGAAGCAGTCCTGCAGCCAAAAATTGTATTTGTGAAGAGTTATTGTAGTGCTATTATATGTATTCATGTAAAGTTCACAACATGGCCAGAATTCCACGGTACAAATGAGTTCTGTAAGCAAAGATTCTACTCGGGACCAGCAGCAATTACAGAAAAGGTGCTCATTTGCCTAAAGCTGCTTATGCATAATAAGAGATAGAGGTAATTGTTTTAGCCTCAGCCATTCAGTATTGCTTACATTTATCTACTTTTCTAAGAGCATCATTTTAAGACAAGAAACTGTAGAGAGGACAAGAGAAACCGGGTGCGCTGTTATGGATGCATTTTAGGACTCAACAGCTATCCAGGGATTTTTCACCAGGCTTTTGCTTAACAATGGTGTTTGCTTTATTGATTTTTGTTGTTGTTGTTCCTTTTAATACTTTAAATACAGTAGTGGCTCCAGAAAATGATGTGTGCTGTGGGTACAGATGCTTTTGTCAAGACATCAAAGCGGCGATTCCAACACCCAATATATATTAGTCCAATTTTGTTTCCGAATCAAAAGGAACAAGGATGTTCACATGAGCCAAATTTGACACTGACCTATTGGTACAACAGGACTAAACTCAGCACAGCATCAGTCGTGGCAGATTTCATACAGACTTTGCATGTTACTTTTGTGTAACAGAAGAATTCATTTCTCTTGGGATATTATTTCTTTCTGGAAAGACACATTAACTGCTGTGACTGCAGACACCACAAACTGCTTGATAATAGGGGATGCAGTAGAATAAAACCAACAGGAAAACATAAAATCACTGTTCACAGGATAAAAAACTCAATAGCTAATATTTAATAACTATAAAGCCTAAAACAGTGTGTTTCTAAGTCACTCATTTGAGAGTTTTACTTCGCTTAATTTAAGAACACTATGCAGCTCCCACCAAGTTGAGTTGCCACTAGCTTGCCTTGAGTCTCAATCTAACAACTCTTCATGCAGCTGAACTCAGCAATTATTCTACCATCTAAAACTTTTCAGTTGCTGAAATGTTACCTAGGTTTGCCCTTTGAAGGGAATGGGAAAAACACATCTCTATTCACAGCATGCGTTTACCACACAGCCATGATTTGTTTGATCTTGGATTTATCCCTTTTGAACTCCATTGCAACAGGTTTAGAAACATAGATCATGCTAGAGATTAAAACAAAAATGTAGTAATAGGAATATAAAGCAGGTTATGGTGGACTTGGGGTTTATCACCAGATTGAGTAAAAGGATAATTGGTATTTATCGCCTTTCTTTCCTTTGTAATCACTCAAGCTTTCAATTCAGAAAAGCTTGGAATTGATGATTAAATATTAAAGCCCTCAAAACCTGAACTTTTGGCATCTTTTAAATACTGGTTGGCAGGAAATATACATTCCAAGCTCCCAAGCTCTCTTTTGGCTGAGGATGTCACCTGAATGAGAAGGAGCAGTGCTGAGGGCTGTCAGCACCCATCCAGCCCCACCAGGCGAGCAGCCCAGCCAGCCATGGCCACTTCTCCATGAAGCAATAACCTGCTGCTTAGCAACAACCCCAAACTCGTGACTGTTTGTATATTCCATTTCTTGTGCAAAACTAAAAGCTCAGATCCCAAATTATTGCATCCAGCAACATCAGAGCTGCAACAGATGGATAAGAAAACACATTTTCCTTTACCTGCCGCTGACTACCTTGCTGACTACAGGGCTGCATTTGTAAAACATACACACACACACACACACATCCCCTCCTAAATCATTTTGATGCAAGAACAAGTCTGAAAAACATTTCAACCTGTGAATAGTTGTTTTCACAACAGTTGTTCCCCAGGAGCTACTTCTACCATTGAAGTCATTCACATGCCCATACATTTTAATGATGAGGTCATCAAGGTTGATTCAGGAACAAAAGGGTCACATTCTCTTGGGCATGAGTATGTGGGATAGAGTGCCACTACTATGCTTGCAGGGAAGTTGTCTCTGTGTTTTACAAGTCCTCATTTTTTTTTGCTAGTTATGCAGTGCACGTGAAAGAAAGAAAACAATATACCCAGAACCCCTTTTGCACTGTGCTCTCTACTTGAAAATTTAATCCAGCCTGAATTCCAGATAGATTTTGATTTAGGCCCTATCCTTCTGACTGGCCAGTCTGGAGCTGTTTCAAGCAGCATGACAGAGAGGTTGATAGCTGATCTCTGACAAACTTACTGAAAAAGTCAATGGTTTTGCAGAAATGAGAAGCTGCCACAGGAAGAAGTTCACTGAGTCTCCCCTCTTTGATCTGGGGACCAGTCAGGCAGGACATTCATAGTGCCACAAAGCTCGTGGTGGTTGCTGCTCCTTGTGGGAGATGGAAGAGGGGATGGTCAAGGGGATGAGAGAAGGATGAGCACTAGGGTGATATGTGGGTCTCAGGCACTGACTCATGGGCTTTGTCAGCTTTGCTGCTTGTGAAATGATCTTTCTTGTCATTCTGTATTTTCAGTGTCAGCTTTTTGTTTCTACTCCCTAAAACATACAGAAATCTCACACTAAGATTATGGAAATTGTGAAGCTTAAAGAGTTGGAGGCCAAAGTAATGATGCCATAACTGCTTGATCCCAGTATCTCTGTACCTTAGACATAATCATGTAGAACATCTGTCCTGTTTCAAGTTACATAGCAAAACATTACTGGAGTAGTTAACTTCCTAAATGTGCCTACTATGATAGGAATAGCACTGTATACCCAGATTTTATGACAGAGAATACATGGAATAATGCAGTGTGAAGTGATAACCAAACAGCTCAGGTTGGTGTAACAAAATGCTGAAGTTACTGCCCTATTGAAGGCAAAATTAAGTTATTATGGATGATTAGCACCACCACCACTTTGTTTGTCCTACAGTTGTTCTGTTCAGTGAAAATCTCTGATCCAGAGCCAACACAGAAGCCATTAAATAATTTAGCTGCACTCATACAGCACAGCTGCCCAAACCTAATTCTGGCCACTCTCAACTTTGGTCTTTCGGGATAAGAATTGATCCCAGAGGTCTCTTCAGCTCTACCAGCTACAGGAGACAGACTCTGCTGAATGTGCTTTCAAAAGCCTCTTGAGTCACTATTGGTATTCTCTCTAACATTAACTACCATTAAATTCTCCATCTAGAAGCTGCAAAATGACCTATAGGACATCACCAAGCATTTTGAAGCTCAACAAGGAGTATGTTAAGAGCTCACAACCCTTCATTGGTTACACTGATGCTCAGGTGGGATGTGAGCAGGTGATGATGCATCTGAAGCCAAGAGCAACCATCTTAGCATTGGGAGTGGAGAAGATTCATCCTTGTGCAGAGAGCCAGGGCAATCCTAGATGCTTTAGCGAAGGAGAAATTTAGTTTAGCTATTAAACTCTACAGCCTATCTACATCACTCCAGCCCTCAAACAAGTTGGTACTTTGAGATCTCCACTTTGGGCTGGCTCCCAGCCAAACTCTCACATGATGCAACGCCAGTCTCCCTTCTCACCCTCTCCAACACAAAACAAAAGCACCAAATTAAAACTCATTGGAAACAGTCACATTTTATGGACTAGGTTGCAATTATTAACCTGACCTCTCTACAATGGACTTCCACATACACTGTGACAGAGTAGGTTACTCACTACCAGTCACCTTAACCGACTTAGGTAACATTTGTATTGACAAAACACAATATCTAGCTCTACCTGCCCTCTGAGTCCTTGTGAAAATACAGCTCCCATCCTTTTTCACCCCACACCTATACTCCTGGGGTAACCCCAGGTAATAAGTGCATTACTGTGAGTACACTCCTGTTTGTCACTCTACTGCTGGTCCCACACCTTCCTGTTTTAGGAAGGTATACTGGATAAATGCCCAGCCAGAAAACCACTGTGAGTAGGTGTAAGAGGCCACCGAAGTGCTTTGTTTCCACCAACCATGCTGTTCCTCCCTCCAGAAATAACAATTTCACTTCTCCTCAGAGTAACACATAGCCTCTCTCCCCCTTTCTCATGGTACCACTACATCTTCTTTTAATCCCAATTAAAAGAATTGCACCACTCGGCTCAGGCTGTTGTCTTTATCAGATTACTTCAAGTCACTTTGGTTAACTTTCAACATTTTTTTAAGAAGAGATGGGATGTGGGCTGTTTTGCTGTTTGTCTGGTTTGTAAGGGGCACTTTTTACATCCACTGAGCAAAAAAGTTACCTCTGTGACTTCGACAGCCAAATGCAGAATAGAGAAGGGCTTGGCCTTTGAGGGGGCACATAGAAATGCTGCAGAGGACACTCCAACAGCTGCCTCACCACAAAGAGGCAAACAGAGCCACAAGCCAGTAATGTTTTATCTTAAACAAAAGCTGTCTATTCTCCTTTTGGACCTCAGAGATCTTGTATTTGGCTTCCCACGATGCACACATGCAGGTATTGAATCTATAGAGTACTGCATTATTAAAGACACTCAAGACTAAAAGGTAATTTTTTACTGTAAATTAAAATCCTATCAACTGAAGCCAGCTTTAGAGGATCAGTAAAAAGATTCATGGGCTGCTTTAATCACTCAAAAGGACTAAGCTCAAATCCTGGTCAGAAGGTAAAAACCAAATTCGGGGCTTCTCTTTTGGGCATGGCTTGATACATCCTGGCAGTCACAGTCCTTGAATACTGATGTTATACACAGACACACACTGAAAAAGATACCAGCAAAGGCAGGCACCACAGTGTGCTTGCTCTTACACTCATTTGGGTTAAAGGTTTTAGCCTCTTTAAACAGAAAAAACAGGCTTTCAGGATAGTGCCTTTTATAAAGAAAAACAAAAAGCCTCAAAAAGATGCTACTTGGATGCTCAGTAGGACAGAAGTCACTAATAACAGAAAAAAACATCCCAAAATTCAGCAAGTTATTTAAAATAACAAGAATAATGAGGCAAAAGTGTTTCTCATACCCTCAACTGAAAGCATTATTTTGGAAGATTAGCCTACGTTATATTGATTTAGGACCATCTTATTTCTCTAAATGTATTAGTGCACTAGAGTAACGTTGGGGCAAGAACGTTAATGCTGACAGGTATATAAATACACATTTATAGCCCTTGTTCAACATTTAAGGTAAGTTTATTAATCCACAATTCAGTGATGGGTTGCTGCCTTTTTCTAAATCTATTTACATAAAGTACTGAAACTGAGCACAAAATGTTTCTGTACCTTGGGTATAAGCTAGTGTTTCTGGCTGTGGTAGCCAGAGGGAATTTTCAAGGTAGGGAGTTTGGATTTTGGTGGTTTTATTGGGTTTCTCCCTGCCCCCTCCCTCAGAGAGTACTGTCTTCTTAGTTTCCTGTTGCTTTTAACAAGTAATAGCTAAATCAATAAGGTGCTGCAGCAGTTTAACCCCAGAAAACAACCAAGCAACATGCAGCCACTTGCTCGCTCACTCCTTCTCCCTTACAGTGGCATGGGAAAAACTGGCAAATAAAACTCATGAGAGAGAAGAATAGTTGAAAATCCAAAATAAAAAATAAATACTAGTAATGATAAGGATGCTGAAAAGACTGTGAAATATCCCCAAGATATACAAATGATGCACAACACAATGACTCACCAACTGTAGACAGATGCCCAGCCAGTCCACGAGCAGTGATCTGCTCCCACAGTCAGCTCCTCCCAGTTTATGTACTGGGCACGTAGTGTAGAATATCCCTTTGCTAGTTTGGGTCAGCTGTCTTGGCTATGTCCCCTCCCAACTTTTTCTGACCCTCCAGCCTTCTGCTGGCAAGGCATGAGAAACTGAAAAATCCTTGGTTTAGTAGAAACATCACACGGCAACAACTGCAAACATCAGTGTGTTATCAACATTTTTCCTTATACTAAATCCAAAACACTGTACCAGCTCCTAGGAAGGAAATTAACTTAATAATTAAAACCAGGACAGGTGCTATGGAATGCCACGAAACCGGACAAGGGGAAGTTCTGCCATCTCCAAAATTCATTCTTCCCAACCCATGCTCTTCTACCAAAGCTTCCAATTAGCAATGACTTATTGACAGCACTAGATTAAGGTCTGGAATACACTAAAGGCAAATTAATACATATTTGACACTCAGATTCCTGGAATAAACTCCTTCTTTTGAGAGAAGACACCAAGGTTAGCTCCATCAGGCTGGGTCAAAGATAGAGAAGCAGGGCAGAAAGCCTATATAGTATGAAGTAATGTCCTAATAAAATACAGTATTTCCTTGAATGAGGAGTTTCCAATACCTTAGCCTACAGCAAGTTATGGTAACAGCAGCTGCTTTGTATGAAGAAATAAACAGCTTTATGTTACTGACCTCTATCACACATAACCATGAAATCAGAGTGCAATTTTAGTTATTTGCTGCTTTTTAGGTATTCATTTCTCTTCCATAGTGCTTAAGAGGGCTGACTGAAGGCAGCTTATACTAGATTAGCCTTTCACCACTTTCATGCATTATAGACTTCCAAATACACATTTTTCCCCTCTCAGAAGGTGACAGTGTTGAGTCATTTCTTTTAAAGATCTAATGGAGGTTATTGCCTATAACAAGCAAAAAGCCAGAGGTTGAAGGCAGGGCTAAGTGAAGTACAGGAACCAGTTGCAGCTCCTGAGAGCAGGACCCAGGCTCCGTGGGACTCGGGCCTCTGGCTCCCCTCCTTTGCTCTGCTCACCCTTTCCTGGCTTAAATGAGACAGGCACCAGCAGCTGACCTGAGATCATAGCATGGATTAACAAAGGCTCATCAGATGGAAGCGGGTGCCAGAAATAATTGTGGTTTAAAAGGCGAGAGCCTGGCAGGAAGGGATTGGCATTCGTGAAGCTGCTCCATTTAATGGAGAAATAACCCCCATATTACAGCAGAGGATAATTTGGCAGTTGCATTTTCAGTGGCTCAGAGACATAAAATACAGTCTCATCAATGTGTAAGATTAGAAGTAATTAGCCCCTATATGGTAAAGTCATCAGTTAGAAACTAGACTCCATCTGGGGACTTTTTGTAACGATGCCTCAGGGACAAGTGAGATGGGACCTTTGACTTAGATGATTTGGAAGGGACTGAGACCTAATTAAATCTACAAAGATGCAGTAACTGCAGTAAAAGGGATTTTTAAATATGAAACATATTCCCTTTCTCTAAACAAACTAGGTATATTACACTGGAACAGTAAGAGAATTAATCAAAAGACAGTGAGCAAAAGGCTGTTGTGTGGCTGCCAAACAGAAGATGACACAGGATTATACAGAATTAATCAGAATCCAAAATATATTCAATAGTTCTTTTTCTTAGAGATAAGGTTTTATTTAATTGTGGTGAAAACCAAACACAAATCCCTCATCATAAATCCAAGAAAGCATGAGGTTTTAAAATCTGTCTCTCCAAAAGCCTAAGTTATAATAAACACTGGTAGTCTTAAATAAATACAAGCTAATTCACTTGTAGAAATGATATACAATTTACTTTCTCACTCATTACCAAAAAAAAAACACCCCAGACTCACAGCTTTTCAAAAAAGGATATGCAGAGCTATTATATTTTTTGCTGTGGAGTTCCATCAAGTACTCACCATTTTCTATTT
This sequence comes from Urocolius indicus, assembly GCA_013401255.1. Classification (NCBI taxonomy): domain Eukaryota; kingdom Metazoa; phylum Chordata; class Aves; order Coliiformes; family Coliidae; genus Urocolius; species Urocolius indicus. The sequence continues at coordinate 678,212 of WBNH01007034.1, forward strand.
TCTTACAAAGGCTTGGCACTTTGCACTGGAGAAGTGAAAAAAAAACTAAGCTAGTTTCTCAGCAATGATTGCCTCATTTGTGTGATCTATCTTCTCCCAGAAACACCACTCCCTTCTCCAAAGAAAAAAAAAACCCCACTGGATGATATTAACATTTTTCTGCCATAACTCAATACTCTGCATTTTGTCAACTCAGAGCTGGATCATTAAAGCCTAGAAGCTATATGGAGAAGTACTTTAGGGCCATCAACTAGGAGTGGAACAATTGAAATATACTGATCTCAAAAAGAAAAGACCAAGACGGCATGTGTAAGTTTACAGGCTTTATTATGCTGCTTAAAGAAGACTAATTAAAACAGCATCAAACTCATAAGTAGGCAGGTCACAGAATCACAGAATCTTAAGGTTTGGAAGAGACCTTGAACGATCATTCAAGTCCAACACAGGTCAATGATGAAAGAAGTTAACATCTAGCCAAAAAAATTCAGTCTGGGGTTTTTTTCTGCACATTTGTTTAAAAAGCAGCAAATTGATCCTTGCACACATATGGGGGCAGAGATATCTGAATTTTAAATACAGTGTCTAAAAGAATGACCCTCAGCCAGTTCTGAGCCGATTCAGTGTTTTAGTCAACCGTAAAACATCTGTGCAATCATACACTTCTTAGGACTGCCTGTAGAACTGCAGACTCAATAATCTTCATTTCAGCCAGATTTGATTAAAGAGCCAAGCCACCAGCTAGGAATAATTATCCCACACGACACATCCATAGTCAAGTGTACAACAAAAACCACGTTAACAGCATGATGACCAGGACCTTTCCGTGCACAAAGAGCCCCACACAAACCAGACACTGACAATAAAGAAGTCACCATGGCATCTCCCTGGGGATGTACAGAGATATTGTAATGAAAAGGTTGGTCTGTGGAAATGAACCAGCCACCATAAGCACTTCAATATAGTGTTTTTCCTTCAACTACAGCATATGCATGTGTCATGGTTTTGCCTCTGCACAGTAGGGTCTATCCTATTTGGTCTGATATGTGTGTTATTTCTGTAGATATCCCTCCATGTATAATGCAGTTTCAATAGCAGCTGTAGAAAAGAAGTTCAGTGGGCTCTTCCTTCCCAAGAAGAATGTAACCACTTACTCTAGTTTTAACAGAAGAGTGTGAGGAGCTTGATGGCTAGTGAATCACCCTGAGAAAGATCAACAACAACCTAAATGCTCAAGTATTTCAAACCTTCAAGTGACCTTTCAAGAGGATTTCAGTTTGAAAACACAATATGAGGAAAAGCTATGAAGTTTGGAATTCACTTTCTATCCAAAGCCTTTGCTAAATGTCTCTTAGAGACTGCTAAAAACGTAAAAACGAACAGCAGTAGGGATCAAAACTAGGTAAAAATGAATTAATGAAAAGTCACGCTGATGCCCAGCCAGTGACCTGGGTCAAGTAACATGTCTAACTATCTGCCTTTGACTATTTGTGTTGGAAATCTCTCTCAGCTTTCAGAAGGAGAGAAATCTCTCCTCAGAGAATCAGTCAGAAGAACTGGAAAAGACAGAGGTGGATACAGGGAAAAAAAGATCAATACTCTAGAAAAAATAGTCCCACCCTAACAGAGCAATTTCTGTGCAGGAAAATGCAACAGAGAGAAGGGGAGAGTTTCACTGGGAAAACCTTCAGGACTAAGAAGGAGGCCTGCAAAAAAAGCCTGGCTCCATCTACACCAAAATAGAATAGCACAGTTAATGCTTTTAAAGCTGAGAGAGTGTTTGGTTTCTGGGGTTTTGGTTTCTGTGTGCTTTGGGGTTTTTTTTCCCCCTAACCTAAAAGCTGAAGAAAACTTGGTTTTAAAAGCTTCTGGATCTTTGGATACAATGGAGAGGGAGGGTCTCAGGTTAAAGAGTAGATATATAAAAATTGCAAAGAACAGTCAAGATGAGAAAGATTGCATTTATACATGGAGCATAAAAATAGCAACCAAAGCAATACTGAGTGAGTTCAAACAAAAATACACAGCACAGAAGTGCTGAGTAACCCATAAAAGGCATCTTTAAAAAAAAGGGATATTGATATCACAGGCATCTTAGAAATACGATGGGATTAAGATAAATCAGTGGACACTATGAACTCTTCCCCCAGTATAAATTACCTGGGAATTACAGAATGTAAGGCTGAGAAAGAAGCAGCACCAAGAGCCAAGGAAAATGTACAGTAAGCAAAGTAAAGAAATGAAATACACAGAGCAGCACTTCACAATCTCCTTATAGTCAATTTCCATCCTAAACTAGCAGAAATATACTAAGAATCAATATTTTCCCAGAATGGCCCAGAAAAGGGACCATTGCTACAAAACTAAATACACTTGGGACTTGTCAGCAAAAGTCAAGTAAGAAGTAACATGGTAGAGATGTACAAAATCACCAACAGCTTTTGTAAGGTGCATGGGGAAAGGTGTGGGGAGATGTGAAACGACTGGGTACATGCACACACCTTAGGACATATTTTTTTTCCTGAAAAAACGTGAATTTCAGTTGTGGACCAGGATCAGGATAATGATGGAACCAAGTCCTTGCTCTGCCCCAGTGGTGATGTTACGCTGCCATCAGAAAGTCTCTATAAAAAGACACTGTGGGCATCTTTTAGAAATATAAAGGAAAATAACACCTTAAGAAATAAAGCAAAGGTGGATTTGGGGGTGTGTGTTTGCGGTTGTTTTGGAGGCTTGGCGTGGGATTTTGTTTGTTAGGAGGTTTTTTCTTTATTTGTTTTTACAGAGAGTATTTTTTTGGCTGGTACTCAAAGCCATAATGACAGTAAACTCTTACACACAGCTAAATGGTGTACTGCAAGTACCCGTGAATGTGAGCAACTGCAGTGTTTTACTGTGAGATGACACATCCAGGAGACTAATCCACCTGCAAGAAAACTCTACCTTTTCCAAGGAGTAAATTGTTCAAATAACTCTCTTATGCAATTATTTTACTAAGGAGAAATTGCAAAAAACCACAACAAAAGACGTTCCTGGTGTCTGCTCTCTTTGATGTATATTTACAGAGGACTTCAATAAACTAATAAGACAGAAAGAAGTTTACAGGTTCAGAATTATTTGTGCCAAAACAACATGCACTGGGCTAAAGAAGAAATCTCTGTTCTAAAATAAAAGCTAAGCTGTTTGTTGGAAAAAAAACCCACAAAACAAAAGAGCACATTCAAGGCTTTTTCCCATCCTATATTGTGGAAGGATACCCTGGAGAACAAGGTCCTAAGTTTCATAGCCAGCATTGCTGTTAGGTAGCAAAGACAGATTTACTGTAATGATTTGTCAGCAACAGCAGTGAGGTCATTGTGCCCCAATGCACAGAAAATGTTCATCTACCTGTTACAGTTGCAGGCTAAACATTTCCTTACCCAACCCTTTGGCTTGAGAAAACACGTATTTACCTTATAAAGCTGTAATTCTGCATCAGCATTCAGCTAATTGGAGGTTTACTGTCATTAATTTAGATAATATACATTCATCTTACAAAACTAGCTTCTAGCAGCTTCTTTAGTTTAACCTTTATTTTTAGCCTTCTCTTTTTCCTGTCACACAACCAGCAATTCCCTGCTCACAAATGACCTCCCGTGCCCCAATCATGCCACAACAATCAATGGTTGAAAATTCATAAAAACAGATTAAATTCCACAATGTTCACTTTGATGAATTAGTGGAATTTGTTCCCTTTAGCTGCTCGGAGTTAATCTCTGATTTTTAGCTGAGTGCACTGCAACGGGAAGAGTAAACTAGGGACACATCATATTTTTGTTACTTACACGACTGGAATGGAAACAGAGCCCCAGCATCCAATGCAGTAAAGCTGACTTTCAAAGGTTTTTGTCATTTATCTCTGTTATCTCACTTCTTAAAACAATATATGAGGAGGAATATATGAGCAACAAAGTGCTTCAGTGAAGAATTTGAGATTACTACATTATACTTTGATGATTCCACCTCCCTACCTGGTGTCACACTGTGCCAGAATGAGGCACGACTGAAGATCATTTTCCCCTGAAGTTTTAAGGGTGGCAAATGACCTCACAGTGAAAAATTAATGCCATCACTACAAATCACATAACATGTTCTGTTCAACACAAAATTATTATTCACCATTTAAATTAAGGATTGCAAAGGGAAATTCATTCTGAGATTTCTCCATTTCCCTCATACACACAATTTGGCTAATGAACCAAGAAACCAATTAGTGAAACATCTCAATTTATAGCAGGTTGAGGTAATCTTTAGCCAGGGCACAGTTAAAACTCCTGCACTGTGAAAAGAAGACTTTTCATCTTCAGCAACAGCACTGTGGAGTTAATGAGCCTTCTTAATACAAAGCACTAGCGGTGGCATTATTTGCCCAGTGACAGAGATGTCACCTCTCCCCAGCAGCACTTAGCAGAACACAGCAGAACCTGAGTGAAATCTCTACACAAACACACCCTTTCCTTTCTGTTGACATTTTGTGGATCTGGGTGCATTTTGGCACGTGGACGTGTGGTCCGTGGGGGTGCACGGCAGAGGTTGGAAGCCAGTGTGGAGCTATGGCTTTGGGAGAAGATTCCTTTTCATGTAGCTGTTGCCCTCTTGCAGGTACAGTCCTCACTTACCATGGCTGAGGAGATAGGCTACAACACAGGCTACAGCCCAGCTTTAGCACTGAGCCAGGGTGTCCTCTGAGATGTCCTGGTCCCATGGACCAATGGAAAAAGTCTCTCACTTTAGACACAAGAGGTTTGAGGATTCACAGAGAGGAGGGCAGATGGTGCAGTGTTCAAACCAGCTGATGGGCTAACTGGGAGGGCACATCTCAACTCCCACCTTCTTCCCACATGCTGGGATCCACAGCTCAAACACGCTCCTCATGTCAGGAGACTCAGCTAGTTTATCTAGATTTATGCCAATGTCTCATTGAAGAGTTTAAAGAAACAGGAGACAGAGTCTAGACCTGAGATTCAAAAGTGCATTTTCCCAGTTACCTGAAGAAACCCACAGCCAGGCTGGAGAGTGGGCCAGGTTAAAACAACAGAGAGATCTTGGGTTAAAAGAAGTTGCACAAAGGACTAGGGGAGGAAATCCACTGCTAAAAGGCAATGTTTATTCCAGGGACTCCTCATGCTTTTGGCACTACAAAAGGTACATTAAAAAAAAAATAGGAAACAAGAAGTGCTGCCCAGACATTCTCTTCTGCTGCTATAAAACCAACATAGGTGGCTCTGTAAACACAGAACACACAGTTGTTTGCTAAACCATGTCATCCATGGGGTTTCCATCCTACAGCTACACATTTCTTAACATTTCTTATCACTTTTGGTTAAAATGATTAAAGGTCTATGTCCTGCACCAGAGAGGCACGTGTGAACAAGTCTAAGACATCCAGCAATTACTTCTTCCTCTATTAAGCCATATAAAATATTTACACACCTACCTAGGACTCCAAAATATTTCCCATCTCCCAACCTTCCTAATACTTCTCATATCTCAGCTCTCAAGGCCATTCTTGACATCCAGAAGTCAAATCCATTCCCACCTCTTCAGGCACCAGCCCAAATGCCTTGCAGTTGACTGGGTATCTCAGAGGAGGAGCTCACTTGAGCTGGAAGAGACCTAGAATCATAGGAGCATGGCAAAGACCTCTACGAGATATGGATATTCTGTTGATGTACTGCCGGTACAGAAGTATTTCTGTCATGCAGCTCAGTTAAGTGCTTCTACAAAGGCATTGGGAGCAACCCATCCCACCCTGCAGTAGCACCATGGTGTGCATTGCAAAGCTTGGACATCCTAGGTTTAAAGGAAGTTCATTTCAGCAGAACAGCACTTGCAGCAGTGATCCTCTACTGACACCCTTTCTTGCAATCAGCCTGTGTCACCCCACTTGGAAAAGGAGTGATGCAAGAGAAGGAAAGCACTTCTACTGGAAGTGGAGCCTGCCCAACACATGCACATTTAATGAGCCCCAGAATTGGACATGACTCAGAAGTTGTCTATAGACAGGCTCAGATCGCTACAAACATGAAGTGCAAGAAATAATTTGAACTACTCAAACATTATTGAGCTGCAATCAACTAATCACTTAGGAAAAAAGACCAAGAGTCACAAACAGCTTAATGTAAACAACTTTTCAGCATGCAGGAACAGGCAAAAAGGAAAACAAGTATTAGGCTGCATAAGGAACAGAATGCACTACAGAGAACAGTAGCACTAAACATCATCTGTGGTATCTTGAAGTACTGTGTCTGCTACTCATTCTCCTCTATAAAATTTTAAGGGGACTTAAGTTGTTCAGGTGTATCTGTTATTTTTAGCCTTTTTGTACTATGTGCTCTTGTAGGGAGAATTTGGGAGCAGGTGTTAAATATAGGAAGCTGTGTTTTTGTAATTGAGTGCACCATTAAACACAACTCTGCTGAAAAAAAATACTTAATTCAAATTCAACCACGAGTTCCTCTGAGGCTTGGCAATTGGATGCTTGGTGGTGGAAGTCACCACTTCCTTTTCCCTCAGAATAGTAAAGAAAAAGGGGAATAAACTTGACTTTATTTACAGCAGTGGTAATATTATGAGAAGCATGAGACTTGGTAATTGAGTCAGGAGTGGAAGTGGAAGTCTCCCGTGACAGTCTGTAATTGTCAGAGCTCCAATTCAATTCAGCAGACACAGATTCAAGTAATATTTTGAATGCCTGAATAGTACCTGTGTCAAACCTGGCCTGTGGACCTCTAGAGATTTGCTTCTCACTGCATTTTGATCCTTCCATTTTAATACAGCAAATATTAACCAGGAAAGTGTATGGGTAATTCTCCACTTCATGCTAAAAATATTTAATGTCTAAGTGCATAAAAGTTTCCATCCCCTAGCAACTGAGATTCCTGCTGGAAATGGAGATGGGAAAGATGGGGCTCCAGGAATGTTGGAGTCAAGCAAGGATTCTGTGGGTGTGAAATTGTTGGCAATTCTGTCTGATCACTGACTGCACATGTTTTCACTGAACGCATTCAGATTTACTGGAGGAATTGACCTGAAGTGTTACCAAATTTCTGGGAACCCTGATTAAAGTCAACTGCAGTGCAGAGAGCCTCCTGAGTCCAGGGAGAGCTCTGCATGAGTGGGAAGTGGCAGACACCACCACAACAATAAATTACAGAAATGAATCGTCTCGGGAAATATTATTGCTGGGTTCTGAAAACAAGCTGAAATGCAGTTGCTACCTGAGGAGCTCAAAGGGGAAGAGAAACGACATTAAAAGGAATAAAGTGGGATTCGGATGTGAGTAAGAGGCAGCAGCTCACTAAAGATCTGGACTGTAAATGAGCAGAGATGATTAAGACTAAGTCATCACAGAGCAACCTGCCGTGATCACCTGTTGGCTGGAGGGGTTGGGAAGATAGTGCTGGCACATGAGAGAATGCCCCTAGCTCACCCTTTCCTCAGCTGCTTCTCACAAACCTGTAACAGGACTTCTTTTACCAGCCTGTAAAATACACATAGTAGCACAACTTCCCTTGCAGCTCCCTTCCTCAGGTTTCTCCCCACCTTGGTTCTTTCTGACCTTTCTGCCTCCCAAGCTGGATGAGCTCCTGGGAGAAGCCACCAAAATCCCCCATTCAGCCCTCTTTCCTCGGATGATTCCCTGTGCATTCTCATTTGTCTAGGGAGAGGGTTACAGGTAATGACACCATCCTGGAGTCGTAGACCTGCCCCAACAAGGTGCTGCAGGAGCTGTGGCTCTGCCCCGTTGCAGCCCTTGTACCTTATTCCCGCTTCAAGGGGTGAAAGCGGCAGAGGTTATGTGTGCAGAGGCCCTTCTCACAGCCCCCTGATGAGCCCTGAACAAGAAAAGACTCCCTGGTTTTATGGAAGAGGGCTCAGAGAACCATTTACTAGCCCTTTTATCTTTCCACCTGCAAGAGAAAAGGGACCTACAGCGGTGTTTGGCTCACGCTCTCACAGCCTCCTCCCACATACAATAACCAAGTCAGCCCACATTTCCCACAGGAGAGAAGTACATGAAAGCAATTGCTAATAGCTCAGCTGTTGGTGGAAGGCTCTGTGTGTGCTGACAAGGGAGGGTTTGGCTTTGGGCAGACCATGGCAGCATAAAAATTACCATCAACCACTCAAAGATGAGCCAAGAGACCAATGCAGATTGCTGGCCAACAAACTTGGTCTCCTGCCTCCACAGAGGATGCAAATAAAAGATAAAACCTTATTTAATGATCTCATGCTGCCACTGTGAATGTGGGTACCAAGGAGCTGATATAAGTGTGATTGTATTAGGGACAACTCCCTGGGCCATGGCTCAAGTTTGCACTTAAGGTAAGGCTTCATCCTTTTGAGTAAGAAACAGAAGGTGTTCCTCCTCCCCACCCCCAAACATAAAGTACTTTATCCTTTGAGCACAAAAGCATCTTTCTGATATCTTACTCTTTCAGATTAATTTGCTGCTCTAAAGTGTTTGTAGGTGATATAATGACAGTTTCCTTTTAAAGAGATTTATTTCACAGCTAAATTGCTGGTTGGTATTCTGAAAGCTCAGCTACAAGGTTCCATAACTTTTGGAGGGGTCTTTGGGATTAACGTACTAAATTTCTGAGACCGTACTGTCTGCTTTTTTCAGTCATCCTGCTATGACACATTTCTCCAAGAAGGTGATTTTCCCTCCTGCTCACCATGTCTTTGTCAGCAATTGCATTTTAGCTAGCTTATTAAATGTGGCTGTATTGCATATCAAAGGTCAGTAATAATATAAGGTGGCAACATATGCCTGCCATGAGAACGAGGTGCAATATTCATCCCATCAGTACTATATCACTGTGATAACAGTTTGATCCAGCTGTGTTTCTGAGTTTTTGCTTGCCAATGACTAGCAAGCACCAGGATCCAACAAGCAGTCCCCAGGAAAGAGAATACTGTAATGATGAAGACACGGAACCTTCCCCACACATCCTCTCAAAGATGATGCAAAGCCTTGACTGCCTATGGAGGAGCCCATGAGCCACAGCCCAAGCAGGTGCTCTGCTTCCAGGTCCAGTTTCATCAGCTTTTATACCAGCACTCAACCCAAAAGTGCTCATCTGCTGTCTTTCCTTGGGTTTATCCTCCCAGCTAGCACTTGTGTGAAGCCGTGTCCTCATCTCTCTGCTCCTTCTCCAGAGTATTACCAACCCTCCTTTTCTGCATGCTACATCAACTGGTAACATATACACAAAGCTCTGCTCAAACATGCCTTGTATGATTATGTTTTGGGTAGAGTATACTTATGAATACATCACAAACTGCTATGTTTTTTTCTCTCCAGTTTGCAGTTTCCTTAATATGAACAACTGAACTCATGTGCTGATTGAGAACTAAGTGTATCCCAGCTTCTCAAGACTTAACTCAACCTAAACCAGCCTGTGTTTTTATATATTTTTATATATAGAGAGAGAGAGAGAAAAAGGGAGATGCTCCCAAAGGATTCCAGTGCCTTTCACAAGCTGCAATCACAGCGTGATTAAAATTAAGGCCTTTCTGCAGCAGTCAGTAGAAGGCACATTGATAACTTGCCTTCACTACTTGTTTCAGCAGAACAAAAGAGGGAAAACTTGGTTAAGCAAAACAGCTGCATGTCAATTGATAGAAGAAATCTGTGAGATGCTCACAGTGCAGTAAGCACAGTCAGTGTTCTTCTGGAAGCACAGAGAAGTAAGTAAAGGTGTGTTTTGTGAACAAAGCTTGCATTTTTCAGAAGATTGTCCTCTTTTGGAGCACAATAAATCTAAATACCTTGTGCATCAAGTGGTAATCTCCACCAGGTGCATAATATATCTGGCTCTTGACCTACTCACCTTTTGCCACCAAAGCCCTCATATGAGCACTTCCATGAACAGAAGCAACAATTGTTAAGTATCTCTTAGCAGAGATGAGCTGCTGAAAGCTGTCAGTACCTATAGGCAGGTCCACTAGGGCACTGGAGGATGCAAGCACAAGGCTCACATTCACCTCTAGTAATATTTTTAGTTGAAGCTTAAAGCACAGTGAAACAAACTAAAACTGTGAGAGAAAATACATATTAGCATTTGGATTAACAGTTACTATATCCAGTTCCCATCACCAGACAACAGTGAAGTGCACGATGAAGGCTTAAGATGTTCTTTTTTAAAAGAGGTTAAGGACTCCCTGAATTCCAAGGGGCTGGGATACACTGGCCTGGGAGATGAATGGCACTGGCCCTGCCACGTGCTGCGTATCCTCAATACATCTGGACTCCAGTTGGAATTAAAATTCATATTGCAGCAGCAATTAAAAGACAGAACTAGGTCATGAGCTGTTGTTCAAGGCAATATTCAGGGAAAGGAAGGGAAAAAAAACCCAAAACCCTGAAGCAAGCAGCATTTGCCCTGAAAATTTCAGCACTGAGAAACTCAGGAACGGAAGATAACAAAAGAGGATACAATAGGAAAACAACAGCTTGGGTGATTGAGCTACATGCTCACCTTTTTACCAAGCAGAGGCTGTTACCACTAGGCAGTTCTCAGTTTGCATTGTCACAACTTCAATTCAAGGAGGCCAGGGAAGGGCTGAGCTGGCAACCCCCTATGCACACAGGCTGGTGCCACTCGTGTGGTTTCTTCACACCTACACTCAGCATTGTTTGCAAGAGTCACTGCTGGGGCTAGAAGATTCTTTTTTAAAGAGAAACCATAGCAACCTTCCTAAATCCATGTCCATTCTGGTATGCAGCTTTTTCTTTTCTCCCCTTAAGTTCTTTATCTCCATCCAACTATTTCACTCTGAACGGATTGTATGAGAGACCTACACACAATGCACTCTGTGGTGTGTATCATACTCTGTGTGACAATGCACATTGTATTATCCACATCCAATTCTGGATGTGGAAGAAATCACATTGCTCCAATTCCTTCCTTAAGACCTCGCTGAGAGATTGTGTGCTGTTATCTGGAGGCTCACAGGGAACCTTGTTGCTGCCTCTCTGGTTTTGCAGTGCCACACGATATTAATTAATGAGGGTGATTCAATTTAGTGGGCGCCTCATTTTCATTCCCACAGTCACATGAGCAAAAAGATGGCTGAATAAAGTTTTGTCACAGCAAGAGCCAGAAGCATGGCTGTTGATAAAACCTTGTTTTCAGTATAATCTAGCCTAAAGGTGATCTGTAAACAAAAACTGACTGCACAGGAAAAAAAAAACTGCCCTCCTTCTGTAAGACCTGGTGGGAAACTCTGCCTGTTAAAGCCTGATATTATCAACAACAAAATAATAAATGCATTTTCAAGATGGCACACAAGAGCTACAGGTAGGGTTGATTTACACATACAGTGTTCTGGCAGCTGTGCATGTATCTGTTCCATCTCCGTGGCTGAAAGGCTGGATGTGGGGAGAGCTGTACCAGCACTGCGCTGGTGACACAGAGAGGAGAGCAGGATCCTTCTCGGCACCCAAAAAGCAGAAGTTCATGGTTTCAGAAGAGACAGTGGGCCTAAGAGATGCAGAAAGTACCTGTTCATGGGCAGCCATGGGCTTTGCCCTGCTCTTGCTTCTCTATGAGGGCTTCTGAGCCAAGCCATGCACAGCCCTTCCCCAGTCTGCCAACTGTGCACTCACCTCCCTCCAAACGTTATTTTGCATGTGTGCATCTCCAAGAGACACTAGAAGTCTAGATCACTAGAAGTACACAAATGAATGCAATCAATGAAATCCAAACAGAGAGACATGAAACACAACCTCTGAGGTGCTCCACACTCCCAGGAGGTTGCAGCTCATGTTACCTCCTGCTTAGTCCCTGCTGTTTAAAACACTTTTTTTTTTTCCTGTACATTTCTCCTGAGCCATACTACAGATAGAAGGGAAATTTTATCTATAACCTCTTGCCTCAATTCATCTTCCAAAAAAGCCCCAGACAATATAACTGGCAATAGCTAATTTTGTCATTGCTTCTTGTGTTTATTCTGCACCCTTACATCCTCTGTCCATTATGAAACTCTCACTGATGGTCTTTAATCACAAGGAAAGGACAACAGAGACATTTTTAGTTGTTTGTGATACATCCCTGTGCAGGACCGTAATTATTACTGGTAACACATCACCAACACAGGGAGAAGCTGTGTATCCTTTGCAGAGAGGGGAAAAAAGATAGTGCATGTTCAAATTAGACAGTGGCCATTGCTGTACACCCGATAGTAGCTCACACTGAGTCGTCTCAGTTGCTGCAGGTGGGGTTTCAGGTGTGGGACTGAGGTGTTACACCACCACACAAGCGTGATTAATGCACGCTGCACATCAAAGATGGAAATCTAAGACAGGTTTGAGCCTGGGACCACACATACAGGTTTGAGTGAGCTGAAGTTTCCTACATGGCTCTAACCTAGGGGAGCAGTAAAGTAAGTAAAGTCAACGTTCAGGCAGTGCTCAGCTTTCCCAGGGCCATGCTCCCAGCCCTTGCTCAGTTTGCCTTTTCCAGCCTTTGTGTTTCCCCTGCCACAAGGTCCCAGGCAGCTGCAAAACAGCAGCTGGAATTTTCCTCTACCTGTACTTTAAAGCTAGCCTTTCATTTTGTGTGCTGCTTGGGCTTAGAACCAGAGGTTGGTATTGTTTCAAATATCTTTGCCCAGCATAGTTGCCATTTATACAAAGCTTTGCAGTGGAAGCTCTAAGTGGGAAAACCTCAGTTTCCACATTGATGCAGCAGCCTATCAACCCTAACAATGCCCACAGCCGCCATCACGCACTGCCTTTGTGTCACCAACCCGGAGGAGCAGCCAAATACATCTCACACAAAGCAGGGAGTGCTGCCAAACCATGAAAACCTGTTCTTACCACTGCTCATAACATGCACACCCATTGCACTGCTCTCACAGAGCTTCTAAGCAAGGGAGATAGTGGAGCCTACGCACCACCCTGCCCTCTGCCTGGAGTGGGAAGCAAGGAGATAACATGGAGACATGAGAATGACATGGCAGTGATTACAGAGATCACCTCCTTCTCTACACAGTTTGTATACACAAATTAAAACCCCCAACAGGCTGCTGCAAATCACCACATGCTTGGGTTTTGACACAAAATGAGTTGAACCGTTCTAAAGCAGGGTTTGGTTTGTTTTTTTTTTTTGGCCAAGTTCTAAATGCTTCTCAATAATTTTACATGAAGAGACACCTCTAAAACTTATCAAAGGTAGGAAATATTAAAATGGACACCTGATCTCTGCCCATTGCTGGAAGTAGATCCTTAAACAGAAATAGCTGTATGTGGTTTATACATATAATTCAAGGGAGAACAGATGTAGAAAGAGGTACACTCAAAACTGTACAAATACAAGTTAATGAGCCAACAATGCTCATGGGGTTCTCCAAGGATTAAGAATTGACCCCAAGGACACAGTACAGAAAAGGACTTACCTGGAGAGACTTAATGTCCTGCTGGGACCCTGCATGGAGTAAATGAGAAGAAATGCTGCTGCCAAGGGCCACTCCAGTCTCCCTGCTGTCAGCAGCAGACTCCTGGGACTGGTCATTTTATTGCCTGCAGCACTCTACTGATCCCAAGAGCCATGTAGCCTCAGCATTAAAACTACTCTATATGGTATCTCTATGCAAAGAAATGCTAATAATACTAATAATAATATTCCTCCTTTGCAAACACAAGCCACCAAAATCTTTGCCATATAATGAAGTTAATTAAAGAACAGTCAGTCCACTCTCAGGATCTCAATGCAACTGACAAAAAGCCACCGGGTACTTTTAAAGTCAGCTTCACTTAAGTGTAGGTTTGCACACCATCTGGAACCACCATTCATTGCCTTTTCAATTCATGACTATTTTGCCCCCTTCAGGGTGCCCACAGAAGAATATGTCCATAGGGGAAGCATCTTAACACAGCAAGAACTGCAGTGGTTGCAGCATGACCTTCAGACCCACATTCCCACTGCTAGTACCCAGCACAAACACAGGCTGATGCTTTGCACAGCACCAAGTACAGCCCATGACTATTTATACTTCTCAACCCCATTATGCCAAAAAGCTTTTAAAGTAATTAGTTTTCCCTCATTAACAGATGCATTGCCAGGGGAAGGGCCCACAGGTGCTCCCAAGCCCCATCCTGGATTACAGGGCAGGTCTTGCAGTAGATAGCTCAGAAAGAGCAAGGTGAGATGATGAGGAGGATAACACAACCACAACATTTGTACAAAAGCAGAAGTGCAGGTGTTCTTTTGGCAAGATCATACCAAGCAATAAAGATATCCAACCCATGTGTTTAAATCAGAAAAGTGAACAATATCTACCAACATGGCTTTTATGGAGAATCCGATGCAGTTTATGAGACATCAGGTGACATGATGATTTTTTTACTAAGGCAGCCTCCTACCCTAAGAGAAGCAAAGTTTCTACACCTCGACTACAGACAGAGCAATGCCAGTTCCCTGCAAGCACATCTCTAATAAAATGCATGAGGTTTCTACCTTCTTACTGACACATCTAATACATGATTCCATTTTTTCCCTTTTATACCTTTAGAGGCAAAACAGGCATTTGGTAAAGTCTAATTTAATATTATCACTAAAGCATTCAAACACATCACTAAAAACTCTGTTGCTAAAATTGCATTACAGTGGGGGAAAAAAAAAGAAAGGTAAAGCAGACACTGTTATCTCCTAGAAAAATATGGGCCTTATGCTACAGCACCTACTGATGTGAGACTATTGAAACCAACAAGATTACTTACATGAATAAGGATTACTCCCATGATTAAGGGGTGCAGGATTACATCCATTGTTTGCATATCTCCTGTTATTTACATATCCCCATTTTCACCTCTTGGGGTTTTTTTTTTCCTTAAAACATAAGGCATTTAATTACAGTCAGCACTAGATGTTATTGTGCTGTACTTTTATCCCTTCAATATTTGGCTGTCTTTGGGATGCCAAATAAAATACTTTTTATTATCAAAATAAAGACGATAAAGTAGGAGCAGCACAATCTGGACTATGTAATTAAAACCAAACCAAAAAAACCCAATCAAATAAAGAGGGAGAGTTTGTTATCCACAATCAAAACTTACTCATTATTCACTTCACATGCACCCTCCTAGCCATGGCCTCTGCTCTTGGGACAGGATTATTGCTATCAATTTTTGAACTGTGCCAAGTAGGGCGTTACCTGAGAGTTCTCAGGCAATGCTGTTTGTATCAACAGTGGGAAAACAACAAAATCCAGACAAATAATTGATACAAATATAATAAGTTACACTAAGAATGAATAATACAACAAAACATTGTGATGCTTTTCACCTCCTAACAAACTCGTTAAGACTAGCAGTAGTTTGTCACGTCCACAGGCTTTACAGACAAAATATGTTCCCTTCCTACCCTTACAAATGATTTTCAGCTGTTTTAGGATGCAACAGAACTGTTAATGCATGGTAAGAATGTTATGCAGGTCTCAGTTCCCGTTCCCAACCCAATCAGGAATGTATTTAGCTGAAGAAAGAGCAGCAACTGAAGTTACAAGGAGGGGGTGGGGAACCAGCAATTCTTATGAAAAACAACACACATTCTTTCAGATTCTCCAGTTTGACACTAAATCACATTAGTCTCAGGTTTGGGTGCAAGAAATCAGACTTGGATCACAAACACATTTTTGTTTAATAGTATACTCCAGGGATTTAAAAGTTTAATGACTACAGGAGGCTGGATTGTAACCGCAGGCTCAGTTCTGTAAGGTGCTGTTTACATATTCTCCAGGGCTAAAAACTAAAGGCATTGCCTTTCTAGGCTCCTTTAAGTCGTTTTAAAAGTAAAAAAGAGAGCAGACTGGTTTTAGAAAGACTCTGCCCACGGTAATTAGAGCTTAAAGAGGATTCAGAAAACACCAAAAGTTGCACAAACTTACCGAAGCAACCCTTTTTCTTCCAAGAAGAGAAGTTTATGGTCAAGTACATCTGAGTTACAAAAGACTGTGTTTCCCGGGTCCATTTTGCACAAGGCTTAACCTGCAGATCCAGCCTGGTGTGTTGGGTGCAGCGGAGACACGGAGGCTTTCCCTCTGCAGAAGGCATTTCAGTGCTCTCCAGCGATGGGCGATGGCCCGGGCACAGCCACCACTTGTTGCAATGGTAACAGGAAAAGCCAGGATCTGCCTGCTCAGGCTGCCAGGGCATGAATAATTCATGCCTTCCACCTCCCCGCATTAGCATGCTGCTCAGGCAACTCCAATGAAGCAATTCATTTTGTCCTTTTGTCTTCAGGAAGAGCTCGCTGGATTAATGAGGGTTATCTGTGATGATAAAACCTGGGCCAGCTGATTTATTTAGTCTGATTGGCTGGAATTTGTGTCCCTAAATGCAGGGTTTTGCAGCAGGAATATAAATTCAGTTGTGCATCCTCAACCTCGGGCAGGCATGGCTTGGTTGGCTGCAGCAACAATATCTAGCTACAACACATGAATGTTTCATTTTCTTGGCTTAAATATTGAAGCCGGGCTCTTTGTTTCTGAGTGCTTCTTGAGCAAACTCGAGAAGAAATCTCCAAGCACGCTGCTTGCACGTGGCTCTGTGCATATTTCTGTAGTGACCTCTTGGGCTGCTAAATAGCTAACACCTGGCTTCTCAAATGGGCATTTGCCAAGTGCAAGACACAGGAATAAAGAATAATCCTGCAGTGCAAACCAAATGGTCATACATCACGGTGCTATTTTTAAAAAGGAGCTTTGAAGGTGCTTTTTTCAACGTGATCTCTCAAATTAAAGTGTTTTACATCATTAGCAGTGGCATCATTATTTTCCTCATCATTTACCACCTAGAAAACTACAAGAACTGTAAAAATAACATTAATCGTAATTCTGATTAACTGATCACTGAGATAATAATGGAGACAATGAAGGCTTTTGTGATTAATTACCTATATAGTTAGAGAAAACATTATTGGGATGGATAAACATGGTGGGGGTTCATTTTACCTGTTGCTGCTAAGATGAGCACTTGAATGTTGTGTTAGTTTTGGTATCTGCATTCTGAACAGAGAGGGAAGAAAATCATTGCAGAAATTATTCGATCTTGCTAAGGAAAAAGGTCTTAAAAAGACTTGGTTCAGGATGGTTTGCTGTCAGAAATGGCTATTGAGGGTTAACTTGACTACAAAGTGTACAAAGGGCTTTACGAGGAGAAAATACTTCAGACAGAAGTGCTTCTGAGGTACATATTTCTAATGAAGAGAGTGATTACATACCACAAAAATCTACCGAGTACACTAGTGGCCTCTACATTTCCTAGATGCCTTTCTAGAAGGTATGATATTTTTTTTCCCCAAAGAATCAACAAAAATTTACTGGACAGGTTTAAAGGCTTCAAAGGAAGAAAAGGGAATTCGCTACAAAACAACCTCCTCAAAATCCTACTAGCGTTGTTGTGTTGTGTTCACGTAGTTCCTTGAAGCACACAGTACATACCTTCCTGTCAGCTCTGGAGGGATTTTGGTAATCTTTAAACCAAAAAAAAAAAATCACTTTGCAATGATTTTAATGCAAATTAGGTTGATGAACATTTCATGACAGACTTCATCCTGTTTGCTGCTGAGCCTTTCCAGAACAACCCAAGTGGATGCACTTTTCCTCCCACCATTTTCTCATCGTTCCAGTTAAGACAAGAAGAAAGAACAACTTGGAGCACAAGGGTATGAAATAATTTGATTTTGCCAGAAAACTTAAAAGTAAAGCTTATATCTGCCTCTGGTGTTCTTATTTCAGACTGGTTTAGACTGAGAAAACCACAGTGTTTGATGTAGATGGGATTGAATGAATTTTAAGCCTTTGATCACCAGCTTAAAACTGCAGCACGGACAGAAGAGTTTGTGATAAACTGCTAGATTTTGGCACAAACTAGAATTTGTTGTTTCTTCCCAACTGCAAGTGTGATAGGGTTTCAAAGTGGTGGTTACAGAGATCACTGCTGAGGTCATCCCCTCCTACGGTGGGCTTCCAACAATGGCCAAACAATGTGCTTTCACCTGCAATAGCTCTGCATCTGCACTAAATGTTGAATATATCCTTTAGGATTTTGTACAAGATTAAAGGAAAGGTTAGGCAGAAAGAGAGCAGATAGCCAGACAAACGCTGGCCAACTCAGTCCTGGGGAACATTTCCCTGCAGGATATACCAAGATAGAATTTGCTCTTTGTGAATACAATGATATCTCTGTCTGCAGCTGTGGAAGGGGATTGTGCAGGTCAATATCAGCAGATCAGCCTTAGCAATGAAGTTGGCATGTTCTGCAGCCTCTCTAGACGTCTCCAGGTAGATGGTGAGCTGGAGTGAGTTGAAGAGGTACAGCGAAGGAAAAAGGAATAGCTGTCTGTTGGTGTTAGGCGAGTTTCGATTGATTGACACAGTTGTAGCTCAGACTACCTATTCAGCCAGTGTCACACATGCAAGTCAGTTACAAATTATGGTTGACTGTGCTTGAAAGCTACAGAAACATTGAGCAGGAAGATGGGGTTCCTATCCATTGCCATCAAAATATCATCTTTTAGTGCTGCTGACAGTTTAATAGCTACTCCTGCATGTTGGAGAGCTATGTGAAGTACTGCCACTATATTATTAACCTAGGCTGGAACTTTCCTGCAAATGCAGAGCAAAAAACCACACAAATGGAGCTTCTGAAATAGTTGAAGATTAAAGGTGTTCTGTTCACATTGTGAACAGTATTTCTCTAATTGTATTCCAGGAGAACCCAATAACACTTTAACCCCCAATTACGTTATCATGTGTTTTTTCAGATCAGGTTTTTTTTTTTTTTCCATTTCCAATTCAAATTGAACATTTTTAATTCCATTTGTTTCCTCTAGGCAGCTGAAATGAGATGTGGACGTGGTGAAGCTACGCAGCCTCTCCCTCCCGCTGACCTGGGAGCTCCATTGTGTAGGACTCCAGTGGTGACTACCAGAGTATATCTCCACTGCTAGTTTAAAAATGCCTTTGTGCAAAGTTGCATCCATGTATGTAACTGCTTGAAACCATTGCTAGAATATACTAAGTTGCATCAGGCCTTTGAAGTGGTTTGCATGGCTCCAATCTGTCACAGCTCAAAAGGATGTGTACAGCATCGCACAGATTAAGCCCACTGTGTAGCTGTGATGAGGCAGGGTGATGGTGTGATCATGGACAGGATTTGGGATTCAGGAGATTGGAGTGTGACTGGCTATTGATACCTTTAAATTAGTTATCACTGTAGTATCTGGTTTCTGTCAAGGTATTGCAGAAAATCAGTGAGATGCATCTAGGAAGTTAGCAAATCAATTCCCTGCTCTGCCCATGGGCTGACCCTTCCCTGTTGGCTGTCTTTCAGCATGTCACCTCAGATAGCTGTCTTCTTTATTGTTGTTCCTTGACACTCATTGGCAGGCCACGTGTTCCCTGCTGAGAAGCATGTCTATGGCAGTCACCTACCCAAAGTGGCACCTATCCAAAGTGGCCAAGCTGGCTTCAGGACGAGACAGCTAATGGTGGCTTTTCTTGCATGTGGCACCAGGAGGAGCAGTGCTGCAGGACAAATGAGAACACCACCATTAACCAGCCCTGGAGAGCTGTGGTAATGGGATGGCAGACTTGCCAAAGCCATGGTTGTGCATTCAGCTGTTGACATTATTCCCCATCTGGGGATTTTTCTTTTTTTGTGTGGAAGTATCAGGAAAACAAAGCATTACAAAGATGTCAAGCTGTGAAAAGAAAAGTCAAAAACCAGAAAATTCAAAGTTATTGCTGATTCTTTAACTCAAGTCATTAACTCAGAGGCACGCCTGAAGTCTGGGCCTTAGCTGAACTCTTGCTGGTTTGCATAACCAGCTGAGGATTTGTACATCCAAGGGGGCACAGATTCATATATCAACATAAAAGGGGAGGAGGGACTCAGTGAGTTAAAAGGCTGGATGCCACTGGTATGGACAAAAAGAGGGGCAATCAAGAGACAGATTTCCTGAGAAATTAGGTAGGGGAAGGGAGTTGAGAGAAGAGATAAGCTCATCCCAGAGACTGGCAGAAAAAGGTTAAGGACACTGACAAATGAGAAACCCAAGAAAGAGGACATGAGTTAAAAGGTGGCCAAGGAATGAAAGGAGTTCAGACAGGAAAGATAAGGAAAAATTGTGAAGAAAAAAGCCAACAGCACAAGAAAAACCCAGAGAGAGGAAAGCAGCTTGGATAGGGATCTGGTATTGATCTGGCACAAAGATGGAGACTGGAGTGCAATGGAAGGAGGACAATGATATCTCAGAGAAGAAGAAAAGTAATTAGAGCTATGAGAGACCGAAGAAGGAAAATCGAGAGGAAAAGAGCTCATTTCTGATGGCAGTGGACAGTAGAGGAAGGGGCTATTAGATTTGCTCCTCTGATAGCTGGGATGGAACAAGGTTCAAGTCTTCATTCCTCTCTCTGCCCAGGATGCTTTGCATATTGCTCCTGCTAACTGAGTCCCATTCTTAATTTCTCCTTGTAATTTCATAAATTCAAATTACACACAAGAACTAGAGACTAAAACAATCATTAAGGTTGCAAATTAAGCACCCCAATGTAAGGAAACTGGAAGAAAACTGAGGAGGAAAGGTTTTTGCAAACCCTATGATATATGTGTATATATATAGAAAATTATATGTATACTCTGTTGAAGATCTTTAAGCATTTTGGTTCTTTGAAAATATACACAGCTGGATACTTTCATTTAATTAAATAGTTTTAAAGATAATGACTACAGCAGCTTCAGCATAATTCACAATTAAAGGCAATCAAACCCCAAATTCCAAATTGCTCTTACTCAAATACCTAGCAGCAGTGATAGCCTGTATGGTTTTCAATGAAATGGGAGTCATAAAGCTACATTCCAGAGTTTACAGTTGTAATAAGAACAGATTTATGAGCAATAAAGAAGTATCTGTGTGTACCTTCTTGTGTCTCTCATTTTAGTAGGTTAAGGATGAGACATCCCAAAAAAAATGTCTTGAGGTAGTTTAAGTGCTTAATTTAACAAAACAAGCAGTTTAAACAAATGCAACCTGCTGTTCTGCAGCCACCATGTATGTGAAACAACTACTATTTTGTGCAAGGTTAGTGAAGTCATAGGTGATTTTATAACAGCTTCATTAAAGCATAATTTAACCCTAAGAGTAAGGGGATTTTTGCATCATAACTGAAAAGAAAGAAAATATTATCTGTTAATAAATACCATAATACTCATGTTGTACTATTCCTTTATGCTGATAATACAATAAATATGCTTTAGAAAGCAAATTGCTTTGCTGATGAAGACATGCAATAAAAGTACTCGTGTCATTTTTACTTTGAATAAACAAGAATATATCCTCCTTTCCATCATGCGATCCATGCATTAAGGGAGAATAGTGCAATGATGAGAAAATGATTGAACTTAGAAAGGAAGAAAATCCTGATAAGTGGACTGAGGGGATAGTTTGCTGGCTCCCATTTCAGATGCATTACACAGAGTGGCTAAATATTTGTACCGAGTGTAATTAGCTTTTTTTCTGCCTGTAGTAGAACATGGCATTGCAAAAGTGTGAGCACATTCAACTACACTAAAATCAGTGGGAAACTAAGAGACCCAGCATTTTTCTCACTACATGTCAGAGCTCTTTTGGCTGCAATCCAGTATTGGATCTCTCAAAAGCCCCCTTCGTCACAGGCAGACTCAGGCGGTGGTTGTCAAGAGATGAACACAGGCTCAGAATTCCTAGTTGTGGACCCAGCTGGGGAGAGAGCCTAAATTTCCACAGCCTTTTGTAGCCATCTCAAGAGATGATGCAATTTCTTTAACATGTCAATAGACAGTTGGCTTGCTGGTGAAAGATGCAGGGAGTGACAGTGCAATTTTGCAGAATCCTCAAGAAAATGTGGCTAGGAAGTGTGTCCCTGATAAGCATTCATACAGCAACAGTGAGCTGAACTCTGAGCTATTTGTCCTCCACAACTCCAAATAAATTGCTCCTGCTATGGTTTCATTCACCAGGTTATGTCTCCAAACTTAAGTTAGATATCATTCTGTAAATACCATTCTTTTGAGAATACAAATAGCAATTGGTAACTTCAAACTGCTTTTCCATGGGCTTTAATATTCTAAACATTGGCAAAGTTTTTTTCTGCAGTTAAGATTTACTTTCCCAAAGGTCTGCTACAACACAGGGTTGGGATTCTGGCTCTTTCAGAAGCAATAAGAGTCCTGCCCACACCTTTATATATTAAAGACTATTCCAGAAGACTTATTTGCCCCATCCTTTTAATGCCATCCATTCATTACTTGGATATGAGAGATATTTTTCTGTTACAGACATCCACAATGTCCCTCCCTATGAGCCCTCATTATTTCATACCTATTGAATAAATCATTAATCACCATCACCTCAGCAAAAGAACAAGATGTCAAAGGTGGTGGTAGATATGAGGCAAGAGAAGCTGCAGTTGCCTTTGGCTGCAGAAAGAGAGATATCAGCAGCACAAGAGACACACACCTAATGCCTCATCTGATGTCCACCACCACAGACCCAGATGGCCAAGGAAGACCCAGTAGAACTGCTGGAATGGAATAAGAAATAATGGAGAGTGTTTCATGTTACATTTACTGGGAACTGTATTAATGGACAACATCATGTTCATGGATACAGGAGGCTTGCTTCCTTGTTTCTCTTATGTCCTTAAAACCTCGAGTGAAATACCTCTTCCCTTTCACTGTTAAAAACAGAATAACACCTAAATTCTTCATTTTACTTCTTTGTTATTGCAGCACAGGCTGTGATGAAGAACTGTCTGTATTACACAGGCTGGACCATAGCAATCAGCTGCACAGGGCAACCTTTCTGTCCAGCAGATCAAGCCTACCGCTTAGTGATTTGGTTCACAGGCGACTTGTACAAAGGGGAAGCGTTTCAGTTCCCACTCATTTTAGTTTCTGGCAATAAATAGAATAATAAATTGATGTGCCAAGTGTCTAAGCTGAGAAAGTGCCTGTAATAGCCTCTAGTCCCTCAAATATCCGTCTCCCAAACACTTTAAAAATAAGCTATTTAATTGCTAATAAACCATTTCATATTAATTGGGTTCAAGTAGTAAAACAGAAATAGATTTGCTAGCAGGCTGTGCTGTTCATAGGCCCTGATTAGCAGCACTGCTGGACTTGCATTGCATTGTAGCATGAAGACAGCCTTAGAGAATCCTGGACACTTACATGAGAATAAAGAGAAGGAGATGAAGTTACAATCTCTTACACAGATGCAACTATTTGATATTGCTTTTGCTTCCCAGTAGCAATATTATCCAAGTGTATGAAGAGACAATCCTACCATTAGTTAGTAATTCGATGTAAGCTCCACTGCAGTTAGAGTCAAATTCTGTGCTTTTCCTTGCACAGCATTTCTAAGGTCTTTCTTAGACAACAAATATAAGAGTTTTCCTTTTGAACTGCACATTGCAAAGTGTTCATATTGGTCTTGATTAACCTCTGTCTTGCACTATTAGAAATATCTCTCTGACCCTGACAAATCCCAAACCACCTCTCTTACAGCCATCCTTCTTCACAGATAATTTTTCTGCCTCATTGCTCCAGCCAAATGACTCCTCTGTTCGTAGCCCTTCACTGGCTGCTCTTCCCTATTGCTTTGAACACAAACTATTACAGAGATGTCGATCCCTGCCTCTGCCTTGATAGTAACACAGCCTTGGCTGCTGCTGTGTCATATCTCCCAGTTCTAAATTGCATTTCATGCCAGTCTGGATGGGCTGAAAGAATTCTCCTCTCACAAACAAAATCTAAAGAGCCCTGATTTTCCTCTTTCAAACACTCCCTGAAAGGTCATTTTTGCTGCAGAGAAAAAAGCACCCAACTCCTTCATAATGGTCAAGGAACTAAACTCGCAGGACAGTGTTTGCCATCCTCATGGTAAACTTGTATTTCTCTCAGTTTTTGTGAGAGCCACCCCAATTTAGCCAGCTTTTACTGCAACAGTAAATTCTCTGGCACTGTTACCACATTTCAGTTTGTGTGAAGTGCCTGTCCCAATGAGCTGAGGTGTCTGGCTGGTGCTGCAGTACAGATGGGACCATGTTTCTCAGTCTGGCAGCCACACCAAAACAAAACCCCAACCAGATCCTTCCAGAGCAGATTGATTTAATGCTTTCCCTTCCATATCTGTGTGGATTCATGCAGGGCTTACAGGGGAGCTCAACAGAAAAATACCCCAACACATGTGAATCAGGAGCAAGCCTTTACATTATCTATAAGCCTTCTCGGTGTTTTGCAAATTGTTTTCTCCACACAGTTCACAGGATCCCAAAACAATCCTGATGAGAATGGACTCAGGAGGGCTTAGGTCCAACCCCTGTTCCAGGGATCAGACCTGGCTATTCAAGGCTTTGCCTCAACTGACTTTGAAACCCCTGAGGATGGGGACAGCACAGTCTCTCCGGAGAACTTGTCCCTCTACTCCTCTATCCTGGGTCATGTTAAATCCACAGGTCTACCTGGTTTGCTCAGAGACATGTAAACTCTCAGCACAAGAGGCTGCACCAATTTCTGACAGAAATCTACATGAAAAAAAAAAAAAAAAGAAGATAAAAAAAACCCCTGTTTGCACACAAGAGCGTTGGAATTGCTTAGATAAAGGAATAGAATCAGATCCCAGTGTCAGAATTGCCTGTGCCATTCAGTTTTGTCACTGTAAAAACAGAAATTATAATCATTATTTGTAATGGTTATGAAACGTACAGAATGCCACAAAGCACCAGAGCAAGCCCAGCACTCTGTGCTGCACTCTCATCTATTGATCACCATATTCTGCTGCTGCACCTTTTCTTGGGCTCTGTTTTAGTAAGAAGTTCTTCCACGCCATCCTGGGGTGAAATTTTGGCCTCACTGGAGTAGATGGAAAATCTTCCATCAGCTGCTATGAGCTACAAATCCTCTCTCATCTTTGCTTTGCCATGTAAATTGCTAAGGCTGCCTGAGGTGGAGAGGTTTGATTACATTGTTGTCTGCAGCAACTGGGTCTCCTGTAAAAGAAATTTACAGGCACAGTAACCTTCTCAACCCGAGACAATGAGCAACAAGAAGTCATTTCGTTGTGCAGTGCAGGAGGTTTCACATTCTGTTCCTTCAGCCACAGTCCTGCCTCCCAGTTCGAGTCAGTCAATTAATTCCCCGAAACAAACTTACAAAGAGCTTGCTTCACTTCTTGGTGTCTTCTTGCCTGATATTCTAAGAAATTCGTGACCTTTGTAAATAATTCAAAAGGGAAGACCAAACCAGGAGGTGACAAAAGTCCATCTGACTGCAGCTGTTGCTGGGAAGGGTGTCATTTCTGAAGAGGTCACGTTAATGACAGGCCTCTAGTAAATTAAAGCTTAAACAGGTCAATGAGGTTGACAGCTACAATTATGCACTGGAACTAGGGAAAACATACTAGTGACTAAGCATAACACAAATGCTACTCCATCCCTAAGCTGTAGGTAATGGCGTTTTAGTCTTTTTTTCTCATGATAAAGCATGTGAAAATATCTTCTGCAGAAATGGAAGGCAGAGGGATCTGTGAGCTGAAACAAGGTGTGCTGTGATTCCATCTTAAAATTTTGCTATGCTTATAAAAAACCCCTCTATTAAAGAGCAGGCAAGGAAAGAACCCATATTTCACAGAAGATGGTCCACAAATTATGTTCACTTAGATCAATGTGGATACAATTTTTGCTCTAGAGATCTGCTTGGCTAACTCCACAGCTTTGGGATCCCTCCAGGGCTGGGCACTCCCCCAGCTCCCTGGGCAGCCTGGCACAGGGGATGACACCCCTCTCAGGGAAACAGTTCTGTCTCAGCTCCAATCTCAACCTCCCCTGGTGCAACTTGAGGCCATTTCCTCTTGTCCTGTCATTCATTACTTTCCAGCCCCTCTGCCCCAGTGTGGAGTGGTGGCCTGGATTTGGGGTGGCCCAAGTGCAGGACCCAGCCCTTGGCCTTGTTAAACCTCATCCCACCACCCTCAGCCCATGGCTCCAGTCTGGCCAGGGCCCCCTGAAGAGCCTTCCTGCTCTCAAGCAGATCTGTGTTCCCGTCCAGCTTCAGGTCATCTACAACTGAGGCTGCACTCACTGCAGATCATTGATGAAGACGTGAAACAGAACAGACCTCAACACTGAGCCCTGGGGAACACCACTGGCGTCAGGCCAACAACTGGGGACCTAAGTCTATTTATCATGGTTTCCTTTGTCCCATGAAAGCCTGATGAACCTTTCAAGAAATACATATTAGAAGGCTCTAAAGTGTCAGATAAACATGTGTGTATTTAACATACAAGTTCTGAAAACTTCAGGTTGATTAACCACTTACATTTCATTACATACCAACAAAATATCTTCCCAGAGCTGCAAAAAGGCAGCTGCAGACTTCTGCCTGCAGGATAAGAGCCTGCTGTGTGTACACACAGACAGCTGGAAAGCTAAAGGGGGGATCAGATCTGTGACACAGTGGGACATCTTCCACTCAATCACAAAGGTAAATCTATGAATCTAAAACCAAACTCCTTATTGCTCTTTAGAACTTCATATCAATTTCTGACAGGGACTGTACACATTTTACCTTTGTCTGCTCTTGTAACAGGTTATTTAATGAAGTGGCTCTCCTTAATGCACTGTGTCGGTTGCTGTCGGTATTGAGCAGATCCTTCCAAAAGGAAGCAATCATCAGCTGCTAGATGGGCTTATTCAGCTGTGGTACTTCTAAGCTGATTTAAGCAGTCTGTCAAAATTGAGTGAAATTAATTAATTCACTGGAGAGCTTTGCCTTCTCCAAACTTAAGTAAAAACTGATGCAAAGTATCAGGAACCAGATCCATGGTTTTATCCAGGCAGAGTGGTCTAAATGATTTTAATAAAGCTGAAACATGTCCTCTTTGTAATCATAGATTCATAGAATCATAGAATGGCAGGGTTGGAAGGGACCTCCAGAGATCATCCAGTCCAACTCCCCTGCAGAAGCAGGTTCACCTAGATCAGGTCACACAGGAACATGTCCAGGGGGTTCTTGAAGAGTTCAAGGAAGGAGCCTCCACACCCTCCCTGGGCAGCCTGGGCCAGGGCTCCCTCACTGAAACAGGTTTTTTTCTCATATTTTAATGGAACTTTTTGTGTTCCAGCTTCATTCCATCACCCCTTGTCCTGCAAGTCATTGAAGATAGGACACATCTCTACTGCAAGAATGCAGTGAAGGACAATCTTCTTGCTATCACACTGGAATAAATTTGTTCCGCAGTGGTAATGCACTGTTTTGAGTATTTGGCTACACCATGCAGGCTCCATTTAACAGCCCAAACTGTTGCAGGACTGTGAAGAGCATTGCAAGTACAGAATGAAAGACAATAGTAGCTGGCTTACGTCCACGTCCAACTGTTGAAGATGCTGAAGCGGACAATTGCCTTCTGGTTTCTTACTAAGGCTTTTGCTGGTTTTAAGTGCTTCCCTGATAGCTTGGTACACAATTATAGGTGGATTAGAGAAAGTGGTAATAGACTGGTTTGGGTCTAATCTTTTCTCAATTGTTAACATTAATTAAATGACTTTTCCCTCTTCATTACACAATGAACATGAACCACTTCTTAAAAAGGAGCATTTTTCCTTACTAGCTACTTAGTGCTGCTATTTTTTTTCATCAGTTTCTTATTTTAGTTATTTGTTTACAGAAGCACCATACCAAATACCATGAGGCCTGTGAGAACAGGAGACAACCCTAACAGAAACCAAGGCAGGAGCATGGCACATGTTACATGGCTAGATGAGGATGGCTGCAACACCCATCTCCTCAAGTCCTTTTTCCCTTAATGCAACTGTCAAATTCTTACACAAAAAGGCAGCACAAAAACCACAAAGCAATCAAGCCATTTCAGACAGGAGCTGGAAGAAGGGAGATAAAGTGGTTTTGTTCTATCCAAATATGTGAGGAGGTTTCCAGTATCTCTGATAAAATACAGGTTCCTGCAAAGAGTGGTCCTGTGGCCATGTCAGAGTGGATTTGGCTGTGAAATCCAAGCAGCTTGGCCATTCTCTTTGCAGCTCTGCAGCACCTCACCCCAATTTGCAGCTTTTTGTGTGATATGAAACGTACCCTTGATGTGAGTGATGAGCGTTTGCCATGGAATGGATGGATTTGGTAGATGGTTTCACAGGTGACTTTTCAACCTTTTACTGCAAGCACTGAGATGCCGTTTATTACATACTGAGCCATGATTTGCAAGGGGGATTTCCCACCCTGTTTAGGGAAGATAAGCTAGCTTTCCAAAGACATTTCCTTCTATTTAGGCTGATAGCATGGGAAGGGAAGGGAAGGGAAGGGAAGGGAAGGGAAGGGAAGGGAAGGGAAGGGAAGGGAAGGGAAGGGAAGGGAAGGGAAGGGAAGGGAAGGGAAGGGAAGGGAAGGGCAGGGAAGGGAAGGGAAGGGAAGGGAAGGGAAGGGAAGGGAAGGGAAGGGAAGGAAAGGAAAGGAAAGGAAAGGAAAGGAAAGGAAAGGAAAGGAAAGGAAAGGAAAGGAAAGGAAAGGAAAGGAAAGGAAAGGAAAGGAAAGGAAAGGAAAGGAAGCTGACAGACAGAGTAATAATATCACTCCCCTGACATTATTAGGAACATTCTTGTAAGAAGATGTGATGATAGCTGGCCCCAGTCAGGTATCAGATCAGAGAGATTATTCTTGCAGGTTGGATTAAATCAGTTTAACTCATCAGCTGAAAAAAACAGTCTATCTTTCAGGAAAATAATTCATACAATCAGTGCTGTTAGTAATGCAAGTGGCTGGATTAATGCACGAGCAACATCAGGTTCCCTGCAAACTGTCACAGCGTGCCAAGCACACACAGGTGCAAAGATTTCTGAGGTCTCTTTGGGACATTTTGTGTACTGAGGTGGGGGAACAAAGAAGAAAATGGAGAAACAGCAAGCAAAGGGAGTGAAGAGGCATTACCCAGGACCACAGAAAAGCTGCAGAGTTGCCCAGAGATAAGGCTAAGAAAACATCACTGATACTGAACACTGAGGAGAGGGGGATTGATGTGGCATGTGAGGAAATGGTCTCCTACAGCTCAAGCCCTGTTGTGCCCAGGGAAACAGGAGTGTGAACGTGCCCTATAACCAAACAGGGGCTCTTCAGAGGACCACAGGGTTCCATCATCGCTTTCCTTTCCTAATGGAAACAACCTGCAGGACATCACATATTGGCTCAGCGCTCAGAATGGAAGGGATAACACAGTTATTTGACAGAGCCATGCCTTTAACTCATAGAGTGCATTTCCTGGGATTGCTTCCCAGGCCATCATGGGTTTGGTTTCCAATGTCCTAGCTAGGGGAGAAGAAATGAATGCTGTTACAGATTAGAAAATAACTGAGAGTCACTGTGTACATGGGAAAAGAAAGGGAAAAACAATTATAAATGCTTGATGAGCAACAAAGGCTAAAATAGTGGGGCAGAGGTACCAAAGTATAGTTTATAGTCATACAATTTATATTTATAAAGTAATATCTGTATTATACATCTAATCTACCTATATAAAAATACATAGATACATAAATAAACCATGTAAAGGGAAGAAAACAGTCTTGAAGACACCTTTGCAAACAAGATTTTGGGTCAAAGGAAGGGAAAGGGAAAGGGAAAGGGAAAGGGAAAGGGAAAGGGAAAGGGAAAGGGAAAGGGAAAGGGAAAGGGAAAGGGAAAGGGAAAGGGAAAGGGAAAGGGAAAGGGAAAGGGAAAGGGAAGCACAAGTGCTTCATAACAAATCAGGACAAATCAACTCATTTTCTGTCTTCAACAAACTTCTATAATACCTCCCTAGCTTCTGTTTTTCAGAGGAAAACTCTCAGTCTAGAAACTTGTCTTGCTTTAGAGATAAGATGCAATTAATATCACACCCTGAGCATCAAGCTGCATGGGCTTCTGGAGTGCTGGGTCACACCCAGCATAGTGCAGCAGCAGATCAAAATCTGAGCTTCCTCAGCATCACCTTACAGAGGTGGGATGCTGTTACAGAAGCTGTGTCAGAGCTCCGATTCGCTTTTATCTAGTGCTGTATTTCAAGCTCCTTCTCCTGATAAGAGTATCTCAAGGATTCGGACTATTAAAGTTATCTGACAGTGATAATCATGTTCTCTACAGGGAGTGTGTAATACACTTCCTCTCCTCCTCTCCTCCCATTTTCCTCTTTGTTGATACCTCTCCATCCACCTCTGCAGTTTTATGCCAGCTGTACCTCCGGTAATGTCTCTCTGTGCATCTCAATTTTCAAAGGCACCCATCTTTGCCCATGAGTTTGCCTCTGCCTGCAGCATGACCTCATTTCACTGTAGGGTTGCCACACAATCCTCCACTATTGCTTGTTTGCTGTCTAAACACCAGCTGTGTGTTCCCATCCCAGTCAATCTGCATTTTGCTTTGCTTCTCTTACTCTGTCCCTCCCCTGCTTTTGTGTGCTGACATTTTTTATCCTAATTGTTTTCTTTACACGTATACCTTTTTCACTCAGAGTTCTCATCTTCAGGGTACCTGTCAGATTTGCCACTTCAGGCTTCACTTTTAAATAGATGTAAGAAGATCCTGATTTTCTGGCTGTTACTGGGTGTAAAGAAGGTGGCAGGATGTGTTACCAAACTCATGCATGCAGAAGCCTTTTAAATCTAGTATCAACGGATACCAAAGAGGCAACTGTTGCAATTGCAATTAACTGCACAAAATGAGGACAATTTGTCAGTTTTGAAGGACAATGTGAGAAATCAAATTATCCAGAATGACCTGTGCTCATGCTTTTTTTATGCCAGAGTGCTGCAGGGGTCAGCTGAGAAGTCTCTAGGTTTCACACTGGACACCTGTGGACACAAGAAGCTCTCTCTGCTCTCACAACACAGTGTGGACCTTCTCTGTGCTGGACAAAAGGCACAATTATCCCCACTTCTCAACGGAAATAAAACCCGACAAAAGGTACATAAAAAACCCACAACTCCTCATGCCTCGTCTCACCACATGTTACAGCCCATTTCTCTTGGTAGGTTCCACATCTATGTGGTCCAGGGAAAGCTGAAATCTGTCATAAATCTGTCTGGGTACTGGTGCAACATCTCCCCTGGAGTGCAGAGATGCTAAGAGAAGCCAGCAGCCATCTGGGTTTCCTCTTCACCACAAGGCTCTTGTAAAGAGCTTGGTAAGTAAATTTGCCATGAATAAGCCAGGAATTAATCTTGCAGCAAGTCCCAAGCCTGCTGCACCCAGGTTTGCCACCTGTGTCAGGCACGGGTGAATGGCAGCTCAGCAGAAACCAGGAGAATGTGCCCTTGACACAAGACAGGACTGCTGGAGCCTGGTATAAAAGCCACAGGATAACTATGTGCCTCAAATGTAATTTCAAAGCTCAGGCAAACTGTGCATTTTCAGACTTGTTTTGTCTGTGCGCTGCTCTAAATTAATTAGGCAAGGGAGCCCTCCCTTCACCTTTCCATCGGCTGCAGGACAGAGGTGCCTGGGGTTGCATTCACTCACAGTTTTCCTCTGCTTGGTGACAGCCAGGATCTGATCCCTCCTGCCTGCAGCATCTGTCCTCTTCCCTTGGTCCTGACCTTGGGGGTAAATTCTGCACATCTTCAGCGGAATCCTTTAATTGTGGCTGTTGCATTAGGGTGGTTGCTCTCTGGATCAAAACCTCCAAGCCACTTCACCTGCCCATCACAACCCAAAGGGAGCAAGAGCAGATGCATTTCCTTCTGTCCTTACACTTCCTGAGTGCCAGCTGGACAGCCTAATATTTCCTAAGCTCTTTCCTAGGCAAAAATGCTCTTTTGCTTCTCCAGGTCCATCTCCTCTGCTTTTGCAGAGAAGGAGGCTGCCTGCAAGGGGTAGCAATAGCCTAGAGACAAGATGTGTTCTTCAGAGGAGAGAGAGCCTACAGCAGATCTTGTGGAACTTTAACTTCCTTGGAAAAGGACCGAAGGATGGAGAGAAACCCAAATGAGGTGGGAGAAAATCAAATTAAGTATCACTGCAAACAGCCTTGAATGCATTGTCTGCAGAAGCCCTGAAACCTCATGTCTCCTGCCATCTCTCTTCAGAGAGGCTCCCTCCATTGAATAGCTGCCAGTAAAAACTCAGAAGCTATAGAACAGCCTTCCACATGGACTAGGAAAGCCTTAGTATCCTGCATAGCTAAAGGCAGAGGGGACAACTCTAAGCAAAAGAGCAAGACCTTCCACTCCACTGCAGACAGTAGGTCTATATTTTAACAGGTTACCACCCCAGCTCTCTAATTACACCTCTCCATTAAGCATGATGACCAGCAGCACTTATTAAAGCTTTTTTTATTCTTTAAAAGAAGTTATTTCTCATTGGCTAAGCAATCCGGTGGATGGAAGGAAAGAGAGATTTAAGAAATGAGAGAAGATACAGCTGAAGTTCAAGTGGAGTCAGCCCTCCCACACCTGATACCATGTTTGCACTCTGCTTTACTCTGGAATGTCAAAATGAAAGCTCTGAATGTGGGCTTCATAATTTCCCTGGAGGACCATTGTCCTGCAGAGATGGTTTGCCTTTCAGTTTTCAGCTGCTGCCAAGGGAGAGGTGAGGGAAGTGAACCACTGTATTTATTGAGTTGGTTGTTGTAGCTATTTAAACTAAGCTCAGCATCACTGGCTGCTTCTTTTGGGTCAGTTCCTGGAATTAGTAGGTTTCTCTTTAGATCTGCATAAAGAGTTTCTGCTTTTATAACACGCTTTTGTCCCAGCTTCAAAAAGCATCTTCTGACCTGAGAAAGGATTACTCCATCTTTGATATCACAATTTAAATGGATCAGGAAGGGGAAGTAACGATTGATCCTTCAGCCACTGTGCTGATCTCCTGGAAGTGCTGACATGCCCACGAGCAAAAACATTGAATCACAGGGATCAATAAACAGAGCTGGAGTGGTGCAACTGCTGTGGGCTGCACTGTTAAACTCGTACTGACAATTACAGAAACTGGGTTGACTTTACAAGTGCTTCAGCAAATGCCCTGTACCCTCATCCTTCCTGTGCAAAGAAGCTGCTTAACTGCCCTTTGAATCACCACAACAGTATATTCATGTGCTTTCTGCTTTCCCAAAGGAAAAGGAAATACCTCAATTGTTTGGCAAATGTCTATAGCACTGGGTTATATTCATTTTCATTGGAAACTAACAGGGACTGAGATAGCTGTTCTTAAATCTACAACGTTAGATATGCTGCAAAGAGGTTTATAAAGGAACAAATGATTCAACTTTTTGCCTTCTGATGCCAAAGGCAGCTAATTAAATGGGATTGAACATCACAGCGTAGTAGTCTGGAAGTTCTTAATATAGATTATCACGACTACAAAACACTTGGTGAATTATAAAAGAGGCCAAGGGATAGATTGCTATAGATTTTGTGCCTCTGAAGGCACTTAAAGTGCTTACAAGGGGAGATATTGTGGTTGTCTTAGCTGTGACCCAAATGGAAGGCTAAAGGGTAAAGGTAGGTGGAGGGGTCTTTCTGTTGCAGCACGCTTTGGAGAGTGAACACATCCTTATGCTTCTTTAATCTACAGACCTCCTAACTGCAGACTCAGAGTACTAGACAATGATGTTCTTAATTGCAATGTGCGTGTTGACTGTGAGGCGAAATAAAGTATCTTTTCCGTTCTGAGATCAGCACTGTTAGTCAATATTTACATCCCTTTGTAACAGTCAACACCAAATATTTGGGATTAGCATTTCATCCCTAAATATAAACTCCAAATATTTGGTTAAAACATCCCAATGCCCCAAATATTTGGTACAACCTCATTCTGCTGCCTGCAGGTCAGAATATAGATCCTTCATGTTTTAAAAATCATCTTTAATTTTTCATGTGTTATTCTGACATGAACAAACAAGCAAGTTATCCTTATATATTTTGATTAAAACTAATATTCCGTTTGCTCCAAATTTGCAACCAATTCTAGCTGTGCCAAAGCCGAAGGGATTTTTTTTTAAGTCAGATTTTCACCCAACAAACTAAATCAGCTCTTCTTCCTTATAGGAATTTTCTCTCTTGGCTTCAGAACACAAGGAAAACTGAATATGAGATCACAGTCCATCAAATCACTCACCTGATAACCCTCCCATGCTTTGTTCTTTTCATTACTTTCTCATCCTGTTAATAACTTTTATTCCTTTACCCAGAACTATTGCCATGAAAGATTTCATCCCCAATCCTTGACTACTGTTGGATGTTGTACCCTATGAACTTCCACTACACTGATCTCATAGAAATGGGTTCTGTTGATTTTTTCCCATGACAGAAGATTATGTGGTTTTAACGAAGAATTAGTAATATGGCTCCATTAAATGCCATTGAAAACCTATTTCAAATTGGTATTGATCATGCTGAAGCAGGACTGTGTGGATATCCCTGGGATGGGAAATGGGGATGAATGTTTTATTTTCATCAGAGGCAGACTTTTCAAACTGATACAGACAACCCTGCAAAACATTGTCATCTTTTCCTAAGCGGATCTGCCTTTCTATATAAAGGAGTTAAAAATGCACTAGTTGATATATTAACAACAAACAGGCTCCTAGGTAATTATCAGCTATCAGCATGTGTTGAAATGCCATTTTGTTCCATAGCTGTTTCAATCAATACACTATTTATTTTCAAATAACTATGCACTAAGGATCATTTGGACCTATATCCCATAAATACACATTACCTCATTATCGACTCTTTCTGGCCACTGCTGCATTATTAACATTTCCACTAAAACAAGCAATCAAGCAGGAAACAGTAGGAATTGATAGCAGCAAACGATTGTGATGACTCTTACACAGTAATTGCTCCCCCTAAATGTTTTTGTTGGGATGACTAGTTATGTAGTAGGGATGACCAGACCTGGGATTTGGCCTCCAGGAATTCTTTTGCTCTGGGATATTCTTTACAGACAAGGAAATTTAACCACTCAGTCAGCGGAATGGGAAGAAACACAATATTTGCAAAGAGCTGTATCAGGGAATGTACACAAGGCAGTTAAGCTGTGGTTTTTATCCAAGGATCCAATCACTTGCACATACATGAGAATGTTGAATTTCAGCTCCAAAAAAAACCTGCTGTTTTAATCCCCTAAATCCAATTTCTGCCATTGCTCAGTAGCCTAGAAAAGAAACCGACCAGCCAACCAAATCCTGAGAGCAGGATTGTTTCCTCTCTTTGCTTTGGTAGTACAGCAATATGAAAAGCCATCTTTATGCAACTCATGCAGGGAAATTCTCCTCCTCCAGTATTGTGGGATGACTGATGGCTTTCTCATAAAAGATGATCTAGTCAGGGGCAATATTGAAGGCTGCAGTGGCAAATTGCCAAGAGCCTGAGGGCTGCACCTAATTTGCATGTAAATTTCTATCAGTTTTAAAGCCATAAAGAAGTGCAGCAGTAGGACTTGAATATTCCTCTGTAGGTTTAAAAGCTCACTGTGTGATAACCAGAAAGACAAACCTGAATGGGGACCTGCTTTATTGCCTTCTAGGCACAGTTCAGAGCTGCACCTTGAACCTTCTGATCTCAGCAGCAGATGCTCAGCATCCCCCAGGACCCCCATTGCAACTGCC
This sequence comes from Urocolius indicus, assembly GCA_013401255.1. Classification (NCBI taxonomy): domain Eukaryota; kingdom Metazoa; phylum Chordata; class Aves; order Coliiformes; family Coliidae; genus Urocolius; species Urocolius indicus. The sequence continues at coordinate 713,890 of WBNH01007034.1, forward strand.
TGAGCTGTAAAACCCTGCTCTCACCATCTTCATCTTGATTCTGCTTGTTGTTACTTCACTGTCTCATCATCAAAGCTAGATGCCTTGTTCATCTGCAGACCTGTTGACATCTGTGCCCAGGGAGGTACAGCAGAGGCTGCACCTACCCCTTGCATTTCCCTGCACCTCTTCCCCACTCTCCACTCCCAAACTAGCCTCACTGATACGACAGTAATAGAATTATGTGGGTAGATACCCTCCCATGCATATGATCTATAGTAGGTAAGAATATCATGAGCATATATATTCCTTCACTGCATGCACTGAAACAGTGATGTGGCTCTGGGAGGATTAAGTCCATTTTGCATAAAACTGATGTGAATTGCAACAAGTCAGAGGAGCAGGTAGAGGGGGATGCAAGGTGCAAAATTACTGAGGGAGGGAGGACAAGAAGATGGAGAAGGCAGTGGCAGGCCCATGTGCCAGCTTGGCTGCAGAGGGAAAAAAATAGGAAGGGTGAGTTAGTCTTTGGAATTCAGATTTGGACTGAGGAAAGGAATAATGCAGAAGCTTCTGTCAGCCTCCAGTTGCCCAAGGCCAGAGTGCACATCTGACCATAGGAGCTGCAGTCAAGGTGATCTGGGTAGCTGCTATATTCACTTTATTTCCAAACCTTTCACTCATGATCTGTCAATAAAAATCCCTGCTTGAATAGACAAGCTGAAGCCCAGTGTCTCATTAAGCCTGAGAATTCAACCCTCTGCTTTGAGCTCTGTCCTCCTACGCTGCTTTATATCATTAGCAAATATTGCTCAAGCTGATCCACTAAATCCTGGTATTAGCAAGTACAATTAAATCCATTAGGGAGGAGAAGATGAGAGGTAGTGGGACTTCTCAGCGGTGTGAGTTCCAGCAATGACAAATGGCCAGTTCCCTCACCTTCCCAGGGCCACAAACTGTGAAATGTGGTGGATGGACTATCTCAGAAATGAGTGCAATGCAGGTATATAGCACAGTCCTGGGTCGATGATGAGTTTTGTTAAACGACTTGGATGAGAAAGGTGTGCTGGGATGTTGGCAAACCCAATGCCAATTCAATTAGCAATGTGCTAATTCTAACTTCCCCATATACTTCATTGAGAAGTGCACAAGCAACAAATTAGAAGAGGATATACTTACAAACTCTAAATCTTTCTAGTTTAAATTGCTTAAGAAAATGCACAGTTTCTCAAAAGGAATTGTGGAACACCTTGAAGTGAGAACATAAATCCCAATGCTGTCATTGTTTTTCTCCAAGGAGTTACTAAATGAAGCAACCAAAATTAAAAGCCAGGCTGTTGTGCTTCTAGGGTTTTTCCTGTTCTGTCACGTGTAAACTTTGTGACTTCTGAGTTTTGAAACAATATCCTAAACGTGTCAACCATCAGCAGTGACACCTAATGTGATTCACAGATAACCCCTTAACAGAATACCTTGTGATTAAGTGAATGTAAATGATTCATCTCCACTGCAGCCTGTTAGGCTTGTACATCACAGGCATTTGCATAGGAATACAAATCATAGAATCACAGAATGGCAGGATTGGAAGAGACCTTTAGAGCTCANCCTTTAGATATTTGTAAATGTTAATAAGATCTCCCCTCAGTCTCCTCCAGACTAAACAGCCTCAGCTCCCACAGCCTTCCCTCGTGTGAAAGATGCTCCAGCCCCCTGATCATCTTGGTGGCCCTGTGCTGGACTCTCTCCAGCAGTTCTCTGTCCCTCTTGAGCTGAGGAGCCCAGAACTGGACACAAGACTCCAGATGAAGCCTCACCAGGGGAGAATAGAGAGGGAGAAGAACCTCCCTTGACCTGCTGCCCACACTCTTCTTGATGCCTCCCAGGCTGCCATTGGTTTCTTGCCCATGAGAGCACATCGCTAGTTCTGCCAGCACAATTTTCTAAGGATATTTCCCACCTGAATAATGTCTGCTCTCATTTGTTTGCTTGGAAGTTACTTTTGAGTACTGCATTTTACCAGGTGCTTATCCCCATAAAGTCAACAGAGGACCTCAGAAAAGTATCCACTTCTACAATGCCACAAATGAGTCACTTATCTACGGTGTTACAAGCCTGGTTGTGAAAAACTCTTCCAGCTGAGGCTTCAGGGTGAATTTTTACTTACGTGGCATTACTGAAATTGGTATGTGGCCAAGGTATTAACATTAGCCCTCCACTTTCACACATGCATGCACACATACACACATGGAAGGACCACAGAAACTCTTAACGAGCCTACTTCTAACGACCATGTCAGTCTGCATTAACCCAGGGTTTAAGCTCCAGTCTTGCCTCTGTTGAAGCAAATCGCTAAACTTGCTCCCAGCTTTAAAAGGTGTAAGATCAGATCCTTACATCTGAAATAAATGCAAGGGGAAAGCTCTGCCAAGGGAATCGTTGGCAAGTTGGTGTTTTCTGAAAGACCTTGTTCCCTGCTGCATGGAAGTGGGCTCAGCGCGATGGTATAACGCAGACTCCTCCTGCTCCCCCCAACCCAAACAATTAACAACTAATTGAGATTACTTCTCCTGCACTGACCTAGAGCCATATGGATTAAAAGAGATTTCTGAATGCTAATTACGCAACATCATTTTCCCAATTATTTTTGAAATTGGATTATGTACCGAGAGATGGGACGTTTGAAGCAGCCACTAATGAGCCAGTCATGCACAACAACCTGGTTGTTACGTTAGTCATTGAACAAAATCAGGGTGCAGGCGTGATGTCATGTCCAAATCAACACCAGAAAACAAAGAGATTCCGAGGGTAGCACCAATCTGCAAGCTGTGATTCAGGTAGCTTCAAAAGCCACATTAAAGACAGAGAGCGTTTTAAGAGTGTTTTACCAGATATTTTCCTCACTAGAGTGGCTCTTGGAGGGCAACCACCAGTTCCATCCAGCAGGCTGGGAGCTGATGGGCAAGGAAAAAGGTAAGCTTGAAATGGAGATGAAGGATGGGGACAGGAGCAGAGGAGGGAAGCAGGAGGCACCAGAGGGTGTCAAATGCAGAAAGCTTGTGATTATTGAACTGTGCAAGTGAAGCAAGTACCAGCAGATTTTGAACCATGGTTTTGTTAAGCAACATAGCTGCAAAAATCGTGCTGCGTTACTGACTCCGCTGTGCTTGGCTGTAAGGCATCCAGGACAACAGGGACATGTTGCTATAGCATACAGTGAATGTGTTACTGTGAATGCACTGCTCAATGGGTTTTTCCTCCTCTTTCTCTCATTTTCCAGTAATGGCTAATGTTATTGCTCAGTTATTGGGGGTTTCAGGGTATTTTCCTAATGTTACCTAAGAGACCAAGCTGGTTGTAATCTGGTTTCAGAAGTTGCTGAGGAACTTAAGCATATAAATCTGATTATCCAAGGGACTCCTGCATTGCATTTTTCTAAACATTTGCCCCAGCTTCCCGATGTGATCAAGAATAAAACAGCAATTTAATCGTTACGTATAATCTATACATTGCAGGAGCTAAAAGCCTTTAGATTCCCTGCTCAAATAACATAAAATCTAGTTTTAGTCCTTTTGTACATTTCTGGCTGCAGAGTTTTGCTGTGATTTCAGGGCAGTTCAGGACAACGTTCCAAATGGGTTTTCAATCCCTGAATAATCTGTAGAACACTCTATCGATCTGTCTGTCTACCTACCTACCTACTTACCTATCTGCAAGCAGCCATCATACTGTGCAAAAGGATTTATGAATGATTTGTCACAGAGATTCATGAGATACAACCCCACAGCCAATTTCAGTGCTGCATATCGGGGTTTTTTTTTGCCTCATGGAATGAAAGCCTTTCCTGTTTTGGAAAAAAGAAGCCAAAACAAAACCCCAATTAAAAAAACAAGCATCAGGTAAAGAAAGTTTGAGATTACTATCACCAAAGCCTCAGATTTAAGTATACAAATAGGACATAATACTCATTTCTCAACTATACAGAATGTATAAGTCAAGACAGGCTTAGCTTCCAAACTAATTTTTCTCAGCTCTTTGAATCATTTGTACCAAGACTTTTTTTTTTCCCCTCTTTAAATGACATAAATTTTCAAAAAAGGACTTTAAACACCCTGGATATTTTTACTCCCTGGATTGATAAGCCAGTGAGTTATGACCTGTTCTTTCCTCATTCACAAGGCTCCTTACCATTTGTAAGGTCTTTATTGGCCACAGTTTTAAAAAGAAATCTTGAGTAATTGCTGAGATAATTCTTTTCTGATGTAACAATTCTGTTATGACTTTGAAACTTAAGTTAAAGATACCAAGAAAGGTATCTGGCAAAAAAAAAAAAGAGAGTGAAATTATAATGCACTTTGTAGGAACAATCAATGTCCTTGAGTCAATCTCCCATTTACATTTCTTCAACTGTTTCCTCTGGTAAGCCTTAAGACTTCCATAGCAACAGAAACAAGAACTAGCTCTACATTGCAATGAACACTAACAAAATTGCAGTAAGAAAAGAACAGTGGTAGGTTATTTATTTGTAAGTTATTTGAAGAGGCACAGTTAACCTCAATGGAAAAAAAAAAAAAGAGTCTGGTGTTTTACTTCAGCCCAGCCATCAATCAAAACCTAAACAGCATCTGCTGTTAATTGCTCTGTTCTCACTGGTTTCAGTGGAGTGCAATGGCAGGGAACAAATCTGATTGGGTTGTGGGGGTTTTTTAATTTTAAACTTGAGTACAACGTTTGGTTTCCTCCTGATGAAACCCTGACTCCACTGAAACAGCAAAAGGAAAGTCAGAGAGCTTTCTGCTATTAACTTCCTTGGTCAAGATTTGACCTAGAAGATGCATTTGCTACGTCACATTTTCTTCTGTCTCTGGTTGCCCAGAGAACCAGGTGAGTACCCAGGAATACACCCAGCAAGCAGCATCCCTTCACCAGATTTCATCCCCGATATATTAAAGGGGAACTCTTTACCTGGTCCTGAGAGCACAAAGGATCTGCAGTGACCCACAAGGAAAACTTCTGGACAAAACCAGAGTCCTTTGCAGCTCAGCAATTCCAACTCCAAACAGCTAAACCTGGCTGATGTGAGCAGAGTGAGAGCCCTGACAAAAGAGCAGAGTGTGGAAAGGCTGACAAGTTTATCACTTCCCATTACCCACCTGCACCTCAGGCTGTGATCCCAATCCCGTGTGTCTCAGCTGCTGCAGTCAGCGAAGCCACTGGAGCTCCAAGCCTGCTGCTATTTTTCCCCAAGAGCTTTTTTCTCCACTTGTACTGCTTTTCTGGAGGTGCAGCAGCAAATCAAGATGCTGGCAGGAATTTCTTATCAGGCTGGTGAGATTCCTTTGGCTCTTGCCCAAGGCAGCTAGCAAGGCTACTTGCCTCCAAGAATAACTTTTGGATAAGAGCAAAGCAGTCTCAAGAATTCAACACTTCTGATAAAAGGTTTTGGTGGTGTTTTTTTCTATGTTGACATTGCCCCCATTTCTCATGGATCATTTCAGCTTGCATAGTTTCAGGTTAAATGAGAGGCAGGTTTTGAGCAGTCTTAAAAGCTACCGTAGGTATGGGAAAGAAAAAGCCTGCCTGAGCTATCTCAGCCTCTTACCTAGGTTCATGTTCAAATGGTAGGCTGAGAAACAAGTCATCAGTTTCTGCTTGGGAACATGCATTTTGGGATTTGGATGGTTTTGGGATGTGGAGTTTTTTTGCCTTTGCTGCCTTCTGAGTTACAAACCAAATAGTGTTGAAGTAGATATTGTATTAATTGTGCAGATGCTTTTTGTTCACATGAACTGTGGATGACTTTAGACAGTAAGGTAACACCGAAAAAGTATTCTTAAATGATATGCTAACTAATTGCATATAAAGACCCTATAAGAGTGTGTGTAGGGGAGTGTACATTTTACCTTCTAGCTAACATAACATTGCTTTTCTTGCCTCTTTGGTAGGACTTAAATAATTCCACTGTTTGAGGCATTCACAGCTCCTGAGATCCGTAAAGAGGTAAAAACACACAGAAAAGCTGTTGCTACCTGCAGTTCCTTCCCTGCGTGTAACCTCTTTGCCCCTAATCTGCTCAAGTCTTGTAGCTGTTGAATCAGAACTTGGCAAAATGAGGTTGAGCAGACCTGAAGGTGGGAGAAGCACAGACCCCATCGAAGCACAAGGTCACTGGTCAGCAGCAGGGTAGGGATTTCTGTTCTGAAGAAGAAGTTACAGAACACTCATCTGTTGAGCGTGTTTTTCCATGTTCCTTGGAGGCTGAGTTAGGGCATGGCAAAGGAGATGTCAGTCAGAGAGCAGGACAGATGAGTTTCAGAGGATAACAAGGACTGCCTGCAACCTTTCCATCCCACCAGGGAAGTCATTGTCTGCCATTTGCACATGTTGAAAAGTTCTCAGGTCTTCAGCAGTTGGAGATGAGTAGCTCAGTGTAAAGAACATGTCTTATTACTCACCATTTCCCTTTAAACTAACAGCAAAGTGTGACCTTGTGTCAGAGAATTTGGCCTAGGCAGGTGACACAGGTCTAATTCAAATAACAGAGCTGGGTCTGCCAACGGTTTCCACTGATACACTGAGTGGATATTACCAGGAGCATAACTCTCACTCCTATCACTGTATTTTAGTGATGCCTGTGTGCTGCTCCAGTTATCTTTTTTAAGTGGTTTGTAAGAAAAAAAAAAATTGTCATCAATATTTAAAGTTCATTTTTTTTTCATGAAAATTTAATTGTGTGCTCTGGTGATTTTCATCTCATCTAGTCAGCAATCTTCCCATAATCCCCAAAGGCAGCAACAGTACCCAAGTGACCAAAATATCTCTGATGTTGTTTTGCTTCTAACTGCTTCATCATTTCAAAATGCTTTGTTTAGAAGTCCAGATTTACCTTTACGCCTCGCCAATGCTGTTACATTGTGTTCTTTATGTGTAAACAGAGTGTGCTTCAGAGAGCATATATCATTATTAATAGTTAATAAGAGAAATGGAAATAAAAGCTCCACAAGCTGGTCTTGCAGCTAGGAAGCGATTCACCACGCTTTATGGGAAAGGCTTTTGTTTCTGCTAGCTATCCTTTCCTAGATGAGATGACTCTCTCTCAGGGACATAAAAACAACCTCCTATTTTTGCACTTACTGGATATGTAATCTTCAAATAATGAGTACCATGATGAAAACAAGTCAAAGAAGTATCCTGGAGCATTTTCACCCTCTCTTGCTAAGGACAGCAGTTTTGCTTGATTAAGGGTTACAGGATCAGACTCCCAATAAGCAGTCAGCGGTGGAATTGAATGCATGATACATTCCTTTTCCTCTCCCCTGAGCTAACTCTACCACAAAATGAAGCTGGGATATTGATGACTTCAAAGGAACTGTAAAAGCTGAGTAACAAGCCACGATCAACCAACACACTTAAAATACTCCATGACAGAGAGAAACTGTTAGAGGGGAAAGAATGATTTTGAGCCCGTGGTATTTTTCTCCAAGGTGTAATGGAGCTAGCAGGGTTGTGTACCCATAGTACACAATGCAGCAGCATGGAAGAGGTGAAACACTCTCTATTCACGTTTTTGTTAACACAGTTATTAGCTCAGGAGGAAATGCTGTGTTTAAAGTACAACCCAGTTCACTGGAGGCGGTGGGAACAGGCAGATGATCAGAGGGAACTTTTGACTCAACTAGCCCCCACGAGTCAGTTGTGTGGTCAGCCTGAATTGCAGCAGGTCCTTGAGGCCCTGTTGGGAACAGAGCTCCCTGTGCTGGGCAGGGTACAAAAGTTTGTACACATTACATTTTTGAGGGTGAATTTTCTGGTGTGCTGCACATATGCACTCACAGCTACCCAGGGAGTACAGCCAATGAGGAAGCTGGCTGTTCTCTACTTGGGACTCAAGCAGATGTCCTTGATCAAAGGACAAATACCTTTATATTTAATGATTCCCTAATCATTTTCTTGGAAAGGTTTAACATCAGCAGGTGTCTTTGCCGATGGGGTATTTATTTAACGGTCTATATTGCTCTCCTCACATTAATGACACACTCTTTTTCCTTCTGCTTAATTAAGTCTACCTTCAAAGAGACCCTTTTATAAACAAATTAGAGTTATCTGGCTCAGAATTTAAAATGGAGCACTGTTTGGTCAATACAATTGATTGCAAGAGATCTAAACCCATCTCTGGGAATCTCTCCCTCTGTCAGGGAAACCTTTGAATGCCTTGCCTAAGCAGAGGTTGAAGTGCATGACAGTCTCCCAGCCTCTTACACTATTAGCTGGGCACTTTTAGAACAGTGGCAAATGGCACTAAAAGAACTCCTTTCAAATGGAGCCATTGCCTTTAAATAAAACTGTGTGGAAGGGAGGTGGTGAACCTGTCGTGCTTTTAGAAAGATTAGGGATGATGGAGAAGATGATGCTGATGACAAGACACTCACTCATATTTTTAGCTTCCATAATATGCCATTTGGCAAATAAGAGAAGGAAAACACTGAACCCTTTATCCACCCACTCATTCACCTCTCCATCCATCCATCTATCCATGCATCCATCCATCCATCCATCTGCCAACTCACTCATCATCCATTCAGCCATCCATCCTTCCCTCCTTGGATACCAAGTTTTGCACTGATTGAACTGGAAAGACCTTTAACCTGTCCCTCTTGTAAAGAAAACAGGAAATCCAGATTGAGCATGATGATATGTGAGAATCTGTGTAGAATCAGATGCTTTGCAGCAGGTGCACTATTCTTGCACATTTCCTTTATAGAATGCAGTCTTGGAGTCACGAATCTCATTTGAGATGCTCTGATATAGGACCTCCCAGGCTTGCCCTCAGTAGAAATGATGTTGAGATTGCAGTAAATTAAAGAATCTGAGAAATCTGAAGTATGTTCTCCAAGAAGACTTTTCACCTTGTTGTACACCTGAACTGTGAACTTCCTAACTGGGGAATCTGCACTTCTACATCCACCTCTCAGGTTCGTTTCATGACACAGATAACATTGCACTGTACAGACTGATAGAACAGCCTGCTTCCACTGCAGACCCACAAACAGATAAAGTTAGCCCAAAGAAAGAAAAAGAGAAATTAGCAAAAAGACAGTACCTGAAGAGTTGCCAGAGTCAAGGAAACCACATCTTTGTCTCACCAGTTCAGTGCTTCAAACAAATTCATGAGAGGAACTAACAATTTAATGATAGTTGTCCACCAGCTCACCAGTAAATTCTCTTCTTCTGGAAAAAAAAAAACAACAGTTAGTCATGCCTGCTCCTGAGTAGGCTTAGAAAGATGTTATCATGTCTGTACATCAACAGGCTCCTGCATCTCATTTATTTCAGTAGATGATGCCCATCTTGCAAAGGCAAATGTAGAGTTTACAGACACACTTCCTGCCTTTCCAATATCTGGGTGTAACAGAGGGTCACGCATTCAGGCTACTCTGAGATCCATTTCTATCCTATGGCAGGAATCATTTCAATCTGATATTGTTAACATCCATTTTTGGATGGTTAGTTTAGCTCAAATTTGTCTGTGCCAAGATATGCAGCTGATAATTGATCTCTGGCTTTGTTCTCCAGCATTAATTAAGTTTCAGAAATGCTTACAGATCAATTCATTTAAGTTAATGCAAATCTGCACCTATAACAAAACAGCACAGACATTTATCACTCTGCTGCCACTCTCTCTGCACGCTTCAGCAATCCATGTTTACATCTGGTTCACGTTTTTCTAATCCAAAATAAATCAGCATGAAAAAGCATTTCATTTCTCATTTAGATTCTCAATTGCCTCTTATTACCAAGATAATATCCCTCTTCTGATTTCAAATGGCACCATTGCTAGGTTAAAAATAATTAATCAATTGTTGCCAATCTCTAGTTTTTGCAACTCACTTCAATTTTATTTGCCTTTAAAAATGTAAAAGCAGATTGGAGTTCTTTTCTACAGAGAAGATAATGTAGCACTGGTTAAATAAACCTTTGCACTTGTGTGTAATTCCACCTTTATGCATCCTCTTACACCTGCAATATTCAGGTGGTCTTCATTTTTATTTTAACCTGTAGGAGCCAGGCTGACAATCAGGATTTAGGAAGGTGCTGCTGCTGTTGCTGCGCTGAGATGAATTGCTTTCCACGTGCTGGCTTTTCCAATGGCTGTACCCAGACCATGCCTATTATTCACCTCAAATTGACACAGCAGACTCATTTCACATGGGGAAGTGCCTTTACAGCAATAAAAAGACAGCTGCCTGACATCTCTTACGGGTAAAGCTTTCTCTCTTGTAAATGCTGGGAGCTACATGGAGGTTTGAACAGCATAGGGCTTTGTGCAAAATCTCTGTCCTGGCTTCTGTTTCAGCCAGCCTGGCTATAGCTGGACTTCCTTGCTCTAACAGTATTGTCTCCAAAGACATTTAACAGTTGATGTGAAAAGCTCCTCACTGGCAGGACCTGACTTGATTTCAGCCCTTCAGGTGCAAATGGTGAACAAAAAAACAGCTCAGGTCAAAGCAAATCAGTTACAGCAGCATCAGGTTTATAAAATGTTCGTAAAATGCAAAAGATGGCCACTTTCAGGTGCATATAGATCCTGAGTACGGCTCCCTGCCTTACAGAGGGATTTTGTTGTATTTTTCAGTTTGAAGGCAGCTTCTACTCACTTTCAGCAGTGCCCTGGTCTGGAAGTGAGCCTCACAAGTTCCAGCTCCACCTGTCTTTCACAAATAGCATCAATGCAGTTTTCTCCTTAGTTGCAAGCCAAGAGTTATGCCAGGGAGCTTTAGATTACATATTAGGAGTATTTTTTTTCATTGAAAGGGCTGGCAAGCCCTGTGCCAGGCTGCCCAGGGCAGTGGTGCAGTCCCTGTCCCTGGAGAGATCCTAAAGCTGTGGGGCTGAGGGCCATGGGTTAGTGGTGGCTGTGGCAGTGCTGGGGGAACAGTTGGACTCGATGAGCTTAAAGGGCTTTTCTGATCTCAACAATTCTGTGATTCTGTGGCTTTGGGTGCATGTGTGCACGGGATGTGTTGGTGGCACATGCTGTCTTGTGACACATAACATGACACCCTTTCCCTGCAAAGCATTTTACAGTGCTAAAGTGTCATAGTAGGTGTCCCTTGATTTCCCCACAACCTCTTTTGCAGAGTCACTGTTTTCTCAACTTTGTTTCAGAGCTTTTAAATACATCTTAATCTAAGCTGGTCCCAATGACCTTGCAGCATAAAAGGCTCAAAACTCAAGATCAACTCTTGCCCCTGTAACACCCATTTGTACCTGCCTTTGCACATTTCACAGGTACTCACTGAGGTACTTTGCAGTATTTCTACAAGGTCTCTAGTCTAGGGAAGAAATATTTGCCCATGTAAAAAATGTTGAAATGGGCAACTCAGTTTTTACTCAGCCTGGATCCATTATAATTTGATATCTAGCACTATGCAAAGGAGGAAAAACATCAGTTTGGGAACCATGAGCTCTCTTTATTTTTCATTGGAGAGCTTTATGTACATTGTGTTGTGCCAGTAAGGTGCAATTCGTCACATAGTTAATGGGGCAGGATACTACTAATTACCCAGATGAGATCCAAGCCAGTGGATCCACCTTTTATCAGGAGCTGCTCAAACAGCTGTAAAAACTTTCCCAAAGTGTTAGGTTCTGAGGTCTGCAAAATGTGAAATGCCTCTGCCCAGCTGTGAAACTGTAACCACAGCCAGTACAGAGGTCAGCAAAGCACTGGAAAGGGTTAAAGGATGCTCTCTGAAGAAATTGGTGGCTTTTTTTGCACTGTGGGCCTTGCCTTTTTTTTTTTTTTTTTCACTTGACCTTTTCTGAACATTTCAGAGAGGTTTTTTTTTTCCAGCCCACTCATCCTAAGCCCCATGTAGATTCGGCACCGTATTGATTTTGTTCATTGTAGAAAAACCGCTGACTGGAGAAATAGAATAAAACTCTACTCCTCTTAGCTTTTTACAACTTCCATTGGTTACTGAAGGTCAGAGGAAAATGCCATACCCCACCCTTCAAATGAGTGGTTGCTTGGAAACTGGAGAATAATTTTCGGGTTGTTATATACATCATGAGGCACTGTCCAAACAGCTCCACGGCTCTAAAGAAAGACCAGAGAATTCAGCCTTTGGCCATCGAGATTTTTTTCTCTGTTTTTCTCAACTCTCTGTGGTAATTTTAGTCTGGGTGTCAGGAGTGTCTCTTAAGGTGCCTCTTCATATCTACCATCTGCTTATCTATGCAGATCCATTATCAATAGAAAGGCTTAATTCTGGAGCATATTGCTGCCTGCAAAGCTTCTTAACTAATGACTCCTGGTTTTGCATTCAACCTGGGGAGTGGGTGAGGAAATAGGTACATTAGATGGCACTGGCTTATTCTTCATTAGTCAAGCTGTAAAGTTTATACCCTGTCTAGAATTTGGATACTTTCTCCCCCAGATTAGCTCAACCATAGCGATCGTACAGGTTCTATATCTGGTGAGGATTTGAGGATGCGGTTTAAAACCAGGAATAAGGCAACTAAAAGCTAAAAAGTGTGTGTGGGGGGAATCCCTCTAGCTTCCTCTGGCTATAATATCTAAGTGCTAGAGGACCCTCTGAAACAAGAAGGAGTTTCATCACCATGTGAAAGACACAAAGTGCTGAGGGACTCTGCTCCACTCCTCAGCTACTCCCAAAACACAGGACAGAAGGAAAGAAGAACCCCAGCTACATTCTCTCGAGCAAGTTTGGCATGAAATTACACACTGCACCACAAACATTGGCAGAGGGACAATCCTTGCCCTTTCCTCCTCCTAAATTATACTTTCCCTTCTTATTTTATAGTCCAAAATATTCTGGGGTGCTTTTAGCATGAGAGAATATGGGAAGTTGCTCTATTCTTTAGCTTTTATTGACAATTTTATCCCTCTGGAACAAAAGATTTTTTTTCTTTGTTTTTTTTTCCAACGAACAGGCACATTTTTATAGTGTTTGCACAACTGTGGAAAATGGGCACCACAGCATTATATTTATTTTTAGTCTGCTTGTTCAATTATTGCCATACAAAATGAGCTACTTTAGAAATATCTCTCAAAGTAGGTCAGGACAGAACTTTCTAAGCAAGTAGTGTGTGAGAACCTTTCCAAAAATAAGTGATATTCCCTGATTTGAGGGAGGTTCTGGGGTTTCTGAAGACCTCATTTGCTATACAACTGCATTTACAGGAACGTTGCTTGGGAGTGTAAAATGAAGCCCACAGTTCAGCTGCCTGCTCTGGAGCTGCAGGGGCTGTGACAGCAGGGCCCTGATGGATGGGCAGCATTATAGCACAGCCGTGATGGCAAAGGTGATAAAAGTTTAGGCTGTTTTGTTCTCTGTTTCTGATTTGCCTCTTTTGGAGCTGTTTTGGATTATCTGTTTAGATACTCTAGCAGACATACAAAACTTGGCTTTTAGGGGAAATTCATCTCCTTCCTTGTCCAGGACAGTTTGTTGATGACACTACCAAGGAGGCTGATAGCAGATTTCAACGAGATAGTGAATGAGGTTAGGTGGGTTTTTTAAGGTTTGGAGTGGTTTTTTTTTCCTTTTAAACTTCAGAGTGTCGTTGGACATTTTAAGATCTCCACAGATCTGAGCTTTATTTTCTCTCTGCTTCAGTCCCCTGCCTGTAAAATAGATGATCACATTCCCTCCTGTCACAGGAGCATTGTGAAGGTGCATACATAAAACGATTGTCAGATGTTCGTGTTTCATTAAAAAGGGAAATATTGGTACCTAAAATAAACATCTGAAAGCCTTCGTGTCCAAGACAGAGAAACACAAAGAAGGTTTTTCCATGCTAACAGCCAGCAAGTAATTTTGAGAATGAGTAATTCCTCCCTTCAGAGACAAGCACCAAACGCATCCACCGAGCTGTAGATTTAACTGGAAACGTGTAGCTATCACACGTTCTACCGAGTCAGGGGGCCCACAGGCTGATCTCTCTTATTAATCCTAAACCTGGCATATAACACATCAGAAAATAGCATTTCTCTCTAATTGTTTTTTTCACTCTGATTCCTTTCAAGTCCACCCTTTCCCATTAACAGTAGCCTTTAAAGCCAGCCAGATACCGGGAATTAATCCCCCGGATAATGTGGTTTTCTGGCACTGCCATGGTGTTGCCAAGTCTCACTGTTGTAGACGTGTTCCTAACACTCTGCTCCTAAAGGCAAATGACTGTGGCCTGTCGTTGTTTTGTTCTTTTTCTGTTGTTTTAGTATGAGTGTCTGTTCCAGTCCCCAACAGTGTAGCTTTCAGGGGTTTTGAGTAAGTGTCTCCTACATTTTCAAACCCAGAAAGTAATGGATACAGCTTCTGTAAATGGGTAATCATCTGAATCTCATGATTTTTGAGCCAGTAGCTTTCTTGTTGACCTGGTTGTGATTTTAATGGAATTCCCTCTCTCACCTGCATAACGGTTACAGCTTCACTGCAAATGGAGCAAAGGTGAGGAACAGCACCACAGAGCCAAGTTTGGCAGATAAAACCTGTGTCTGTGCAAACTTAAAATGAGAATTTTGTGTGGATAAAAATTTATAGAGGCTTTTGAGGGGGAGGTTTCTGAGTGTTAGAGCGATGTAAAGGACTTCTACATCAGTGACACCCTCATGGTAATGTGGTTTTTAAGAGGCTCTTTAAAGCAGCACCACTCAATCTGTTTGGAAGTTTCAACCAAATTCTAACTAGTTTTGAACACTTCTGCTCAGTTATCAGCAACAGCTTGGTTCTTCAATACTCTAAAGGCCTGTGGGAAAGTCTTTTCTCTCACTGCCTACCCAGCTCTGCAATTCCTTTCCAATTCCTCCTTGCCAGAATGAAACCAGGAATCAAGAGGTCTATGCTTGTGCAGGTTTTGTAGCAAAGTCCTCCCCTACCTTGTCAAGTGACATAATCATTGCATAGTCAGGCAAATGGCATCTGCTGTTTCAGTCCTCCAGCTGTTTTATTTAGCAGATGTGTGTATAGCCAGTGCTCTCCTGCTCTCCCTGCATCCACCAGCATCCATTCTGGCCTCATGCCACAGGATAAGCTAAACCAACAGCAAGTTTCTCAGAGAGATCAGTTTAGCAATGCTACTCTATTTTACTGCTGATATAGCACATCAGCACTTCTTCTGCTTCCCAAAGGTCACAGATGCATTAAGCAAAGCAATGACATGCCTCCACGCCCAGCCTAGCCCACCAGGCAAGGAGCATTTGACCAGGTTGTGCCGTGGCTCCTCAGGCAGCACTGCTGCAGGCAGCTCCTCCCGCTGAGGTTATTGAAACCTGCAGACAAATGGACCTTTGAGTGTGAGCTGGGGTTGACTGTGGTGTTCTGCCCTGCCCTTCAGGACAGCAGGTGGGCTGGTGTTTGAGGAGTGCTCTGACCTGGTGATTAACCTGAGCAAGGAACAGTACGTGTCACCAAGTGCTGCTTTTTATTCTTTTCCTTCACCAAAAAGGTCTTTTTCTAGCCTTGATTTTAAAGAAGAACATAAAAGTAAGCCTGCAGATTTCCTTCTTTCAAAATAAAAACCTAAAAATCCTCACCTTTCGAGTGCATTATCTCTTTTTTTTTTTTTCCCCTGTCCTGCCAAATGAAGAAAAGGACTGTATTTGCCCAAAAAGAGCTCACCCACCATTTCAATCCCATTTATCAGCAAATGTTCTGTAGCGAGACATGCCTATAGTGCTTTGCAGCCCTATCAGACAAGGTATTAGCAAAAACTGCTGTTACACAGACACTTGTGTAAGACTTCCAGCCATCCCCTTGGCCAGCGTTTCACAAGCGGTGGTTGTCAGTCCACGTAGGCAGTGCCAAATTGAAATGCTTAAAGGGTTCTTCCCTTTCTGAGAAACGGCCTCGCTAGGTTACCGAAACTCAGATAAGTATCCCAAATCATCCATCTTCAGAGATTTTAGCCATTCAACATGAATTTCTATCATCCAGCACAAGTCAAACAGGTTTCCAGTAATTCTTGTGGCTGGTGAGTTAGGACTGCCTTCCTTCTGCATAGTCTGCTAGCCACACCTCTTTTCTCCTGACTACTTTATACCATTATCAAAATTACTTGAAACCTTTAATTCTTTGACATTGAGAAGGAAATCTATGACAAGCCTGTAGTCTAGAGAAAGTTCATTTGTACGTTAGTGAGCAAGTCCTTCCCCAATAAGGGGACTTGCTTCCTTTCAAAGAGACACGGAAAGGTCTTTGAATGCCTGTCATCTTTCAGAATAACAGCATCAATATGCACGAAGGTTAATGTCTCACAAAGGACTAGGAATCTGCATATTACATTTATCAAAAGATGTGTAAATGAGCCATATAGGAGTCTACTACAATGCCTTGCATAATTTATCCCATGTACAATAAAAAGCTGATCAGATTTCATGCATGTTTACTTTTAGGAAGATAACCGCCCGAGTGTTTGAACTAGCTGTGGAATACAAATAGGGTTCAAAGTAATGTGTTTATCTCCCTGACATTTTAATCTTGAAAACTTTCTTATTCTTCTTGTTTTGACAAAGCATTTTCTCCTTTGTGAAAGTAATCTCTCCCAAACATGAGACGACTTGCTTTGTCTGAGCCGTACAATGTATCTGAAAGTTTATTGGATGTGCACAAGTGAAACAAAAGACCCATCGTAAAAGCATCTATTTTCCTGATACTGTTTGTTTCCCATTCTAGAACTTTAAAGGATAGGAAAATTAATTAATCCTGAAGTGACAACTTAAAAGTTTTAGAAACAGATAAATCCTGGGTTCATAAATAAGTGACAACGTGCAGAGCATCGCGCTGCAATCCCTTGCTGTTGGAGCAAGCTCCCTGCCAACTATTAGGCTGTAAAGTCGAGCCCTTGTAAATCCATTTCCTTCTCCGTGGTGGTAAACAACTGCTAATGCAAACTATCTCACATTCGTCACTTTAGTCCAAGTATTATCTGAAAGAAAAACACAATGTAAACTTTCTGCAGTTCAGGGTCTCACATTGCTGTGGCATCAATTAGTGTTTGAAGCCTCCACCAGTACCTAAACATTTTAGATTGCGACAGATGGACGTTTTCCCCCCGCGGTTATCAATTTACCATTATCTTTACCTTCGAATTGCTAGTTGTGTCTTTGTTCTCCAGTGCCTAGCAGGTGCAGATGAAACTTTTCTCTTTTTCTCCTGTTTCAGTTACTTTCCATAAAATTAGTTCTCAACATATGAACATCTCCAGCCTCTGTCCAAAGGGATCGTACTCGGTGTCCCTTGAGCACACATTCAGCATCGCTTGAAGACTCTTCCCTGCAGCAGATGCAGCAGTTTCCTGAATCCTTCATGCTGGAGAGAATGCTGCTGCTGCTGTTGCTGTCAGGAAGCCTGCTGGAGGAACAGACTCCTCTTTGTTTTCACTTCAGGTGCTGAAAGTTTTTTGGAGCTGCTGTTAAACTCACTCATTTAACCTTCCCCAGCCAATTACTTTTAAACAGTGAGATAAAGTTTTCAAGCCTGCTGTGTCTAAAGCTCCAAGGAGATATTTTGGCACGCAGAAGCCTCATCCCCAGCATTACACTGACCTGCCAAGTGCCTGGGAGCATTGGCCAGCCTACGTTTCACCTGTTTGTGGTGTTGCTCCATCATCCCATGGTTATCAGGTATCTCCCACTGCTTGCTTTTCAAAGGCACAACCTCCTTTCTCACTGGGTAAAATCTCTGAAATGAAGTATCTAATTGCAAAGCAAGTACCTTTGGTTTTCAGTCTCACAACTCTGGTTTTGAATAACTCTTGAATGTCTTTTAGAGAGTGTCCAGAGCACTGGAGTTTCACAGAGCTCTGCAAAAGCTCTTTTCCTTAACATGATTGATAAGTGATACAATAGACACAGTGTCCTTACTGTTAGAGAAGATAAGATACACACTTGAATATGAAATAACTTTCCACACAGAGTACATTCTGTGAAATTATTCTTTAATAAAAAAGCCTCTTGTGTAACAATGCTACAATAACAAATTCTGCATGCTTCCAGGTCAGATCAATTCTTACAACTCCACAGAACTCTATCAGTGGGTGTTCCTCATAAAGTATTCCAATTTACAGTAATGACACCTCTTTTCTTAATTGACTTCATCACTGATACTTTGTCATCTTCAAGATGTCTTTGTGCTAACGTTGCATCAAAGCAAAGAGCTGCAGCTTCAACCGGCCTAGAGCAAGAGGCCCAAATGCATAGTCAAAGAAGATTCACAGCAAAAACCAGGCAAATGAAACCCTGGTTCATACTCTGTGCTGGTGAGGTTGGTTGGTGAAACCAGTTCATTCAGTGGAACCAGGGTTTTGTGGTCTCCTATAGGTCATAAACTCCCACCCACTATGCAGAACTGCTGCTGTGGCTGAATTCCACGGAGGATGGCCCAAGGCTCACAGCCACTGGACCTATGGAGGAGAATTCAGTGCCAGATCAGGGCAGGTTCACTTAAACAGACATCATTTAAAGTGCTTGGAAGAAAAACTTAAATCCCAAACAAAAGTCCATCCTTTCATTGCAGCAGCTCTAGTGAAAGCCAGAGTTTGTCTGTTGCTGCTTTCATTAAGTGACACTGGCTTCTTCTAAGACAGACAGCACCTCCTTCATGTGGCTCATCTCATTCTCCCACAGTTTTACACTGTGTTTTTTTCAGGAGATTTAGGGTGTAAGTAGCATTTCTTTATCAGTTCACAAATGCTGATGATTAAGTGTGTCCAGTTAATACAGTGGCATGGCTTCAGAAATGCCAGTCACTCGTGGCAAACACTTTAATGCTACAAGATGAACATGTCAGTAAAGCTTCATTTCTTTCAAAAATCAGATCTTTTTGTTTTCAGAGAGTGGATCTTCATGAGGAGGAGTAGAATGACCCTTAGTAGCAACCATAGAAACCATGTTGAGATAATGCTGTCTCAGGAGACAAATGTATTTCTCATCCAAATTTAGATGGCCTATTAAGGGTTGTGGCTTCCTCCTCCAGACTGCTTCAGTGAGACACCATCCTTCTTAGTTTAGATAGAAACCGAGAGCTTCCAGGAGATGTATGATTACACTGAACATGTATTAAATGCATTAAAAAAAAATCAGATCCTGTTGAAGTGTTGAAACACTTGCCTTTTATGTGAAAAAAACCCCAACTTGCTACAACAGTGTTTTATTCTGGGAGGCCAATTGCCTCTGTGTGAGTCATCAGAGGAGTTGAAGTCAGCGAAAACATTTGTGAGAATACAATGAAGCAGCAGAACAAGTTTTTCCACAATGAATGCATTCAAAAAAGGCCTCTACACTGACACGCAGTATGCTCTGGCTATATTCACAGTGTGCTGTAAGATTTGATGCAGGTATATGTCGCTTTGAGATGGATGTTGGGCTATTAGGGACTGATTTCCATGTTAAAATAGCAAATGACCTAGGAAAACCAAGCAGATGAGAAACATAACTTGATAGCAACAGGTCATACGAATGGAGAAATACACTAATACTGTTCCATAGAACAATTGAGTCGATGGGGCAAAAGTCCTGGGATTTCTCTGCTGGAACCACTCACAGGGGCAGAGGGTGCTGCCCTGGCACACAGCAGAGGAGAGGGAGGACGTGCTGTGTGAGTGGATTTTGTGATTATAGCTTTTGGATACCTGAGGAAATCTGCACTTTCTGTCAACAAAAGTTAATTTATAAGGGTAATTTCTGTAATGGCATTGTGCTTTGTATGTTAGGGACGATATAGCCTGTTCCTGAGCTGCCCTTAGGCTGAAGTTGGTATACTGAATTACTTCAAAAAGGTATCCAGGGAAAGGAAGCAATTTGCCTGCCCCTTAAGACCTGACCATTCTCTTACCCTCCTGGTTTTTTTACCCACTAAATTACCAGGGCTGGCTACTCCATGTGAAACTTTCCCCTCTGTGCTGACAGAAAGGCTTTCCCTGCGAGCTGTGAAATGCAGCATTTTGTTCTGCTCTAATTAAGTCCTGGATCTTGTGCGGTGTTTCCGGGCTATGTCCTTATGTTCCTACTGTCTGGGGAAACCAGCCAAGTGCTAACGTTGCACAAAAAAAAGCAGGGAAAAGACATCAAATCTATGATGTGTTTTGCTTCTCCAGTGAAGGGACATATTGCTCTGTTAAAGCACAGCCATGTGTGAGGGGGCAATAACTTTGCAACAGCAGCTTCAGGGGAAAGAGAAGTTTTGTTTGTAGCAATCATCATGAGTCTCTAACTGAGTTAAATATGCTCTGAGTAGGCTGCAGAGCAGGACAGGATCCCTCTTTCCTCTGCATTTCTCCCTGGGGAGACTTATGGTCTGACTGCATCGGCAGCCTGGTGCCACTCAGTCACGTATGGTGAGTCCATTGCGGGGGTGGCCAGGGATGGCCAAGGGGTACTGCTTTGTTTTCCTCCTACACCAGCACTGGACCCAAAAAAAAAAGAATGTGTAATCTTCCAAATCATTGCCTAGTTTGCCTTGTGAAAGAAGAACATGTTCACAAATTTATCTTGCAGTGGATAAGCTGCAGTGACCGGGGATTAATCTGGTCTTTTTCTCTTGCGTTGCACCAGAACTTGTAACGTTTCACATGCATCTCAGCATTTAAATCACAAATTGTTTTTTTAAAAAGCAAAATAACTGCAGGTGCTCTACGCCAAATATTTGTGCCTCTGAATTCTTAATCTGTTTTATAATTAGATTAACATTCACTGGTATGAAAGATCTTCCACTGCAGGTTGTGCAGCATTTCTGTGCTTATCTGCAGGAGGCCGTGCGGATCCAATAAAGCCCTGAGCAGTGGGAAAGTAGATTACTCTGAATGCATGAAGTGATAACTTAGTTTCTTTTGAAATGCTGATGATGTGCAGGTTTTTACTTCTAGGTACTTGATGGGCATAGCCAGGTACGTAGCTTGATAGAGTTTGTCACCTGCTCAGAAACAGTTTCTGAGGCAGAAAACACAACTAGTAGTGAGTGCTTTTTATGATGCTGAGGTCTCCTTCAACTGTAGTTATTTAACTGCTGCGTCAGCCAAAAGTGTCTTCAAGCCTCCCCAAACTCGCTGGGAAACAATAGTTCCTTGTTTTTTCCCAAGAATCACAACATGAATCAGCACCTCCCAACACCGTGGTGCTCGAGGTTGGCATTGTTACTGAAACCCAGGCAGAGGGGTTAGCTTCCATGAGAGGGCATGAACTAACTCCTCCTTGTCTTGTTGAATTCTGTTCATGACTGAAATTCTGATGCTTCAGCTAAGGAAAAGTACTGGCTTCTTGCCAGGTAAATAAACTGTGAAGAGTTTCAGTGTCTACGACTATCATAAAATGAGCGTCACTTCCATGTTTCCCCACTTGTGTTTTGCCTTCTAAAGAACAAAAATCTTTCAAAACTTCTAAGGCTTTTAGTGTCTTGAATAGGAAATGTGGAGCTTTTATTCTCTGGAGAGGATCAGCCATAAACACTAAAACTACCCAGCACTCTAAAACAAAGAGATAAGAAGAGCTTTGCTCTTGCTGCTCACACATGAAGCATCAAGTGAATTCAGTAAGTCATTGTCATATTTAGGACTTTTTCCATCCAACCTTTTTGCCTGAAAACAGGCAAACCTTTTTTTTGCCTGAAAATCTTTTTTATCTCTGACAAGTATTTTCCTTAAAAGACTCTGCAAATCACTTAGAATCTCTGAAAAAAGAAATCTCCCGGTTAGAATCTCTGAAAGTTTGCTCTTCCTCTAACACTTTACTGTGTGTTACGAATCCCAGTTCATGTTTTCCCTTGGGGAACAAAGGCAGCTCTGTCGCAGGGGAAGGAGCGAGCTGTGCAGATGTGGTGGCAGAGGACTACTGTTCCTCCACTGAAAGTAGGTTTTGGTATCATAGTTGGTGTCGTTGTGCTTGTGGTCCCTGGGAAAACAACGGCTGCAGAAATTCAGCTACAGCTGCCCTCGTTTGCTTTTGTTTGCTCTGAATTGATATTATGTCATAGTACTTTTTACATTTGGATTTGGGGACTAATGAAATGTGCAAAAATGAGCAAAGTTAGTCTCTCAGGCTGCCCATTCTCAAAATAACCTTGTTTACCTATCTGAGTTGTCCCATCAAAGCGCTTCATTGAATCCCAGGAATGCCCACTTCTCTTCACATGGTGAAAGCAATGGTGAAGTTGCTTTCAAACCAAAATTGGTTCTAAATTTGCCTTCAAAACTATTTAGCTGCTGGTAATGGATCAAAAATACTCTACAAAATCACTCTACTTTCTGTGGTTTTAATGAAACTTTTGGTTCATAAAGGAGGAGGAACTCCTTACTGCCACTCTTAGGTTTAATGTTTTAAACTGGTTTAAGCATCTGAATGCATTTACTTTGACGTGACCCAGTGAGTTGCCCTACAGCAGATAAGCTAATGTTGAGCAAGTAAGAAGACCACCAGCCCCAGATCTTCACTTATTCCACCTCAAAAGGGAGCAGGAGTTATTAAAACTTTAACCCTATGACTAAGTGTAGAAAACTGATGGACCTGAGAGTGCAGAAACCACAAGCAGAATGAGACCAAAGAAGTAAAGTTAAGAGTTGCAGCTGGGATCTGTGAATAGAATTAGAAATCATTGCACCCTGAATCCATCTCATCTCATTGAATAACACACACACACACACATATATATATATATATATATATATATATATATCCATTTCCACTGCCTACAAACAGAATTGCCCCTGAGCTCACTCAGGCTTTCTGCCCAGGCTCTGCCTCCATCCCTTGTATTGCACCTTGTCTGATATCAGTAATTTCAGTGACATTTTAGTTGGTGTGTTGTTTCAGACAGGGCTGCCACCTTTAGTTCTAGACACTTAGCTTACTGCAAAGAGTGAGTTAATTTAAAATTAACTTGGTATGGTAATAACATCAATCACTTCATTATAAACCAGAGTAGGGTGATTAAACTCACTTTTGTTTTGTTGTAATTTAGCAATTAAACGAAGCACCAAGGTTCAGAGTTGTTTTTATTTATGGCACTGGATGCTGGGCTATGTTGTAAAGTTATATGTCACTGGGTAAGAGGACAAGGAATCCTAATGCATATGGCCATTAAGAAATGCATTTTGCTATTTGCATGCCATCTCCTTGCCATTTTCAGTATCCTCTAACCATAACAAGGCTTTCCTTCAGGTCTGTTTCAGCCACTATTATCACAGAAGCTTATTCCTTTCTATGTCCAATTTACAGAGGGAGATGACACAAGCACTTCTAAACCCTTTCTGCCTTTCTTCAGTAGCGTATTGATTACCTGTCCTACCTCCACGTTTGCATGTGCAATGGTCCTGTGTACAGGTTACAGCAGAACTGAACTGAACACGTGTATGTTCCTGACATTAAGGGAGAAACAATCATCTCTCTGCTGTTGTTATTAAAGTCTTGATAAAATATTATACAGCCAGTAGTCCTTAAAACACCACTTTTTAAAACAGGCTATCCACGTAACCTTTAAAGCAAAGTAAGTTGTAAAGAGCAGCAAGGATGAAAAATGCTAGATGTAAACAATGCTGAGAAGAAGCAGCTCCTCTGTGCTGGGCTACCTGAAGTGACATGATTGATACAACAAAAGCAAGCATTAGACAAGATAATATAAATGGAGAGCTTGAATCTATTAATCAGATTTTTAAATAACCAACACACGAAAAGCAGCTCATGGACTGAAAGGAAAAGATATAAAATGCAACTATAGATGGTCATCCCAGCAGGAAATTGGACAATAGTAATGAGCAGATATTGAAGGCTAAATTATTGAATAACATATAATAGTGGATTGATGCTGATCATATAGGGCTCTTTCTCAGTGTCATCTGAAATAGGATCTCTTTGGTCTTTCTCCAAGTATCACAGAATCATAGAATGGTAGGGTTGGAAGGGACCTCTAGAGATCATCTAGTCCCTAGATCAGGTGGCATAGGAACATGTCCAGGTGGGTCCTGAAGATCTCCAAGGAAGGAGCCTCCACACCCTCCCTGGGCAGCCTGGGCCAGGGCTCCCTCACGTCACAGTGAAAGAGCTTTTTCTTATATTTAAGTGGAAATTTTTGTGTTGCAGCTTCATCCCATCACCCTTTGTCCTGTTGGTAGCTACAATAGAAAAAAAAGGGATGCACCAACCTCCTGACACACACCCTTTAGATATTTGTAAATGTTAATAAGGTCTCCCCTCAGTCTCCTCTTCTCCAGACTAAACAGCCCCAGAATTCTTTAAAATGAGAAAAATCTCATTCTAAAGAAAAGTAAACTAGCAGTCACCATCCATGCTGTTTTCACCCTGTGTTTTAAGATGTCAAGCCAGAAGATATTTAAGCACCAAAGAAATTAGTGTTATTTACCTGTTGGAAATTTACCACATTCTACAGCAGAAAATAAAGCAATGAAAACCCTACATTTCAATACAGATGAAGGATCTATATCTGGATTATTGAGGGGGTTTTTTTTATCATTACTCGTGAAGCATTCAGAATGTAAGAATAATGTGTGAGCGTCACTGGGAAATGATAGCATACAGGCAAGGTAAGCAGATTGTCCTGAGCTCCACAGAAATCAAACTGCAACACAAACCTATGCATTACATTAAACAGTTTTCTTTGGCATAACTGATCATAAAAAAAACCCTATAGATTTATCAATATACAGTAAGATTTATACCTCTGTGAAGCAGGTATGGATTTAGACATTAGGAGCAATGGGCAATCCAAAGGAAGATGGGTGTTTAATGAGCATTAAAATATCTGTATTATATTAACAATAGCAGGGGAAGAAGCAGATAAAAGCTCAGGAAACTGGGAGAGTTTTGTTCCCATTATAACCACAGCTTCAACATTTTCTTGAAGAGAATGAGGATAACTTGAATCATGGCTACAAAATCACTTGTTTTGACCAATAAACTATGGGGTTAAAATCAGTAGTTTGTTTTCATCTGTGACAAATCACTAGTTTTATTCTAGGATGTTGTCTGAAGGAGAAGTTTTACATTGCTTTGAAAGCATTTTACAGCCAGTATAATACAAGAGTGCAAGCTTCCAATAACTAAATATGTGCTTATTATCATCCAGTACACAACTAAGGTGAGATATAATCATGCAGCTTTGGTATGGCCATGTCCGCTTCCTTCTACAGGTGGAGTACACGTCTGACTCTCCCTTACCCATTTAAATACATGCCCATCTAATACATGCAACCTGTTCTTCAGTAAATCATACAAAACTTCCACTTTTTTCCTATGAGGAACCCCTGTAGTTAACTTAAGGTACATCCTCACACATCTCTATCACTTGGAAACTTGATCATGATTTGAATCCAGTCGATCTTTAAGATATGACTCAGAAGGTCATAATAACTGGAACAGTAAAAAGGCAGAGGAGGATGCTTAGCTGCTGACCTGCTGGAGATGAGCAGAGTCAGATTACTGTACCAAAAAGAAGAAAGCACGTATATCCATCTCTATCCAGTTTCTTTAAGCACACTGTATGTTTTCAGGAAGTGTTTATTTGAAGTAGCTGTGGTAATACATAACGCATCGTTCTCTACAGGCATATTCTATTCCCTTAACTTCCTTTGAAGATGTTCCTTGTATCAAAACAAGGACTTAAAATACCTAAATATCACTAATGCTCCCAGAAGTGATGTTGGAGTACGCTTATTTGGTGGAGTATACCCGTTTTTTATTGGCAATATACTTCACTGATTTCAAAAGGGCTTTGTATGAGCAGCAGTGCTATTTGATTGTGAAGCCCTCAAAAATAATAGGAATGGCAATTATGTGCTAATTATTGTGGTCTGCAAGGCTGAATACTTGCCAGCTGTCATCTCACCTAGGACTTGGGTTCATTTCATTACCTGCTTCACAGGCTCCAGTTACTAAAGAATTAATAATTCCTTCTCTGGAGAAATAATCAAGAGAGTTCAGCCTTTCTCGAGTGTCTGAAATGGATTTATGTACAATCCAGTTATTCCATTCCTTCTGTCATTCGAGATTTCATTTCTTAGCCATGCCCATCACCCAGCAGCAGTAGATAAGGGGTTCCTCTGATAGAGCTGGTGTACCGGAGCAGGACCGAGGTCTGTGATAGTGGGGATGAGTGAATCTGCGGTGAAGGGACACTGCTCGTCTGCCAGTCAACCCACACCAAGGCTTGCCATGGAAATCACCTCTAGCTTGGTAACTTCTTTTTGATGCCCTGCACAGAATTATAAAAGCTTGTTATGGAAATGAAAAATTAACACAAAGTTAATTACATGCTTTTTTGAATTAAGCAATACACCATCAGGGACAGCACACACAGCACACTAAGCAGCAGCAGCAGTAGCTTTCTGGTACCCTTGCCCAGAAATGACAATCAGAGCTGTGTGATAAATGTCTTGTCTCTACTGTCACTCCTCTGTAAGTGCAATGGAAAACATATGGGGACCAAAGTGGTACCAAGCAGAAAAACCAGACCTGAACTGATTTCTTGAAACTGGGTTTAGAAAGCTGGAAAACATTTACACAGCAGTGAAACGTAGTTGTTGGAAAGCTGTTAGTGAAAATGTGGTTTGCTTGCAAGGGTCATCTGATTATACACCTGGTTTTCTTCAGTGTGTCAGCCAGAATGTTTTCTGTGCCTGCAGCATTTTCTTAATAACTTCTAATAATAATTTAATGTGACCTTTATTTAGTGCCCCCCAAAAATAGACCGTTTTGCACTCTTCTTATTCTACTTTCAACATTTCTGGAGCTCTCATTTCTCTGTCATGCCTCATAAAAGTACACCTTACTCAAGATGCATGCATGTTCTCATCTATCTGTGAAGATACATTTTCAGGAAGAGAAGCTGAAGTGATCTATATATACTAAGAGAAATCCAAGTCTATCAGATAAGCTCATAAAGCCCAGTCAAGCATTCAAAATCTTCATGGGTCGTTTAATAATTAACTGGATTCCAAAAAGCTTGTTGATGTTGTTTTTTAGATCAAGAGCTTGTGCTTATTATAGGCACAGTTCAGTGTGTGTGTTTGTTTAGCAGCATTTCAGCAGAGGAGTATAATACTCCATCAGTGTTTAATCCTTCTTAACTGTTCACACATCTGAATAACAGGGGTTTAGGAAAAGAAAAAAAACAGTTTCCAGATTTTGACTCATAAGAAAAAGCAAAAAAAAAGGGCCTAATCAGGAAAATGTTAATGAAAGAGAATTGGAGAGAACAATGAAGAGAACAGGCTGCCCAGGGAGGGTGTGGAGGCTCCTTCCTTGGAGGTCTTCCAGACCCACCTGGACATGCTCCTGTGTGACCTGATCTAGGTGAACCTGCTTCTGCAGGGGAGTTGGACTGAATGATCTCTAAAGATCCCTTCCAATCCTGCCATTCTATGATTCTATGATTGTAAGATTCTATCAATATCCCTCCCTTGCTTAAGATGGTTTGTTTAATTTATAGATTTCTGGAAGTAAACCAGAGAAAAAAGAAAGTTGAAATTCAAATGTATTCTTTCACTTTATCCTTTAACTATTAAGATTTTAATCTTTAAGGTAATTTTATATCCTAAAGGAAAAATAACAACTCAAACAATATGTTAGGATGACAAATTGCATTTTAAAAGCTTGTTTTAGACCATAAACTGTATTTATGACCAGTCTGTGCTTAATCTGTAGCCCTTCTATGTATCCTTTGAAGAAAGGTTTCCATTCACTGTAACAAACACTGCTGTTGGAGGCAAAAAGAGGTAGCTGAGGAAAAGATTTCTTGTTGTAAAAGCACATTTAAGTGAGACATGCAAAGGCAGGGCAGAAAGGCACTTCTCCTCCCTCATATGGCTCATGATGCAACACTCAACAGGGGCAGGAAAAAAAGCACCGTGCAGCGGCTGGGCACCAGGAATGAGTCCAAACATTCTGGGCTTATTCCTTGAGGCACTGCTTCCTGATCAAGTGCCTTGAAGTAATCATGTCTGCGCTTGATTTCCCTGTTTCCTATTTGTAGAAGGATTTAATTCCTCCAAGTGCATGGGAATGGAAGCTAATGTGCAAAAAGTCACTGCAAACAAACACACCAGCAACTCATCTGCAGGGCCTGGCAATGCCTCCCCATCTCAAACGCAGTGAGACAGAACAAGGAGGCAAGTTGAAATTACTTCTGTCATGTCAGCTGAGGTCCTTATCTTAGCTGCTGCTGTCAGCTGACTTTATTAGTGTGGTGGACTATCTCTGCACCTCTCTGCTTGTCTATCCATGTAAATATACAAGGATAAGCTTTGGAGGCCAAATAACTTGCTATTTTATGTGTGTTCTTGTGATTTTGCAGAAGGGCATGAAATCTACAACTCTAACACACACAGGACATACCTGGGGCTACATGACAGGAAAACTTCATGGTCTAAATACTCTTGTTTTGCACATCTTTTATAAAATGTGGCTTCTAGTCAGAATGTAACAGGCCCCTGTGCCACTCCTCTGCTCCTCAGCACGACGGTCCTGGCATCCCCAGGTGACTGTGACCTGTTCTTCCCCTGGACTGCAGCTGTTTGTGCTGTTTGCCTCGTGATAAGGGGTTGGAAAGACACTTCTGTCAAAATAAATCGTGGAGTGTACACTCAGGCAAGATGTGTGACAGTGAAATGTGATCTGAAAGTGCCAGGCTTGATGTGAAATGACGGAATGAGCATGTGTTTTCCCAGGAGAATATGTCATAGCCAGACCTAGGGAAGTGATGAACTGTGTTTTGAGGAACACTCATCCCTTCTTTTACATCAATGTGGAAAGAAAAGTAACAACCTTCCAGAGATTATCCCCTTCCCAGAAGCTGTTTACATAAGAAAATTGCATCAGGAATCAAATTCCAGGGGATTTTTTTTACTCTGATGGGGACTGTTCTTCTAGTTTAGTAAGCAAGAAGAAGTAGATATATATATCAAGCAGAAGTTATATAAATACTGGTCAAAATGAAGAAGGGATGCCTTCAAAAGCCCATAATTGAATCTCACACATAATTTCATGCTCACTGAACCTCAGGCTCACATACTGCTGCCTCGCATCTGCAGCAGAGTTCAGCCTTTCTACCTCTGGCATGGGAGACCCACAGCAATCATGCATCTCACACTCACACGCTCCCACCCCAGAGCCTCTGCAAAGCAGCCAACGAAATCTTTGCCGGATGATCCGCTGCATTGCTCTGGTTCCTCATTGTTTCTCTAGAGTGCTGTGCCCCATTCTCACACCAGCTCTGAAACCTATCCCAGCTGCCACAGTGCAGCTGTGCTACAGCATGGACTTTATCAGTTTTGGATGTTCTCATTATGTACAGTGGGAGGAAAAAAACTCTTGTGTGGGCAACGGCAGCAAATTTAATGGGTTTGAGGTTTTCTTCTGCACACTGAGTTTTGTCTGAAGCTCTGGAATATTCACCCCTTGGGGGAAGAAAGGAGAAAAGTGAAATTACTTAAATCAATTATTTGGAGAGTGAAGAATCCTCAGGTCTACTGACACTTTGTTTGGTTCTTCTGGACAGATGTGTATTCACCAACTCATGCAGGCATTCACATTTTACCCTGAAGCTGCCCTTTGACAGATTTCTCTAGCACTCCCTCACTTCCAGCAGCCACTTCTCAATTCTGCAAATATTGTTTGCTCTGAAATACTTTCAGGCCTGTGGTTTATCTAGGTGAACCTGCTTCTGCAGGGAGGTGGGACTTCATGATCTCTAGAGGTCCCTTCCAACCCTACCATTCTATGATTCTGTGATCATGCAGTTTTCATGTACTGTTTGCTTTCCCCACATCCATTGGTGTCACTCTCCAATATACCAATGCATAAAGGCCTCATGCTGGGGGTCAAAGCAAAAGAGAACTCTGACTCCATTCCTTCCCCTCTGGCCAAGCCCACAGCAGCCATGCAGCCCCTTCTGCCTGCTGCAAGCTGAGCATGTCCTAGAGCATCCCAGGAAGAAAACCTTGACCCCATGCATCCAAGGAAGGGAACACCATCAGGTCATTGACAAGCAAAAAATATAACTAGAAAAAAGTTAAGGTTGTCTGAATCTTCAGATTTGTAACTTTGTTCCACTTTCTCGAGCAATAAAACAAAAGGAGTATTTTAAGGTTATCACATTCAACATCAGAGGAACAGACAGAGCAAAAGCTATGCTCTTTTTTTTTCTCTAGTGCCCCAGATAATGTGCTTTCATATTGCTGACAACTTCTACAAGACTTTTCTTCCTTGTTTCTTGGGAATGGGCAAAGGAACATCACATACCGAAGGAAGAATGACTCCATCATCATCTTATCTTCCTTCCAGCTCTTTGTTTCATGTTCTCATTGTATAACATACCTCTTTCAAAACTAGTCTAGGGCTTCAGGCTGCCTCTATTATAACCATTAGGAGAGCTTGATAGAGCCTAATGTATCTCATTTGATGAGAAATACTAAAAGGACCTTTTTGCCACCTAGTGCTTGTGGGCATCAGGTGAAGGTGATCAGGCAGAGTGAAATTGTGAAGGAGCATTGAAATTAGTGTTTTTCTCCTCTCTGCAGCAATATTAGAAGGCCTGGTTTGGGGAACCTTTCCCATTAGGTTTAGGAAATACAATCCTCATCACTCTGTAAAATAGTTTTGGTGACTTTGAGTGACATATTAAAAAAAAAAGTTATTTTAGCTTTTGTCCTTTAAATTAAGGTTTTGAACCCTTCCCTGTCATCCACACACAAGAATAATCAGAGTCCTTCCTCACCCTTAAAAAGACCTGAAGCCTGCTGACTCGAACATGTACATCAGAGATTCTCTGACAATTTAATGGTTCATACATCTTTCATTCAGAAGAGTGTTAGCTGCCTGTTCCCCTCCCTGGAAATAGGAGGAAAAAACTAACAGAGCCACCTTAAACACCAAGGTTGGGGGAAATAAATACTTTATGAATTGGCCTCCATGCCTGCTAAGGAGTCAATTATTTCTTACATTTTAAAAGAAAATAGAAGTTGGGTGAGGGAGTGGAATTGGCAGCGTTTTAATGTTTCTTCTGGTGCTCCTTTGCTGTGGTTATATTTACTGCCTTTAAGCATTCACTCAGCCTCACCGAGTGCCCATGCTCTGAGACAATTCACAGATGTTTCCAGTCTTGCCTATTGGCAGCAACACAGTGGCTGAGCACTAACAGCACCCACCCAGGCAAGATTTGCAGTATTAGTCTCTGTCCCCATTTCACAACACATTCTTAAACCACTGCTGGGGCAGCCCACAGAAAAAGTGCAACATCCCCTATGCTCATGCATCAAGGATGAACAACTAGGCTTTTGAACTTACTTTTTGTGTTTGGCTGAATACCCTCAGCAGCTGATGAGATGTCTGGCCTTCACATGGGAGCGATGCAGCATCCTCCAGCCAAAGCCACAGTCCAGGTATGGAAGGAGGGAACGGCTTAGAAAGTCCTCAGTGCTAAGAGCTCATCAGCTGTTGACATTCCACAGTGGCAGTCACTGGTGTGGCCCCTCATGGCAGGTATTTCTATAGTTAGGCAAGCAGCGGGAACAATGAGTTTGTACGCTGCTATTTTCACAGTTGTAAAGCGAGATGTACTGCATCTTACCACCCATACATCTGTATGCAGAAGAGGGAGAAAATGACTTTATTGTTAGAAGAAAGCAAGAAATCAACAGAATGGAACTGAAGGGACAATTATAGATAAGTTCAATGGATGTATATGCAACACTGAAATGGAGTCATGCTATAGTGAAGAAGACAGAGATTTAATGTCCCCTCACTTTTCTGCTGAGATCTTGCCCATTGTTACGGTGGTTTATTGCTAATGTTGGATTTTGCCAGAAGAAAGTCAATGCAGCTTTTGCAATGGTTTAATCCCTTGCTTTAGTTACAGGCTGCAAGACGAGACGTGATTTTTAAAATATTATGTATAGATTTGATTTAACAAGGTGTTGTTTCACTCTGAATTTGGGTTTAGAAGGAGATAACAATGTATTTGGAATAAATGTTCAACCCGAGAATGGCATAAACGTTTTGCATCTTCACTGAATGTGATATTTTATTGCATATGAGCTGTACACCTGAGAGAGATAAGGGAGCCAATCTTTCTGGGCAGCCAGCTTTAATGAACAAGTTCATGCCTTTGAAAGGGCAGTAGGACTGGAAGCTTCTCAGAAATGCTGATTGTACTTGGTGAAGAACATCAGAGTTAGGCATTTGATTAAAAACAAGACAAAGACATTCCTCTCAGAATCCTTTTGAGAGAGGAGGAATCTTCACAATGAAAAAAAAAAAAAGAGAAAAGAAGGCACATTGCTTTCCACATGATACTCAGAAACATCTGCCATCTCCTGGGGGCTTGAGGAGAAAGAGAAAAGAAGCTCATGAAATATAAAATTACCCAGGAATCCATATTAATGACTCCAGTTTTTTTTCCAGTGGGCTCCACTGTACTCTTCACCCTGCGCTTTCCATTGCTGCTCAGGCTCCCCAGCGCTCAGAGGTAGCAAAGCAGTTGTTACAATCCCCGTGGCAGTGCTGTTCTCTCTCCTTTGCAAGAGTAAATCAACAGCTAGGGTACGTCTGGAGAAATCACAGGGTTTTCTGTGACAAGCAAGGATACATCCCAGGGATGGTGCTGTGGATAAACTCACATCGCAGAGATCCTGCTTGCATTGGGGCCAAGGCAATCACATTCTTTTTGGTTTGAGGTTCTTGTGTTGGATCCATTCCTTAGCAACTTCCAGTTTCCCAGGAAGGAATCTTTATGTGCTGCCTCACTTTCCCAGTTGGGAGGCTGATGATTTTTTTTCCTATTGTCTGGTATCTCTAGGGAAGTTTTTTGTCTTTGGAGGTTTAACCAAACTCAAGGGAAATTAAAAAGAATATGATATCTCCTCACATAACCTTATTTTACTAAAATACACACAGATATGGAGCTGCATGTCCTAGATAGCACATCCATCACTGCTGCTGCTTGGATAAAGTTTGCCCTTTGAGACTCCCAGGAAACCTGTCTTAAAATTATCAAACCTCCGTTCATCTGAACTAGTTTGTGAGTTCCAAACCAGTAAGAAACTTCAGCTTCCTTCTTGCTCTGCACCAGTTTAGCTGAGGACAAGAAAGGTGCTTCAAAACTATCTGGCTGAATTTTAAAGCTCCATTGAAGCTCTGCTCTTCTCCATTGGGGTCAAATGTGCTTCCACTCATGAGATGACCATGCAGGGGGAGCAGCATCTTTTCTTGTAGCTGTGCATAGATCTGGATCTCCCTGGATCTGGATCTCTCAATTGTGTGAGGGTTGTTCAGACTCACTTTTGCATTAACCAAACCTGTACATCTTCATGGGAAAACTTTACTCTTGCACAGGAACAGCACACCAAAGGAGAACCTTTGACCATGGGAAAAGCGAAGTCTCATCTCCTGAGAAAAGCAGAATAGAATTGTTACATCCTGGTAACTGAGAAATTCAAAATTCTTTTCTTCCACACCTCTTTGACAGCTGACAAATGCTGACACCCTTGGAATGGGGCAACAGGTGAAGAATGAAATCCTCTAGCCTCTTTTAAATGTAATCCTGTAAGTTAGAAGCCCAGATTCTGGGGGGTTCAGGGTGTGGGGTCAGGGAAAACAGGGTTGTACTGTCTAAGGAAAAAGCCATAAGAAAACTGGAGAAATGATGTCGGAGGTATTTTTGCTTGGCTTAGACAACCAGTGCCTGCTCCCACAGGGTAGTTACTCCTGCCTTCCCGCAGTCAGTGTGAGTTTACAGTAACTCTGATGTACCACTGAACCCAGCCCTAGGAATGAAGGCTGCAGCGATGTGTCCTGGTCCTCAAGCATCCTTTTTACCTGACAGACGTCTTGTGTGATATTGTAATAAAACACTCAATGACCCATTATGCTGTTGCACATAGCCCAAGACAGCACCATTTCTATAAAGGCATGAAGGTGCTGGCTGGGAAACAGGAGCAGGAAAAGCTGGAGAATTACAAGTGTCAAGTGTGGGAAGAGGATTTTCAGAAACTAGCACACTTTAATCTTGCTGAAATGTGATGGATTTACTACCTAATTACAACTGACCAGGACATGGATGCTCGTATCAAAGGTCAAAGTGAGGCAGTGCTGCGATACAGGAAAAGTACAACCAACAGTCATGGTTTGGCTTTAAGCAAAGAAAAGCCAAAATAAGTTCTATCATAGAAAGGCTTTCTTTGCACACCCAAAAAGTCACAATTTAAATAGTAGCTTGGGCTATGTCAGAGAGCACAACACACTTAGAAGTATGTTTATTACGAGGCTGTGGCTGAGCCCATGCTTTGAGAAACAAACTACTAAAAGACCAATTCCCAACATTTCTTTTCCGGCCATATTCATTTTTGGATACTTGGTGATGGATTTGTTCAGCTTTCAAAATGTATTTTTCATTTATTCAGATGTCAGAGAAACTGCAGAGAATCCATCCACTGACCTAGATTTATCTGTTCTCCAAACTGAAATTAGGCTTTCGCTGACAAAAGATAAAAAGGGATTTACTGTGACTTGAACTTAGCCATATATCATACATGATTAATTATTTTAAAGTGCATCAAGTATAAGCACCTTGGCATTTCCTCTCTAAAGTCTGGAAGGCTATCTGTTATATTGATGATGGTATGCAGAACGAGATCCATAAGCAAAATTGCTCTGAGGTTCCTTTCCTTCCAGCTGGAGCAGCTTTCCTTCCCTGAAATGAAAAAAAAAATCAACAACTGTTTCCCATTTATTCACTTGTGCTATTTGGGGATTTGTTTATTCTTAAGATTTGAAATGCAGTGCAATAAGTTCATGTGGATTTCTGCTGAAATATCAACAAGAGCAACCGCAGATCTTTGGGCTTTTCAGGAGGATAATAAGCCAATTTATATGGAATAATAGTATTACAGAATTAATTATATCGCTGAACTGGAAGTAAAATATAGCTCAAGGGAACAGATAAAAACTGCTCTCTAATTCTCTGGAAGGATCCAGGGTCATCAGCTGGAGTAAGGACAGGCTTTAACATCTGTGTCTGGTACCCCTCAAACCATGTAACACAGGGATGATGCTAGAACATAACTGCCAGTTTGCTTTGCCTATTCAATGCCTCTCCTGTTGCACTCGCAGGGAAGTCAATTTTGTGTGCCAAAGAAAGTGACAGCAAACAATTTCATGCCATCCAAAATGTCTGGCTATCAGAGAACCTTGTGACCAGCAGAGAGCCCTAAGGGCTGCCCAACATCAAGGCAGGAGCACGAGGGTGGTGGGTTTGGGGCTGTGGGAACCAGGGAAGATGCCAATGAGTGATGTCATTTGGCTGACCAGTGCAGCCTCTTCTTTCAGATCTACTGTCATATTGGACAGGACAATTCTCATCTGAAACGGGTCTTAAGTTACTGACTGATGACACAGCTGCACACTACCCATCTGCTGAGCTTACCATGGGATCCATTAAACCAAACTGCAGGTCAAGACTATTTTGTTCCTTACAGGTAAGAGGGTAAAAGGGTTGCAAATGGACATAATAGGTGGAATCTCTCTTTAAAAATGGAAAGGAAACCGAGTCAGGCAAGCATACAAAATAAGTTCTTAGAACATCTGTGCATCAAATCTATTCCTAAAAACTGCTCCAGCCAATCTTTTCCAGCTGAGTGTTCAGCAGTTAAAATATCTATCCCATTACAGCAACTGTTAGAGGAAACAAGAGAAACAGTGTGTTGTCATTTAATGAAAGGAAACGTCAACCCTTAAACAGAGAAACTGGTATCACACACTGTTTAATCTCAAGGTAGCAAATAGTCACCAAAGCAGCACACAGTGTAATGACATGAGCTGAACCTGCCTTATTGCACACTTCCAACAGATTCAATGGGTTAATACAAACTACAGTATCTTGTACCACTAGTAGTGACTGCATATGTCCATCTTCTCATATCCGCGCTCACTTTGGTGATATATCTTGCCAATTATCAGCCTAAGCAGGGCTTACTGAGTTGGGGGGATGTTTTGACAGAGTTCAGTGTCGTCAGAAGAATGAAAAGCTGATATCTCTGCTGTTCTGCCCAGCAACTCCAGATATATATAGAGCAGAAGTGGGGATGGGATGAAAGTCTGGAAGAGACCAGACAAGTGAATCTCCTCACCCGTGTTCATCAGTTCCTGGAACTCCACAAATTCAGCCAAGCCTTATGGACCTTCCCATAGCATTGTAGCCATGCCGACGAATGCTAATTGATGCATCTATAATTGTACCTAATTACTGACACTGAATTATTTAGTCTAGCAAGAGGGAGCATGAGCAGAAGTAATGGGATTAAATTAAGACAGGGAAAAATTAGGTTGAATATAAGGGAAAGTTCTCTGGCAATGAGATTCATTAGGATGGGTCCCCAGGGAAATGTTGGGCACTGCTTTGCTTCAGACACAGAGAATTCAGTTAAAGCCATACTCAGGAAATTACCTACATAATTTGCTATGTCTTTTCCATTTTTAAATTATTGAACTCTTCAGCAACTCAGCTGCCGAACAAGTTTCTGTAGGCAAGTTCAGGTGCCAGCCAATCTTACCCACCGATGTCTCTGAAGAGATGATTGCCCTCAAAGCACTTCCGTGAGAGCAGACCCTCTATTTATTCAAAGTAACTTGTACTTAAACTTTACCATAAAGCCAGTGATGCTTAACCTGCGATTAAGTAGTGTTTAAATGCTCCCCAGGGTGGTAGTTAAGAGGAAGGCAGTTGTTTTCCCCTTCTGGGATTATAATTATCTCCTCTTCTCACAGGTAGAAACACATGATGGCAGGACATGAGCTGATAAGAGAACGTTTTTTGAATAGGCATCCTTACTGCCTGCTCTTTCATCTCCTTTTATCATTTGACCTATGAGAAGCTCACTGTAACAAGCTAACAAAAGTAACTGTGAGCACAATAAGACATATGCAGAGTGAACTTTTATCATGGCACAATTAACGATGTTTGAAAGTGCTGTTCGAGAGTGGCAGGCAAGGGGAAGGAATCTGAACCAGGGAATGAAGAAGACATCCTGCTTTTTATGTTTTGTCATGCCACCTCAAGGCAGGCAAAGAAGTGTGAACCTTTACAGCCTTAATAAATCCTAAATATGATTCCTTTCAGAATTGCCTTCAAACTCCAATGCAATGACAGGATCTCAGAAGAAGGCAAAAAATAACTCATGTGGCCACTGATGCTTGCTGCTTCTATTTATCTTCATCTGTTTATGTCCAACAGCTGATGAGTTTTACTTCGACCTTTCCAGCGCTCAAATTGCAAATAACCAGCCTCAGCAGAAACTCTTTTCAGGAGGGGAGCTCAGCCAGTTTTCACTGCCTGCAGAATGCTTGCTGTCTTCCAAGCTACCCCAGGCTGTACAGGAGATGATGCCTACTCCACGAATGATGAGCACTCCTCAGCACAACCGGCACAGGGCATCGCCCGCACACTGCAGACACACGGCAGACCAGTAGATTCCCAGACTTAAACCATAACATCTTGCAGAGCTGAAAGTAAAGAAAAAGTGGCCATAGTTTGGAATGAAGTTGCAACTAAACAAACTCAGAAAATAAAACTCCTTGACTTTGTGTCCTTTGATCGTGTTACAAGCTCAGATGAAAACAGGGCACATGTTTCCAGGTCTGAAACACTAACACAGCTATTTCTGCAGGATAAACGCCCGTTATTCCTTGCTCCTCTGAATCCATGGGTCTGTCAGCAAGCAAAAGTAACACTGAAACTTCTGCATTATTCGAATTTCATAATATTTACCAAAAAAAAGAGAAAGGAAGAAAGGAAAACATGTTCTTTCTAGGTACACTCCAATGATTTAACAGTTCC
This sequence comes from Urocolius indicus, assembly GCA_013401255.1. NCBI lineage: Eukaryota > Metazoa > Chordata > Aves > Coliiformes > Coliidae > Urocolius > Urocolius indicus. The sequence continues at coordinate 751,716 of WBNH01007034.1, forward strand.
TCTTCCTGAGTCAATGACTTCTGCTTCTCCACACGCTGAAATTCATCAATGTGGGTCAGTTTTCGAGAGATATTCTGCCTACCTCTTCACTTATGAAGAAGATCAAGACTTTTCAAAGTTCAAAAGGTGCTTACAGACTTCAGTTGCTCAAATCCTTTCATATCTTCCCTCAGAACTTTTCCTGATCAATTAGAAAGCTAATTTAAAGAGCCTTTTTTTTTTTTAACTTTCATTGATGATCTTTGGCACATGCCTCTTGAATTTAGAACAGCACGCTCTCCCAATTAACCCCCAGTAACTCATTTTTCAGCTAACACCACCAATGTTGCAAAGTTATGTGATCTATGGCTCTTTTCAGATCTTTTCATTCATTCTGCCTTGCACAGCACAGAGGACTGCCTTGCCCCTTCACCAGTAATGTTGTGTACTAGAATTTCATTGCAGTTATGTGGAGCTGGATGGACTTCTCAGAAACTCTCACCACTGAATGTCTTTGCCTTTCATCTCTCGTGAAGATAGAGCTCTGAACTATCATACACAGATTCCCCATGGGCTGCACTTGGAAAGATGAGTGGAACATAAAAATCTTCAAAGTTAGCTGCTTTAATCTCTAGCAAACTTGCATCACTCATTTTCTTGCTCATTTTCACTCATTCTTGTTGTGTAACTCTTTGCTAATGTTTTAGTTTTTAGTTCAATCCTTTTTCCTCACATGCAGTGGAAACCTGGCATGCAAAAGGGGTTTTCTGGCCCTGTATTAGGTTCTCCCATGGCTTATGTGGGCAAAAGCTAAGCAAGAAATAGATGCAAAGCTAATATATCACAGACAACAGCTTATGTTTCATGCCAGCTACAGGTGGGCATTTTTCCAAATATCTCTCATTTCTTTAATCTAGTCCCATCACTACTCAGGTCATGTGTGTGGCTATGATGGAATTCAATCAAAACTCAATCTCCTGCAGCTGTTTCTGTTTCCCAGCCTGGTCCTCTAGACAAGGAGGCTGACAAAAGGTGAGGAACAGTGTTTCGTGGCATAGGTTTCCATTGCTGAGAGGTTACAGTTTGATGCCAATGAAGCCATCAGGAAGATTCTCACTGTATCTACATGAAGTTATATCTGCAATTGTACTGAAAACTTTTTCAGGGCCTCTGTGCATCTGTGGAGATGCATTTCTCATAGGACTGCTGAACAGTGGGCTAGAGCTTTGGTTCACTGGATGAGATTCCCACTGACATCAGGGAAACTAACATTTCACTTTTGTTTCTCACCTCTACTGAAGTCATCGAAATAGACTTCAAAAGTGCACATACCCTCCTAACCTCTAAAAGAAGCCGTGAGATCAAGTTTGAAATGAATTCTGTAATTAGAGGGAAAACAAACAAAGATTTTAAACCTTTATTTACTTGCTCATCTGTTAGCAACAGTGCTCAAATATTGAGAGTAACAAACAGCTCTGTAATTTTATCTGGTTTTGTTTGTACAACATTCTGACTAAACAGTAGCAAAGACTGCAAAAAGTATGACACCATTCAGTGTCATGCCTGCAGAATGTGAGAGGGAAGCAAGGAGTATTTGCTGCTTTGAGAATGCGAAGCCCACTAAATGCCCTGATTTTTTTTTTCCACAAGTAGGAATGTCATGAAACAGCACTGTAACGATATGTAGTTATTTTTCAAACACACTTGCAAGTAATTTAAATATAGTATTCAAAAATGTAAACAGTTTTATCTTGAATGAAAGCAGTTAAGGCTTGAGAGACTTCATTTCCTACAGCTGATTACTGCTTTCAAGTTAGTCTGTACAGGATCACGATTCCCCATCTCCCCATTTTCTCATTCACTCCTGCCTGCTAGAAACCAGTGGATCTACTGGCATCCCAGGAGGGTCTTGCAGAAGAACTGATTTAAAACCTGTAATATCTAAAACACAAGGAAGGGGTGCAAGAGGGGGTTGTGTAGTGTGTACATACGTCACTGGTGACCTTTACGGACAATCTGCACAGCCTCAGTGGCCCTTAATGCCTGATGGCACCAGAGCACTTGTAGGTTTAACAAGATGTGATGCTCGTCTTTCAGAAGTGTCATGTGGTTGGGAGCTTTTTTATCAGCATCAGAAGACAATTCTGGATTATGCCAGCACAGTTCATAACCTGAAATCCACAAATGGAACCCAATGACTGTGTTTCTCATTTTGCATTCAAAGCTGAATTAGCTGTTACTAGCAGACTAGTAAGTGTGTGAGCATAAAAACTGGGGGAAGAAAGAGAAAAGAACTATGTGCAAAGTTACAGTTTTCAAATAAAAGAATGTGCTTAACCACCGTTTTCCATCACACCAGTAGGTCTCTGCTTTGAAGGATCTGTTTAATTATCTTCTTTGTTTAAACCCTTGAGGGTGTAAATTCAAGCGTATTTTAGGGAAGAACGCTCCCAGAAAATCAAAACCTCCTGGCAGAAAGTCAATTCTGCTCTTATTTTTAATATGCAGCCATGCAATTTTCAAAACTCTAGTTTTTGTGTTACAGTTCCTACGAAAACATCCATCCTGAGGGTTAATAGAGTTGAGGTGACAAACTTTGTCTCCAGCAGTGCCACAGGATCATTATTTGGATTCCAGCTCTACAGTGTACACGGTGCAGGGCAAGCACTCTGTCAGCAATTAAGAAATAATGAATTTAACAGAAGAATGGATATTGATCAGTGGCATTTATTTCTGACAAAATGAGAAGAGTCAGCAAAAGGCAGAAAGGTTGAAACTAATTATATCCTAAACAATCCACTGAAACAAAGTAAAAACAGTCATCTGGGCCAAAGAGGAACTGCAATACCCATGACCATACAGAAGAACATCAGAGGAGAGGAAAACCCTGTTTCACCTGAGCCTGAGTTTTGTCATAGTGAAGGCAGTCAGACCAGGCTCACAGAGACTCTGTGTATCTTTGTATCTTGCCCTCCTTCCCATCATTACTGCTCTTGCTAAATGCTCTGTTCTACACAGATCTGGTGTGTGTTGTGCTGCCTGTGTCTTTTGTTTAAAGAAAGAAAAAATCCACCTACAAATCAAGTGTGGAATCTGCAGGGCAGTTTTGCTGACAAGATTTTGGGACAATGATCCACATGCAAGAGGGTAAAGAGGTCACTGAAATCGGAGACTCTTCTCCCCTGGAAGGGATGGACAAGTAGAGAAGTCTGACTGATGGAAGTGGAAACTTCTGACCCTAATCAGAGCAAGAATTGAGGGCAGGGTGACCTGACCTGAACATATGGATTGAGGAAAGAAGGCAGCTCTGACCAGGATGAAAGAAGGAAGAACACAGTGGTTGTGCTTCCCATGAGCCTCCTCTGTCCTTGGGATCTATCCATTCAACTGAACTATATTCAACTGCCTTTATTTCAATATAAAAATCTGATATTGCTGAATATAACAATACTCTTTGCAATGTTTTCTTTTACTATCTTTATAGCCATATGTCTGATTAGTATTGCTGTTACTAGTGGAAAGCGCTTTCCCCTACACACTGCAATGTCTCTTTTGATGGCCACGGTGGCAGTGGCTGTTCTCCCACTGGGAGGGCGTAAATACTATTTATCAATCAGTCCTTTCATTGGCCAGATAGTACTGGTTGCATATAGTATTTCTCATACTATAGAGAACATAGTAACAATAACATAGTAAGCCAATATTTTTCAATACCCTCCTCATTTATGTACTTGAGAAGTTACACAGAGCATCTATGACAAGGACTGACGTGTTTATTTAGGTGGCATACAAATTTTTCTGCTGAATCCCATTACAATCTCAAATAAAACATTCTGGAGGTTGTCAGCCAATAGTTTTGCTCTTCTACCTAGACATTTTAGAACAAAATATTAGAAATATTTGCTATATTAGCAAATAGCCTCATGTTACATATAGAAAGACATAAAGTCTGGAAGTCTGACAGGATGTTAACCTTCCAAGAAATAAGTAAATAAGTAAATGCAGTATTCTCAGTGCCACATAAAATAGCATGAGATTGCAATAAAATTACATGCTGAATTAAGCATGTATTGCTGCAATATGTTAATCCTCTGTTTATAAGTTTCATGTGGTCCCTAGTACAGTAATAAAAATACAGAGAAGCTTTCAAATGTGAAAAGTCTTTGAAGAGTGAAAGATAATGTGGAACCTGGAGAGAAGGTAGATATAGACATAGACATAGACATAGACATAGATATAGATATAGATATAGATACACACACTATACTCTCTCTATATACTACACTGTGTGATTTCCTTCAGTAAACAATTAGCAGCTCATGCTTTTTTTTTTTCCTTGTAATTCCTCCAAATTTTTCAGCATTTGAAGCCTTAAGGGGAAAGAGAGATCATAGGACATAGAATCATAGAATGGCAGGGTTGGAAGGGACCTTTAGAGATCAACCAGTCCAACTCTCCTGCAGAAGCAGGTTCACCTAGGTCAGGTCACACAGGAACATATGATCCTCCTCTTATTTCCAGTGAAATCTCATTGAACAACTGATTTAAGTAATTTCAGTAAAGAAAACCTCTGGGAATGTGCCCATGACAGTACAGATTTTTCAGCTGATGATAAAAGTTTTGCATTTTAAAACTGCAACAGCTCTACAACATTTTGTTACAGGCTTTGAAATAAGAGATGCTGGCCTTGCCAGTCACTGTGTGCTAGACCTTGTAATTCTCTCACAGCCACAGAAATGTTCAAGAAACTCAACTTCCTATCCCAAAAGGTTCCTTTTGTATGTGGGCAGTAGCAATCTTTCACTTCAATACTAATACTTCTGATACCTTTGAAGTTACAGCTAATTTTCTGTATATTGTTTACTAGGCATTTTTGGACGTAGCTGTTGGTGGTGAGAATCCTCATGGGATAAAGATACATTATGGGAAATGTATTTTTAAAACAAAAGGATAATACTTTTAAGATTAAACAAGTTGAACAGTGAAAGAACAATCTGTTATCTTCAGAAAGAATCAGGCTATTTTCTCAAACATCTAATCCCCTGTATTCCTTGAAAAAGATATCAAGGCTAAACCAAACAATTCTTATTTTTACACAAAAAGAGAAAAAAAAAAACCCATATTTTTCTAGTAGGGACTTAGGGGTTTTTTTCTCAGGTTAACAAAGACCTGAGACAATTTAAATGCGTTACAGTTCTGCATATTCATAAAGATGTGCTGAACAGATAACACAGCAAATGGTTTAATTGAAAAATCAGCCAGTGTGAATATTTTTTCCTGTGAATCATGGAAATGCGACAAGATCTCTTCATTAATATAATCTCATTTATTTGACATTATTCTTGTCACTTAATATAATCTTCACACAAAGAGTAAAAAATGGAAATTGCCGAAATAGTGAAAAGATAAACAGAGAAAAAATAGAAAAGGAAAGAATGCCCCTGAAAAATGGGAAAGAATAGAGGTTACATTATTCACTAGGATGAGAAAAGAAATATAATGAATGAGGGAAAAAAAGAGCAAACAGAATGCAGAGATAAAGAAAAGAGAAAATGAGGAGGACCCCCCCCACCCCGAGAATGTTCAGAAAGTGCTTAGCAGTTGTGAGAGTAAGATAAGAGCATTGCAGCATGCCCATCTATCCCAGAGCTCAGACCTTTCACCAGCTTTTGGCCTTGAAAGCCAACATAGAATCACAGAGAAGTTTAGACTGGAGAAGACTTTTGAGATCGAGTCCAATGTTAATCCAGCACTGCCACGGCCACCACGAAAGTGTGTCCCTCAGCACCTCAGCTACGGGGCTTTGGAATCCCTCCAGAGATGAGGACTCCACCACTGGCCTGGGCAGCCTGGCACAGTGTCTAACAACTCTCTTAAGGAAAAAGTTCTTCCTCATCCCCAATCTAAACCTACTCTGACACAACTTGAGGCCATTTCCTCTTGCCCTCTCATTTGTTATTTGGGAGAAGAAAACGACCCCTACCTCGCTACAATCTCCTTCTAGGTAGATGTAGAGCCAAAATGTAATCATGTTATGTCAGGTTCTTTCCAGGTGAAAGACATATTAAAAAAGGACATTTGCATGCACATTAAGTGCTATTTTTCACCAGGTATGCATTTGTTAAGCTCTTTATGGTTTTAACTAGATATAAGATGGTTTTGGAGTCAAATTAAAGATCTCCCTTTTGCCTTATTAAATCATGTATGTGGAATTCCCTTTAGAATTGAAAAGAAAGTGGAATTGGACAAAGTTTTATGAAGAAAAATGGTCTTTTGGGGTTATACATTCAGAACAGAGAAACATGATTGAGACATACATGTAGGTATCAAACCTGTGCACTGCCTACATTAGAGTACATAAACTCTGTTCAAAATAGATGGCTTTTGGTCAGCATTCTCTCACTGGTGTTCCTTCCTGGCCATCATTTCAGACATCATCTCTGCTAATTAAACTCAAAGGAAATTGTTGAGAATACCACACAAGAATGAAAAATTCCAGCACTCTCTTATATGTTGTTTATGATCCTCCTAAACTACTTGTGCATTAGGTGTAATGTAAACTGTGAGCTCCTGATAAAGTACAACTTGTACCTACGATGCTATATAAATAACAAGAAGGAAAGCATGCCATCTATCAAATGCTCAGGGCTGAAAAGTCATTTAGTCCTAAATTATTTCAGTTATTATGACCACCAGATATTTAAATGTGAGATAAATTCTTATAGAGCCAGTTGTTAACAGGCACTATTAACTAAAATTTATATTAGTAATTGCAGATATTATTAACTGTGTGAACTGATAAAAAACGAAAAGCCTAATTGGAAAATGGAGATTAACTTCATTAGAGAGAACATAACGATGTCACATAACTTGTTTGACTCCTCTGAATAACTAGCCTTTACAGCCAAGTTGTCTGTGCTCTTCACAGGTCAGAATCTGAGCTTACATCTGCGTTGTGCTGCTGAGTAATGACCACAGGCCTTACAGCGGGAGATATGGAAAGAAATCCCTGGAATTCAGTGGAGACACACATATAGAAATCCCATTTTTAGTGCCACTGGAAGCAGGGAGGAGGATAGGATGGATGGATGGATGGATGGATGGATGGATGGATGGATGGATGATATGCATGATATGCTTTCAAATTATACAGGAAAGTGTGTCTACAAACAACCAAAGAGGGATTTAAAAAAAAGAAAACAAAGAAAGAAAAATGCACTGAAAGCCCTGCACTGCAGCCTGGCAAATGGAGTCCACTGAAAGTACTAAATGTGCATGAATCTTAGGATTTATTTCACAAACACTTGTTAGTACAACAGATTGGTAGATATAATTTTTCATGAATGTTTATTATGATACAACGTTCCCTTAAAACACCTACAAGTAATATGCAACAAACAAACTGTGAGAGCTTTATGAGCATTCCCTGCAAAGTGCCATTTATCACTATGACTGAAGAGAAATAACTTGAGGAGAGATATCTGAATGAACAGGCAGAGGGAGGAAAAAAAAAGGAATTATTTCTCTTTTTTGTTATTTTCCCAAGTAGAAGGAAGAAAATATCAGGGGAATGCTTACAGGATTTGTTCAGTCCATGACAATATTCTCCTGAAAGCAAACAGTCAGACACTCGATAAACTTATGGAGCTTTTTATTTCTCAGTATTTTCAGTTAATTGAAATAGAATCTTGTGAATGTATTTTCTATTTTCACCAAATTAAAAACTGATGTCAGTGAGGACTGCTTGCAAACTGTTTTCATAGCCCCTGTGTTAAGCCCTTTTACTTTCTTCATTTTATGGCTATGACTCTACTATTCACATTTTATATTCTCCCTATGAAAGCATCATACATGAAACAGGATTTAAGACTGAATTTTAGGACAGCTATCTACTCTGTTTAAGCAGAGACTTTTTCCAGGCTGTACATTAACTGAACGTAACATCTCAGAGCAGTATTTAATCATCCCAAGGAAAGAGAGTCTGCTTTTGTAGAGATGGAAAACCTTATTTTTAGCAAATTAGGAAAGTGTGCACTTTTCAGGGTCATTATTCACAACTGAGACCATACATTGCTCAGCACTGGTGCTGACTTGATGTAGGAATAAAAATGAAGAACACTTGCTCATTAGAAGTCCTTTATCCTATTTGATTATTGAATACTGAGGCAGTTAACTTTTAAAAAGTGCTATGAACAGCACCTGTGTGAGCCAGCTAAAGCTTCATCTCTGCAGCTTACCAGCACAGATGGCCTTTGCTGTAGGCAGGTGGAACTGGTTTACACTCATAGGAGGAATCAGATAAAACTTAACAGCACCTCCCCAAACCTAATGCTTTTCCACCTGTGATTAATAGAGTAAAATACATTAATTGAATTGATTGAAATACTCTAGCCAACTGCTCTCATTTTACATGTAAAACATTCTTACGTGAAAGGCTTCTTTTTGTCAGTTTAATGCTGGCAGAAACAATAATAGAATCCCAGGTTGGAAGGGATCTCAAGGATCATTTGTTTCAACTTTTCTTGGCAAAAACATAGACCAAATTTTTTTCCAGGAGAAAAATGGTTTTGTTTTGTGAGAGAGCCGCCTCCAGCTTCAAGTTCACCTTGTTTCATCATGTGTGTTGGTGGGTGGAATTTCCACAGCAGAGGTGGAGTCAAGTCTGCTTTAAGACCTCAAGTATACATCTCTCCACTACAGAAAAGTAAGTGATGGAGCTGGAAGACTGTGAGTAGGATAAAAATGTAGGGGGGAAAAGACTCCAAACCAGGAGGTACCGCTGTCTGTAACCTTATCAATAAATAAATCAGAGCTGAGGTGGAAAGTAACTGTCAAACTTTAAGAACCACGTGCATCTCCTTTGACTGGTAAAAGAGCTCCCTGTTAGGTGCAGTTGTTCAGGCTACATTTGCACAATAGAAAGAGATGGGTTGAGTTATATTATCTATGTGACTTATTTTGTGGATATTTTAAGATGAGGTGACTCATTATTTCTTCACTGATCCAATGATCAAGGTGATTAGATGAAAACATAGACTAAACAGGTACCATTCTAAGTGGTTTAGGCTGATGAGATACACCCTAGCCAAACTGTTCTGACAGAAGTGGTGACAATGGTCCTAGCCCTTCCTCTCAAATTGGAGTTGCTGCCATAAATGCTGGCAAATTCCCTTGAAGGAGGCTATTTAGTCCCTGTAGCAAAACAAAGGGTTTAGAATCCAGACCCCATTTTGGATGAAGGACTTTTCAAATCCATTATAACTGGTGGAGCACTTAGCTAAATAGCCCCAGCTTTCTGTCCTGCTTGATAGACCACCACAATGTTGCAGCCTGAGCACTACAGCCGGTCTTTCTTTGTTTTTATCTATTTATGTATTCCAGAGAGTTGACCTGGGTTTCTTATATCCTGTCTTGCTCATCAAAACTCCACTGTGTTTACAGAGCCAAATTCATCACCTCTGCACTTGTACAGTCATTTACACTAGAGCAAAACAGCACAAAGGGAAACCTGGGACCGCAACCTCAAACTGTAATAGTTTGCTCTGTCTTTGCAGGGCTATAACTAAACACAGAAGGTGAAATAGGCCAACTATTATTTTCACCTCAGCCTATTGCTTTCTTGATATGTAATCCAAGTTCATATTTTACTCAGGCTTGCCCTTTGTTGTGAAGGCAATCACTAAGCTGACACACAGTGACTTACTTGTCTAGCCTTCCAACTCTTACAGCAGGCAAATTTTCTTCACTGTGATTCCTAGCATCCAGTCAGCAGGGATATGCTTGGCTAGAACGCTCTGTGGTTTGTAAGCTACTGCTGCTCTGTCGTGAGCAAATACGATGGTTTAATTAGTGTTTTCATGGGTGAGCCATAGGGAAAGAGTTTCAGAATGTGACAGCCTTGCACAGGAGGTGATGCTGGGTGTTTAAGTGTCTGCAACACTGTAGGTCAGAAACATTCTGCTGAACAGGTAAGGACAAAGAGATATAAAGTAAGTATATCTGTGATCGCAGCCAAGTTCTAGATCTCTACTGCCCACTGATACTCTCAGCTCAGGAAGGCAACAGTGACTGCAGGGATTAAGGAAAGAATGTTTATGTAACTTTTGAATCCTCCTTGCTGCCAGGTACACAAACCAGGGAGGAAGTTAAATTGTTTCTGCAACGTATCACCAGAAACCTCCTTCTCCATCATATAATGAAATGCTAACAAAGTCCTGCGTGGGACCGGGATTCCACTCTCATGTTTATCATTACTCCTTAGTACAGTCTTCATCCAATTACTTGTACAGGTAATTGTGTTTCTACATAATCCACTTTCATTCAATTGTTAAACACAATTTTGAGAGGCACTGTGTCAAATGCTTGATGAGTTCTAGATTCTTTAACAGAGTCCCTTCCCTTCTCCTCCTAATTTAGAATTCATTAAAAAAGCAATCATTTTTGCTTGGCGTGATTTGCTCTTTACATACCCATGTAAACGATAGCATTGTTAAAATGAAATACAATTGGGAACCTTGCATAACCTCCACTGTTTTCCCTGAGAAAGTGTAACATTTCAGTCAACTTTATATCCTAAAAGACCCCCAGTGTTGTTTCCTTTTTTTTATGCTTTTCTGGTGCAATTCTACCACACAGTTAATTTTTGAAGCCAAAGAACAAAATGGCACATCCTTATTACACAGATTTGTTTTAGATAGGTTTAGATTTTTGCTCAGTGTGGCCCAAATACACAGATCTATCCAGAGTGAGGTCAAACTTCTTAATCCTGAACGAATGTCTGTTTTATTAGATTAAAGATGATGTGCTGCTTGCATAAATCTCTCCCCAGCAGAAAATCTTTTAACTTTATACATATATATTTACCCCACAGAATTCTCAATTACTGCTAAGTGTGTGTTAAATGTTAGTAGCTGAAGGGTTGGCTGGTCTATAGTCTGTACAGCCTGTATTGGCTGTCTAGTTAAGGAGAAGAATGAGCACCATTAGGCAATGATTTATCCCATCCTGATACACCTGAGAAATGGAATGAGTGCTTTCTGCAGCTGCCTCCTTTCTCCACTGGCTGTGAGGTATCCTAGATGATTAGCTTTGACCAGGTTCCAACTTTTTTTATCTGTAGAGAAGTTGTACATAACGTTTTTATCTAACAAATTAAAAGTGATACTAATAATCTGAATTGCTCTTTGAAAGCTGCCAACCCTGAAAATAACATCCCATACCACAGTGCCCGAAACGATCTGCTGATGGAATGAAGTGGACTCACCTTGTTAGATCTGTATAACTGTTCATTTTTCCAGGGTGAGACTTTGACATCTTTTAAAAAGTTTAATTTCAGCTTAAATATTGGCAAACACTCTGTCACTGAAGAAATTCTTTAGGCGTAGTGTCTCCAACCTCTGTCCAAATAACTTAGAGCAAATGCTAATAGCAGTCTTAAAAATCCAAAGAGTGAAAGAATAAGTGTTATTCCTTGAGACTCCTCTTCTTTATAATGCAGAAGCACAGAATCAATATGATGTAGCAACGGAAGGCCTAGTGAATCATTTCACTCACACCAGTTCATATTTACTTGTAATTCACGGGAGTGCATCCCTGCAATCAAGAGACAGGGATGAGCAGCATGAGAAAACATTTAGCACAGAGCAGACTGCATGAATAATTGCCTGTCAGTGGCTTATTAAAGGGAAACTACAATTTCACAAGACAATTCTTGTATCTGCTTGTCTAATCTAAAGACAGCTATAAAAATACAAAGAGTCTGAGGAAAATCTCTTGCTCTGAAGTTGAATTAAAAGTTCAGGTTTTAAAGCTTTAAAAGAACAATCAGAATGTGATAATTTTGATACAGGCATAAGCACAGACCTTTCTAAATTGGCAAGTTAATCCTTTGTGGTTTAAGGTAGCGGTGTTTGCAGGCAGTGAGATGAAGGGGATGGCAGTGTGGCTATGGAAACCACACTCCCTTATGTAAGCAAAGGTATGTAGTGATGTAAACTGTGGTATGCCCTTGAAAACATAAGAGCAGATGTACCTGGTGTGTGAGTGCAATCTAAGACACCTTCCAGAGCAGGCTGCTGCCTTCCAGCCAGAACCGCTGGATGGATTGACTGGAGCCTTGCAAAACGTTTTTAGCTCCAAATGCTTTACTGGGTTTGGCAACCATCAGTAAGCACCTCTGTGTCCCAACTCATCCCTGTCGGTTCCCACAGACCTCCCTGCCACGTACATGTGGGCAGCCTTGGCAGCAGGCAGGAGAGGTGCTCAAGGGGAGACTGACTGTGGGCACCTCTGCAGAAATGGGAAGTCTCCTTTCCTGGAGGGACTAGTTCTGCTTTATTTGTCTAATTAACAGGTTTCACTTCCCGCTCTCTGTCTGAAGTTCTTAGAGAGCACAGAGATTGAAGCTACAAAGAATTAAGTTTAACAATGAGAATCCAGAGTGAAGAGTGTAAGGAAAATTCCCTTCAAAACAACTCCACAATCCAACAGAAGGTGTTGCAAACAAACCCCCAGCCTTTGGTGGTAACTCGGCTTTATACACCTATTTCAGCTTTCTCTCTTTTTTAGCATTCTTTTTATGCCTTTTAGGTGACTCAGAAGTACACACACATCCTGAGAGTGGAAGGAAAACCCACTTCATTATTAAAGTGCATTCGAAATGAAATGCAGATGTAACATGATAGGCCTTAGGAACAGCCCCTGCAGCATTGTTCAACTCTAGTAACATTTTATCGGGCTTAGTTTAATGGTTGTGATTGAGAGATCTAAAGTCTGAAACCTGTTGACTCGGGCTGGTCTAGAGCTAAAGCCCACCAAAATCAAAGCTAGTCTTTCCATTGATTGCAGAGAGCTTGGACCAAGTCCAGAGTCGAGAGAACAAAGGCAGTAGCTTTAAAAATGCTGCTCAGAAGTTCTTTACCTTTTCTTCTGATGACTGCTGCTGAGACTTTAAACATGTCGTGGTCTCTGCCTGGATGCTGAGACTGGAAGAGCAATGCTGGATTTGATAATGGTCATAATCCAGATTTTCCAGTGTGAAATACGCTGTCATTTTATACGTAGTAACTTGTCATAAAAACCATCAGATGGAAACATCTCACAGACATTGAAAGAAAGCTTTGCTCCTTTCCAAGGAATACACTTTATAATGTTTCACTTTAAAAATCCCCTAGTAACTTCCCTTCTAACAATCTGAGAGACCCTACAGCTACCTCCTCTCTCTCAGAACTCCACTCAGGCTCCAAGAACACATGGCTTGGTTGAGAAAAAATATGAGCAATTGTGGATATTATAAAGCTGACATGGTTTCCAGAAAAGGCTGTAAACAAATTATTGAGCCTTTCTGTTCCAGGAAATACATAAAAAACAATGAAAGTAAAAAAAAAAAATAAGTCAGCCAGTGAGAAAACTGTCTAGACAAAGCTTCCATTATGTGATTTAACAATCCCCTGCAAATGCTGCTTATGAATGAAATTGGATTCCTGTCCAGAATATTAATACTTTTATTGCAGTTTATGGAAATGTGTGTTTTGAAGATATATGTACATATTAATGTACAGATAGTTGTTGAACATTCCAAATGGTCTGGAGCAGTATTTCTCTACCAAATGAGTAAACGATCATTTTTTTCAGACACAGGCTTCTGATGAGGAGGAAGATTCCCTCATTTTCAGACAAGGACTTCTGTATTTCCATTTCAATCCCTGTTAGTGCATCTCTGTGAGTAGTTACTATGGGCAACACAAACAACTTAGGACTATAGAGTGAGGAACAGTGTTCACAACTTTGTATTTCCAGACAACTCCATGAAAGTAGTTTGTGAGTTTCAGCATAGCCAGAGCAAGCTCAGGAATACAGAAACCATCTTTGCTGGATCTGACTTGTCTCAGTGCAGTATCCTCATGAAAATAAAGGAGTGACATTTTTCCACCATGACAGCAGAGAATTTTGAGATGTTTTTCTAAGTCAGGCTGAGAATTAGATCAGCTTTTCTCTTTCTTTCCCCTAAGTGTAGCAATGCACTATTTTATGACTGGTAGCTGACTGCAGTACAATTGCAAATTAGCTCCATGCTCAACGTGGAAAACTAAAAACTAAACATTAGTAGTCAAAAGGACTGTATATCAAAATTATTTTAAATGTGTTGACATACAGAAAAGAAGTTAAAATACTGTGAGCTGGTAATCATGTGGGGTTTATTTGTAGAGAGAAGCTTCAGAAAGGCTTCATTTTTAAACTTTCTGATTGTGCCAAAATAGAAAAAACACCTTGGAAAGAAAGGCTAACATTTATAGAAGATCAAAAGTAGAGTGCTTCCTCTGTGTTCCCACCTGAATCAAGGAAGCCTCATTTTGGAGAAGCTGTTTTGAGCTACTTTAATCGCTTGTGAAGTACAGAGTTGAATGGAAACATTTGGGTGTTTTTTCTTCAAATGGATCTGTACCTTTCATGCCAGCATGGCTGGAAGTGTGGAAGTTACCATCCCATCACTTATGCTGAGAGTGGTTTTGCAGCAGGCTCTATCCAAAGCCAGGGGAAGCCACAGAAGCTGTCATTCCAGGGTACACCTGAGAAAATCTTTTAAAAGACTTTAGAAAACCAATCCTGCCACTTCTGCAGGATGGTAAGAAAGCCTGGCAGTCCAGTTGGGGAGAAATACATCTAGAAACCTGCCTTTGGAAGCGTGCCAGCAGATAAGCAGAGGGAGAGACTGAACCGTGACTATCCGTGCTGCACAGTTCCCTGTGGGCTTGGCAGTAGCTGCTGTTGCAGGGTTTGCTGAATGCTTTAGATCAAGCCACTGTCAAAAGCGATGTCAGCTTCTTATAGTACATGGAGTCTCTGGGGCCATCCTCCCATCCTTTCCTAACTTGGTCTTGTAAGGTCTCTAACAGCTATACAATTTAGAGAAAAAGTTGATGAGGTGTTTAAAAATGAGCATTTGTGAGATACACGCAGGTTATTTCTGTGGATCCTGCCTGCTGCTTTGCTCCTGCAAAATTCATCTTCATGGCTGCATCAAACATTTCATGTGTGGGTAACTAGTTTCAGGGAGGTCACGGAATCCTTTCTCAACCCTTCTAACAGATGCTAGCACATCATGTTCTTTCGTTGTCATTTCTCATTGTCGTTGCATATGGCTCATCAAAAGATGAGATGGAACGTTGTTTGCAGACCGTGGCAATGATAAAGCCTCACCCTGCCCCGGCTGACGTGCTGCTTCTGGCCTTAGGAAAATCACATCATCAAGACATGACAGAAGTGGTCTGATGTTCAGAGTTTCTCATTTTTTGAATGGCTGTCACATTTTAAAAAGCTGGCCTTAGCTCATCTGCCTCTCAGTCGTAAATGGAGATAAGGACACCTTTCTGCCTCACAAGAGAGAGTTAATATTTATTCAGTGCTTTCAAAATGTTAAGTGCTACATAAGTGCTAAGTGTTAGGCACTGAAATAATGTATGTTTTAATCCCAAGTTTGTGCTCTTCTATCTGATCATTATCATCTACCTTTACAAAAAAAGGATTTTACCAGAACATAGTAGCAGAAAATATCTTTCTTACTCCTCCTGAAAAATGGTCCTAATTTTGTTATGAGAATTGAACATGACGTGTCAATTCTAAAATCACGGATCTGTTGGTATTTGTAACATCAAGCAACTGGTCTCTGGGAGTTACCTTTCCCTAACTTGTTTCATACAGCATTTTTGTTTTGCTGGTTGTCACTGAGTTTGCCAAAGAGTATGCAAATGCCACTCAATCTCAAGCATCAAATATCTATCAATAAACACCAAACCAATCACTCCACATAAGAACTGATACTGTTGGTTATTTAAAGCTATTGCAGAGGACAAGGTTGTCACTAAACAACAGTAAACTCTACACTAGCTTCTCTTTTGGAGTCATTTGTACTACCCTTTCCTTTAAATGCTTTGGGCTTGACTGTAGAATTTGTGAGGATACCCCTGCGCATGTATGGTCCTGGGAATAAGTCTGTTGCTAAGGGCTGAAGTCCAGTTCTCATAAGGAATTGATGAAAAATTCTGTGACCGTGAGTTTTGGGGCTTATAACATATCACTCACGCGAGTGATCATATTTTGCTTGTGTTGCTGAGTATTTCAGTGGGAAATCAAAAAGTCTGCCTAGTTTGGGTCAAATTTTGGTCTGCAGTGAAGCTGGATAAACCCGAACTTCCAACACTATTTCCTTGGTATTTCAGCTGCCTCAGTCCTGCAGGAATAAACATCCTCCCTGAGAAGGGTGACAGGAGGGTAAATACAATCCTTCACTAGCATATAGAGAAAGTTGCCATTAGCAAGGCAACCTTTCCATCCCGAGTTAACTAGTTAGTTGCCAGTGACCAAGATACACCTTCAGTCAAATACACCCAGTCCTTAAGGTGATGCCTATGATGCTCATGACAGAACAAGATGTTCTATTCACGTAAATCGTGTTTGTGCAGAGGGATAGGGATTACTGCTTCATCAGTAAATCTCAGGGTACTCTTTCTCTAAAGAATGAAAAATCTTACACTCTGGCATGATGAGAAAACAGATTTTCCTCTTTTGTACCGATGAAGCCACTTACATTTATTGTAGCACTTTAAAACTCACGAAAATTGTTTTTATTCCAGAGCACAAGATGAACTACCAGGACATAAACTAGGCTGTATCTATGATAATCATATCCTCCCCAGAACACATCACTTTGGAAACCCCTGTGTATTTGTGAAGAGTAACTAGGAGACATTCACACATTTGCATTTAAACATCCAAGCCACTGAAGATGTCTTGCTTGCTGTATCACTTGCAGTAAAAAAAGGCTGAAGTAATTCTGAAGCAACTTAAGTTACGAAACAATCACTCTAATTGCACACAACCAAGCCCAAACTTTTAGGCTAAACCATGAACAACTTAACAAAAATATTACTCAGTAAGTTAATATATTTAGCTCCCTTCTGAACTGAATATCTTCATCTCCTTTCTGAATATAAAGGAATCAATTGGCCTTTATATTCCTAATAGTCCCATAATCTGTAAATATGAAAATTCAAGAAGGAGGTAAATTCTAGTTAAGAGTGGGAAAATTGAAGGAAAAGAGCTCCCTTTAACCCACCTGAAAGATCCTGCACCAGTGCAACAACGGCAAAATATGTCAGAGTAGCTAAATAAATTCAAATGTTGCCTTTGAATACTTCTGCTGTCAACAGAAGTCCTGCACCCAGCATGCTGGTTACCACAAACATCATCCTACTAGAAGGAAAGCTTAAGAGTTACCCAAGCAGCAAAATGCTTCTCTAGAAGCAAAAAAGATGATTAAAGATTACTGAACATACTTCCAAACCACATGGGCAAAGCCTGGAGAGGCACAAAACACCTCTCTAACTGCTGTCAAACTTTAGGTGTATGAACGCCACACCTGGCTGACTGCAGCCAACAGGAAAGTCAAAGGAAATTCAGTTTGGGCTTCTTAATTCTTTCTGAGAATTGTCCATATTCATCTGCAAGAGATCCCCAAGATGCACATATCTGGTGTGAGACCAATGCTGAGGTCATTTTTGCAACAGAAACTCTCAATTTCATTTTCTTTCCAATTCAGAGCAACACGTTGCAAAATAATTACTAGTTTTTGAAAAGTGTCTTTCCATTAGGCATAAATGTATCTTACTCTTCTTTATGTATCTTACTCTTACTTTATGTATCCCCAAGGATGGAACACAGGCAGCCTTTCATCATCAGAATGATCCAGAGCACGGTGGTCATTCATCCCAAATGAAAACTGAATAGTGGAAATAGATGATAAGCATCGGGAATGGAAGCAAGAACACGTCCAACAGAATAACACAAAAGCAAAATAGGTATTGTTAAGACTTTCTAAGTCTTCCACATCACCTCCTGGGAGGAATATTTCCAGGAGGAATTTGCATTTTGTGTGTAGAGTAAGTGCTTATATGTTTTGACTGAATATATTTGTTTTACCTACAAGGCCTGACAATGGAAACAAAAACACCATTACAAAAACTGCGATATTTAACTGAGATGGAACAAACATTCCTCTTGTGGAGTCATATGCAATAAGGATGAAATATAACTTGATTGCATCTGCACATCTCTTATTTATTGCAAATACATTTTATGAAGGGTAACAGTTCTGTTTCCATTCATCCTCTTCAAAAGACACTCCTCATCCCTGCCACAAGAATTTCAACCATCAGTCACGGCCAAACGCCGCGTTTGGATTTCTCAGAGTTAATGTCACGAAAAGGAATGTTTCTTTGCTCCAAAAGAAGGGCCTTCAATTCCATGTGATGCATTAAAAACATAAGGTGAGAATCCAAGGAACTGACATAGCGATGTGAGAAAACTTTCAGATTTTATGGAGAGAAGCATTTTTCAGCTTCCTCTTCATAAATGAGAAACATATACGCACAGTGTGAAGAAACATATTATGCCTAAGCATGTAAAATATGTCAGCTCGAACATTTTACAGCTTAATGAGAAATATTTGTCAGGAGGATCCTTTATATTATGTTTGCTGGAGAAAAATAAAAACCTTTCAATTTCTTTTCACTATTCCAGTCCTATCTCATCACCATTTTTTTCCCCCTAGCTGTAAAAAATCCAACATTGGGATAGTTATGCATTATGAAATAGGAGGAGTATTTTTTACCAGCTATCAAAATTTAAATGGCATTAGCTCTACACGTAACCTGTTTCAGACCCTCATTGGTATCTGTAAGGCTTTACATTGCTCATCTTGTTTTTGTTCTAGTCCACCGTCAGACAACAGGACAAGTCCCTTTCCTTCCACTAAGGTAAAAATCCATTTTGCTACAATACAGAACACAGATTTAATATGTAGAAGCTGTAAGTAATTCCTTACAGTTCATGTTATTGAATCTGGTACTTCCTGCCTTAGGAGTGTACTTAGGTGCATATATAATTCCCATTTAGTGCAGATATACATGTAAACTGAGACTAAGGAGTGCCAGTCCACAAAGAATGCAATTTAACCCTCAGGTAACACCTGAAGAAAGGTTGTCAGCCGTACATTTCTCGTGAAGGGAAACATGCTCCTTTAACCTCCCTCAAAATAAACAACAAATGTCAGACTTGGAGTTTGACATTTGAACCTCAAGGCCCAGAAAGGATAGAATATAGCAACAGCTCACTTTATTAACTAATTGCAGCTAGCTGCAGGTTTCTATGAACATGAGAGTGCTGCCGTGTATCCCCTGTTCACACCTCGTACCTGCAAAGCAGTGTTCATGGAAGTGATTCTAGTTATCAGTGATCTAAATGAAAAGTCAATAGGTTCCCTGATTTACGGATTATTACAGTAACAGTCTTCAAAATCTCTACACCATCTAATACCTGAGCAGCTTTGGCAGTTTTGCTGTACAAAAAAAATTCTTTGCAATATAAAACTGCAAAAACCTCGTCATTAGAAAGAAATATTATTGCTGCACTGCTTTTCCATTTTCCTTCCCCGTTCCCTTGCGTGGAAAACCAAAGATGATTATAAGAACAGGGCAAGTACATCCATTACTTCACTTAATTCACTTTGATTTATCTTATAGAGGGAAACCTGTTAAATCAAAGAGCTCACTTGTAAGTTGTCTTTGCTAAAACTCTAATCATTCACCCATTAATGCAGGATAAAGATGATGAGCCATGAAGCTGACTATGAAAACCTTTTGATCTTCTCACTCCCAGGCACAACATATAAAGGTGCAGTAGCTGGCTCTTATCACAATGGCCATCAAATTCTGCAGGACAGGAGCAATGACATTTAGATTAGTGTCAATGTCTAAGTGGTGACCTGGGCAACAAATCTCAAGGATGGGACAAGGCACATGGAAAGAAGATGGTTGAGCATGACGCATGGTTTCAGATGGTTGAGATGAACACTCTGTCTCAAACCTTGACAATAATCAATGCTGTTGCTGAAAGTGGCCCCTAACAATACAAGAAAATGAGAGAAAACAGATTCAACCCCGATGTCAAACGAGGACCTATTTCCATTCTTAAATTTGTGGAATGACAGTTCTCCTTTGGTGGAGGACCTATCCTAACCAGTGATAGCCGCAGACATGTCACCTCTCTTTATGTATCTTGTTACCCTTCTGCTGCCTGATGACTTTCACATGGCTTTATTTTTGCTAAAGACTGATTTTTTCCACATTTTCTTTTAAAATCATGGTCCCAGGTGTCTCCGTGAGTTATGGGGGTTGGTATCAGGAAGCTCCTTTCCCTTGCTTGACCTTCTGTAATCACATAATCCACACTCCAATTAGCCAGGAGACGTTACGTTCGGGCTTGGTTATTGATTTAGGCTCAGAAATCAGAAGGTTTCTGATCTTTACAGCCAAGGATTTACTCGGCACGGTGTGCTCATCAACAAGGCGATACCCCAACGCAGCCTGTTACTCCTCAAACCCCTTGATTTAGTGCCTCATCTGTGAGAGGGAAGCAGGCACAAACCCTCGAGGCTCGGGTGGCTGAAGGAGGACCTATCCTAACCAGTGATAGCCGCAGATGTCACCTCTCTCTTTATGTATCTTGTTACCCTTCTGCTGCCTGATGACTTTCACACCTTTATTTTTGCTAAAAACTGATTTTTTCCACATTATCTTTTAAAATCATGGTCCCAGGTGTCTCCGTGAGTTATGGGGGTTGGTATCAGGAAGCTCCTTTCCCTTGCTTGACCTTCTGTAATCACATAATCCACACTCCAATTAGCCAGGAGACGTTACGTTCGGGCTTGGTTATTGATTTAGGCTCAGAAATCAGAAGGTTTCTAATCTTTACAGCCAAGGATTTCCTCGGCACGGTGTGCTCATCAACAAGGCGATACCCCAACGCAGCCTGTTACTCCTCAAACCCCTTGATTTAGTGCCTCATCTGTGAGAGGGAAGCAGGCACAAACCCTCGAGGCTCGGGTGGCTGAAGGGGTCAGAGCAAAGAGCTAAAACAAGAAACTGAGAAGAAACTGGCTAATTTCTCAGGAGCAAGAAAGCCCGGGACCCTTCTGCCAGGAGCTGCTTGGTTATGCGGCCCCGAGGAAAGCCGTGGTGGTTTGAGAGAGCTGATTTTCGCACAGCCGAAGAAACTTCCCGGCAGTGTAAGGCCAGGTGTACGTGGGAGATAATTATCGAGGGAGATGGAGGCACCACCCCAGCTCGCGTTCCTTTGTGTGGGGACCAGGCGGGGACGGTGTGGGACGGGACAGCCCTGGCTTGGTGCCCGCTCAGCACCCCCTCGGGCACGGGACGGCTGCGCCTCGCCTCCGCCAGCCCTCCCCAGCGGGATCGGGGCAGTGCCGAGCCGTGCCGAGCCGAGCTGCCCGTCCCGCAGCACCCCGCCTCTTGCCGACCGGCCGGCCGTGGCGCCGAGGCCGCTGGCTCCGCCCGCACCACATGACTCCGCCGGCGATAGAAACTTTTCCCGTCCCGCGGTTGGAAAATGGCGGCGTAGGAGCGGGGCTCTCGCATCCCCGCCCGCTCCGCCATGACCCGCTGGGTTCCCACCAAAAGAGAGGAAAAATACGGCGTAGGTGAGGAACGACCCGACCCGACCCGACCCGTCCCGTCCCGGCTCCCGCTGCCGCCTGTTGCGCTGCGGCTGCCCGCGGGGA
>WBNH01007034.1:773677-834602 GCA_013401255.1 Urocolius indicus
TCCCCGCGGGGCTCCGGCTGCCGCCGCCCGGACCGGGCTCTGCTGCCGGGAACTTTAGAAGTTGTCTGCTAAGCGCCGAGCAACCTGCTCTTCGATATCCTCGCTGGAAAAGTTGCTTTCCCTCTTCTCCTCCCCTCCCCCAGCTCTTATATGCTTTTAACTTTCTTCCCGAGCACAACTTTGAATAGAAGAGGGCTTCGGGTTGTTTTTTGCATCAGTTTCTCTTTTTAATCTCCCTCTTCGACGGCAGCTAAACAAGGAGGGAGGTAGTTGCAGCGCTGGTTTCTTGGTGGGAGCTTGCGTGGGGTCGGTGGGAAGCGCTGCCCTGCGCCAGCTCCGCACCATGGTGATGCCCCGCTGCTCTCTCATCCCCTTACACCTCCTTAGGAGAGGGAGAGTTTATTAAGGCTGCCGAGTAAAACAGCTCTTGGTTTTGCGAGGAAGTGTGATTTTTTTTCTTTTTCATACAGATGAGGGGTTTCCCCCCCGCGAGCTGCTGTCCGGGGATCCATTTCTTACTCTTGCTTCTTCCGTCCCTCAAACAGAGGGGGATTGTTCTCTGCCCGTAGTTGAAGCGTCTCTGCTCGAATTAAATGGAACCAAACTCAGTGGGTTTTTTTTTTGGGCAATGTCGTGCCAAGAGGGCCCAGCTTCGAGACTGAGGATGTTTGGCTTTGCTATAAGGTGTTTTTAGGGATTATGGAGAAGAAAACTCTACCGGCGTGAGCAAGAGCGTTTGTCTTTGGCAAGGAAATAATAAATCTGACGATTAAATTTGGAAATACAAAGTTCAGCGACTGCCACGGTTCTTGAACCCTGTTGGTTGTGAAGAACAACTTACTTTTCGTATATAACCGCAGCAAAGCCTTGTGTAAACAATGTGAGCTGGAATAAGGGAGTTCCCGGCTCTCAGCAGAGCCTAAGTGAGTTTTAGGAATTAATGTTAAATTCTGTGTGCACATCCTTAGAAAACAAGAGTGTGACTTGTGAATGGCTGGCAAATCCTAGCCGGTCAGTTTCACCATGTGAGAGTGATATCAGTGCTGAGGTGCTAGAGATGGCAGTCACTCCTTAAGTTTCCCAGATACTTATCCCACACCACGAAGAAGGTACTTCTGAAAGCCTGGAATGGCTGAATCCTCACGTAGTGGAAGCTAGAGCTACAAACCAGTGACACTCGAAAGCAAGTTCCTCTTCTGTGGGAACTCGGATCTGCTGCTGTGGCAGAGGCGATTGCCCAGACCTGACTTTCCAGGAATCAGTGTCTTGGAAGTGATTTTTTGGAAGAGTGAGAGGATAAGAAGTGTAGAATAAACCAAGTGCCTTAGAACACACTTTTCACTGTGTTTTCTTATCCAGTGTGGGGAATAGCACGTGTAGTAAGAGAATGAAACTTGAATGTAATTTAAGGAGAAAAAAGAAATAGCTTCACGGTTTGAGGAAGCCCAAGAGCGTGCGTTGAGCTGGTGCTCAACTGGTGGCTTTTGTTTGTATCTGCTGCTCTGCAGAGAACTTTGTCATGGTTTTCTAATAGGTTTGATTTTCTGTGGGAGTTTGTTTTCTTCTTCCTGCAGGCTAGCTGGGAGGGATGATGGGCAGCAGAATCGGGGTATTTCTCAGCTGAACTGTGGGAGCGTGGGAGTTGAAAATAGGCATAGTGTTGCAAGGAGATAAAAATCGTATTTGGAGTTAATTGATGTTGTAATTCGCTCGCCCGTGCTATGCTGTTAGATGCTGTTTTGGGAGGAATAGCTTCTTTTCGGTCTCTCTGGGTTTCCTTCTGAGGAAGATGAGTATTCAGTTTGATTACACACGTTTTACATGTCTTTTTGTTGTTAAAAATAAAACAAAGGTGCTTCTGTACACTGCCAGACTTGTGATGCTTTATGTTTTCCTGGTTGTGAAACTTCCAGGTTGTGAAGAATTGATCCAGCAGTCATATAGTCCCAAACAGAAGTGGAGAGGACACTGTTAAGCTGAACATGCTAACACATGAACGTTTTTCTTCTTAACTATTTGTCATGACGGGTCCTGCAGACTTGATATTGGATCTTTATTGTCTGACAGGGAAACTGGAACATCTGCCTGTTCCAAAATGGCATTGTTAATTACACTGCATGTATGTAATGTGTTTTGTGTGTATGTTTCACTAAAGCAGAAGTAGCAGGAAGGTACCTATTGTTGTGAGTTACATCATTTATGTTGTAGTTGTGGGAGCTGTGAAGTGTGTGTGTGTTTACATGTAAAAGATGTGTGTGTATGTAAATATCAAAAAGGTGTTTATATACAAAATGGACACATCTGTACATGTAATATATACACTGCTTTCCTCCTCTTGACTAGTGTGTGCCCATGCACAACTGAGCTTTCTTACCATCCCAAATCATGAAGATTTGCTGTCTGTTGAGGCAGTAGGATTAAGTTGTTATGACATACCTGTACTCAAACTGGGGTATGATACAGGGTGAGTGAAGAAATGCTTCTCTCTCTCAAACCAGTCCACCTTGCGTGGTGGGCTGAAGCTGGTGCTGGATGTCCAGCGTGTGTGTGAACTTAAACTTACTGCCTTAAAATGAGGAGTGCTGCTGCATAGGCATTATCTCAGCAGGCAGTTGTGTGTGTGACTCAGCTCCGCTTCCTGAGAGAATTTAGGACTCGGTGTATGGGGAGGTTGGATGAGGAATGGGTGTGGATATAATGGGATAATCCAGTTATTAGATTAACATACGGGGAGCCATCCAAAACAGGAAAACAATCAACTGAATTCAAGTAGCCTTTCTCAACTCCTGATGCTGTGTATCCTTCTCCTTTGTCTTGGCACTTAGCAGTGTATTTCATCTCATTTAGTGGTGGTGAGATGTCCTCATGGGCACGTGGCTTCCTGGGTAGGGATGTTAGAGGCTTTCAGAGAGCCCCAGAAGCTGCTTCTGTCTGCTGCGTGCCCTCCCTGTCCCAGGTGGCTGCAGAGCGTGGCTGCTCAGTCTCCTGTTTCCTGCTTTTAGTGCAATGCAAAAATTGTAATTTTGGTGTTCTTCCTTTCTGCTAGTGGAGAGGAGATGTAATGAGCTGCTTTAGGAAGTCTGTGAGCCTGAATACTGCTTTGGAGATAAAGTGGCTCTAGTAGCTACCAAGTCCCATCGACTTCTTCTGTTATTTGACCTTTTTTCCTTTGGACTTAAAACTGCTGCAAGAGGTAGAATTGCCTCTACTGTGGTTGCCACACATACCACATTTAAAATGCCTTTGTGTTCAAACAGATATGGAGATACAGAATAACTACATGAAATGAGATAGAAAAATAGTGCCATGTGTGTCCGTGCATGGTCAGATGTAGCAGGAGAAATTCCAGGCCACAGGGCTTGTATTCTCTGTGAGGTCCGTTAATTTTTAGCGTGGTGATTCTACCTTCCTCTTCCGAATGAGTCACTGGAAAACATGGATAGTTGTGCCCTTGCTGTGATCTAAAAGCCAGCGTGAGCTCTGCCTGGCAGACGAGGGGCTCCTGGCTTTGGGCAGCACACGATGCCTCGGTAGATGCTTCCAAATGGCACATGTTAGGTCAAGGATAAACGTGTATATCAAGGGCATCAGCAATTTTAAAATAGTCTGTATTTCTGTGACTGTATGTGTACAATTGTTGTATGGCACATCCAGGTGTGCTTAAGCTTCCCCCTGAGTGGACAGGGTGCTGTGAGAAGTTGAGGTGGTGTCCGTGGTTCTTGGTCCTTGGCCTGTACCACACATGCTGCTCAGATACACTGTATTGTGGAGGATGTGTGTCTGCACATGCAACAACCCAAACAACAACCAAACAAACAAAATGAGCCAACAAACTTTTACTGTGAGTCATGACAGTTGGGAGTTGCTATATCTTTGCTTGTTACCAGTGAGCTTTTGCTGCCTGTCCCGACAGGGCAAATCATAACTAGTCCTGACTGACTTTAAATGCTTTGAAACAGGAGGGACTTTGGCCACATTTCAAGGTTAGGACATTTTAGTGCCTGTCTGAGATGGGAATAGCTTTTCCAAAGGTGTGTGTAGAAATATCTTCGAACTAGGTACACAGAAATATCTATATCTATATATATTACCAGACGAGCACTGTACAGAGTTGGTAGACTAAGTGATGATACGAAGGTCACAATATGTCAAGTTTTGCCAGTGCATTCTGCACTTCTGATGGCTCTTCAAAAGGAGGGATAGGAATTTGGTAAGATCAGTGCTGCTGAAAGCACAGGAACTGCTGTGGACAACACTGCTGCTTCACTTCTGCTGCTCGAGGCAGGGCTGTGGTGGTGTAGGACAGATTTAAGGCTGTTGTGGAATCCCAGATTTACAGCCCACAGCTGTGGTGAGTGGTGGTGGCATGTAGAGACTCTTTTGTTTACTAAGAGAGTTGATTACCTTGTGCTTGCCAGTTAATACATACCTTTAAAGTAGGGAAGAAAAGGTTATTAGGAAATTGAACAGGATGCATCTTAAAAATTATAGTGATGCTGTGTCGTGACTGAAGTTTGGAGCTGCCTGGCAGCTCAGGACAGTTACCTTTGAACTGTCACTGGCAGCAGCACTGTGCTCGGATACATCCCAAACTAATGGAGTGAATATACCTGTGCAGTGTTTGCTGATGTATTTATTGGTGCTTTACCATTTTGAGAAAGCACTCCTAGAGACAACATACCCTACTGTACGTCCAGATTAGTTTTGTTTTGGTTGTCTTGCATTACCTTTTAATTCCTGGCTTGCTGAGGAGATGCATCTCTGTGCTTCTCCATCTCTGACGTTGTGTGAAGTGGAAGTAAGGAACTAGTGTAGGTGGAAGGTACTTCTTCCTAAATCAGTGACCTTAATGTGACTGTAGGCATGTGCTTGATTATCCTCAGTTTACTCAGTGGTTACTGTTGCTCTCTGTCAATAAACACTTGTTGCAAGCCACAGATTGAAGAGGAATAAAGCTGTTGGATAAGTGGAAGCAAGCATGCACTGCTCCTTCCTTGTGTCCAGGTCAGTGACGACATTATGAACTGGGATTGTTCCAAGAAACGATTCCTGTATTTACCAGAAGTACACTTTTTTAGCCCTCATAGAGTGCACCCTGACTTCCTCTGGGCAGCTGGCTGTGTACAGGCATAACATAGAGTGTTTAATTAACTCTGCAGGTAAGTTTTCAGTCAGTTCATCTGTTAATTAACACTCTTGTTCTTAGAAAATAGAAGGAGAGGGAGAATTTTCAGAATATGAATACACAAGTGTGCTACATGGTTTGGTATTTGGTTCAGGGAGAAAACTATTTCTGAACTTCCAGCTGAATTTTGAGTAGTACATTGGTAGGTTTTTGTAGTCTTCTTTTTTGTCTCTCCTTGCCTGAAATGCTCAGTTTGGGTGCACCGATCCAAAGTTAATTTTAGACTGTCATACTTGGCACAGGTTGTTTTATATCCTAAGTGCGTTTTCCTTTCTGTATAGGCAAAGCTTTCAGGGAAATGGAAACTGGAGGCAACTTAGAGTCAGACCAAGGTCTCCAGGAAACCCTCCTGTCAACTTGCAGCTACTGGCATAAGCGTTGCAGTAATTTTGCTTGTGAAATATTCATGTTTCTGGGGTTTGTCCAGTATTGGCTGTAGAGTGTGTGCAGGATATGCTTTGTCTAATCCTTTAGTAGCCCTTTAAGACTGAAATATTAAGTTCAATGTCTGCCACGGTTCTTGAACTCCACTGGTTGTGGAGAACAACTTCCCTTTCATATATAACCACAGGAAAGTATCTGGTTAAATACCTGTAGATGTGTCCAACTTTAGAGAAATAGTTGAAAGCTGACTTACGTTAGTGAATTGAAGTTCAGATGAGGAACTGGTGCTAACCTTGTTCTAAGTATTTGCTCTATTAGAGATGTCAGTCTTGCCTCTCCTCTTCTGCTTGCTGCAAGTCTGAAGCTTTCACAAAGCATTCAGTGGCACCAAATCACCTTCTCTATGAAATACGTGGGCTGCTCTTCCTTGACAGGGAGATGGACCACTGAAGAGTTAGCTTTCTTTTTTTTCCCTAACCTTAAAAATGTTTTAGATAGTATTTTCTGGCTTATGATAGATCCCAAGGCTATTCTGACAGTAGTTATTTTCTGAATAATGCTTTAATGAATTTCTTAATGAGTTATTGGAATACTTTACTCATTTAGCTTGAGGGGAAAAATGGAAATCATGCCCTATCCAAAGTAAAAGGAAGTTCAAAAAGAGGTAATTCTTGTTATTCTGAAACTTTACATTTTCAGGCTGCAGTTGTGAAAACATTTATGTGTTTGTGGCATTATTTATCTTCCTATGTTTATGTAATTTGTATAGCAAATCTGATTTCTGATGTAAAGACTTGTAACACAAGAAGCAGCAGTTGCTGAATATCCCTTTCATCAGCAAAACATGAGATATCTGGAAATATTTTTCTGCTCCATGTAGCATTGTAACTAAACTGAAATGATGACACTGAGAACTATTATGTGTAATCATGTATCCACATACATAACGATGAACAGCTGCATTAACTATTGCCCATAACTTTAAATAACTCTAATACAATATATTAAAATGTCAAATTAATGTTTCACATTGAAATATTAAAGATAACCCAATAAGTTATTAAATAAGTTAATTTATTAACATTGCTGTTTTTTTTCCTGAGTCCTGTTGGTTTTATTTTATCACAAACCTTTTTACCTCACATTTTCAGAGGTTTGATGGCTGACTTTACCAAAGGGTCTTGGAGTAGCAACGTGTCTTTCTATTGCTTGGTAGAAAATAACCAGTAAGTGATACAGGATTTGCTGTGCAATTTATGAGCACAAACAGAACAGCAAGTGTATGTGATCAATGCAGTTGCTTGTAGGCACTTGGCTGTGTTGAGGTACTCTGTTCTGTATGTCTCTGGTGTTGTAGTAGCTGTATCACTTTAACATTCCTACTACACAAGTTAATCTATACTGAGGCTGAAAACCTGCTTGAGCAGCTTGGAAGCTGAGGTAAGTGCAGGGGTTTCAGGAGGGTACAGCAGTAAAGCAGGAGTCCCCAAGGAATCTTGTGAGTGGAGGGCAGCGTTGGTGGCATCCTGGAGAATTGTCTTCCTTGCTGAGGAAGCTCGTGGCTTGACGTGGTGAGTTGCTAACTGATTGCCGGCAGGGCTTCCTGGAGACACAGCTCCTGAGCAGCTTTGGAGATGTACATCTGACACTACAAGTAGTGCTTGGGATTTGCAAGAGAACGTGAACTTCGGAGTGCCCGAGAGACTGTCCAAGCATTCAAGATACCTTTTGGAAGTCCAGCTTTAGGTGTTTTGTTTGCTCTGCCTGCCTTCTCCAAACAAAGCACGGAAGTACTGACATCACTTAGTTTGAAGTTGAATGCAATAAGATAACGTATGTTTAGGGAATGTAGCTGAATAGCCAGCAAGTCCTAGGAGGAGGTAACTGATGCCAAAAAAGGAGCTGATGATGCCAGACCGTACCCAAACCAAACACACAAGACCTTCAACTGTGCTCTGTTAGTAGAGGAGGGCTTCCCCAGTTCCTATAAATGGAATAAATGAATAAAGAAGACTTTGGAAAAGATAAGATGACAAACCCTGGTGCTGGTGGTGCCAGGGGTCCCTCCATAAATACGATGGGAGCAAGAATCATGGAAATCTCTGCTGTTAACCTGTGTGTCCCATGGCACACGTGCCTGCCTTCCAGCTGATGCTTTAGCCTGTAACATCCTCCTCATTGGGAGAGCTGGTCTACAGGGAAAAATATTGGCAATAGGGAACAGTTCAAAGATTGTATCAGTGCTTTAAGGAACTGCTTCTGCCTCAGTGTATAGTAGCACCTGTAGCAAAGGCTGCCTGTCAGAAGTGAAGTGAAAGCAACTGGTCATGTAAAAAGTATTCCTGTAGTGGACCCTGAAACTGAAAATAGCTCAATGTGGAACCAGATGGAAGGAGCTGATGACAATTGGAGTTTCCAAGTCTTGACACAGATGGTGAACAATTTTGAAAGGATGCTTGCTTGCAAAAAATCTGCTGTGCATATGACTTGAGTGAACAAATCATGGCCCTGAAGTGGATGTGGATTATCAAGACAGCGACTTGGAATGTTCTATAAATACTGTCCTCTAAAGGAGAGGTTGTATTGCAGTTTTAATGACTGTATAGAGATATGGTTAAGTGTGTTACTTGGGTCAGGAAAGTTACAGATAAGGGTCTGTGGGAACCTTTAAACTTTCTCTGGACTGAAAATAAGACTGTTCTTCCAAAATCTGAGCATATGAATAAAAACTAACATCAAGATGGCAAAAGAGGATTTCTGCTTTAATTATTATTGTTAAGTAATGGAAAGAGCTAAAAGAGGGTTTGTTCATCAGAGCTTGTTTGACTTGCATGGACTCCTTGTTGGTTAGTGAATCTGGAGTCAACTGCAGGCTTAATGCCTCCTTAGGTGCTGTGGACACTGCTGTAGTATGGTGGGCTGTGAGTCTGTCCTTGCTTCTGCCTTGTGATACAGCCTGGTTGAAGAAATTGTCCTCCTGGTTTATTTGTTTTCCTCCTGCACGTTAACATTTTTGCTGTTTTGCATGGGATGACCTGTGGCTCATCTGTAGCTCAAACAGAGAGAAAATAATGCTCATACCTGAGCCTATAGCGTGCTCTGTCTAATGTGAGGTAATGGTGATGTTGCCTGGTGTCTGGCCTCTGGATAGCCTCTGCTGGGTGGGCTTTGGGCTCTGCCTATTGCAGTGTGTATTGCGTTGTCTCTTTTGAGCAAAATGTGATTATGAGACAACGCTGTTTACAATTACATATGAAATTTGCAATTTCTTCCTGTGTGGTTGTTTCCCTTTGTATGTTTTTGAATCTGTTGCATGCTCTTTAATTTGTAATGAATTCCAAGCTTTTTTTCGTCATTTCTTCTCTTTTGTCCTTCTACACAGTTGCCCACCAGCTTTCTGCAGGCTTTGCATCCTGTTGTCCCTGCTGGAATTCCTTCTACTCACCTCTAGGGGAAACAGTGTTTAACATTGGAGATATCTTCATCTTTTAACTGGGGCAAATAGAAAAACATGTCCACTCATTTCTGTGGAGGCTGAATCATTCCACTAGCAGAGCACAAGTGTGGTAGATAAAACTTCTCATCCACCTCCTGCTGTTGTACAGTTTGACTCTTGCCTGTTATATTTTTATCATCGTGACCACTAGGTGCTTCTATCGATCCAGATCCTTCCCAGTGCTGCTTTGACCAGCACTTAGGTGGAGTAGACTTTAGAGACCTTTTTTCCCCTCCCGTTTGAGGCTGATGTGCCCTCTGTTGCTGTGGTTTTGATTTGTGTATTTCTTTCGTTCTTCTATGGATGGATCTCTGAAGTTTCCAGTATAAAGGGTCAGTGGTGTAACTAAAACAGTGGTTTTACTGATTTAGTTAAGTTAATGAAAAAAAGATTTGTGGCTTTTAGTTTAGTTTGTTTTTGGAGGTATTTGGGCTTCCATTTCAAACCAGAGTGACTCTGTAGAAGGTATGTCTTTGGTGTGTCAGCATCTAACTCTGCCTCCTTTCTCGGCAGCCCATCAAAGCAATGCCTGTAGCTGTTGACAATCTGTCTTTCATGTCTGTGTCACCTTGGTCAAGTCTGTTCTGCTCTTTCTTTGTGACCTTTCTGATGCTTTGGGCATAAAGACGACAACCTTTTTTCTCGTGGCCTTCCCACCAGCATGCAGAGGAGCAACTTGGAATTCCTATGAGACTGGGACTTGCTCATAAACACAGCGGCTGGCATTGACTCCTTAAAAAACAGTTGAGGGACACATGACAGAGCACTGGAAGGGACTGAAGCGCTGAATGAAGATCTCTTTCCCAGAGTTCTTGGTTATGGAGCTCTTCTGATGACAAAACAGTTGTTCTTGCTCACAAGTGAAGTGGCTGGAGAGGAGATATTTTTGTGCCACAGAGGCATTTTTGGGCAGTAGTTGCAGAGTGTGAGCCATGGAGGGAAAACCAGCAACCCCACACTTTTGATGGAGAGCCAAGTATTCTTTTGGTATTTCTTATATTCTGCTTTGCTTATTGTATCTTTTTTTTCTTAGTGTCTCACTGTAACTAAGAATCTAAAAGGATTAAACAGCATTAGACATTTATCTGGATAATAGAGACAGCTACAGTTACATTAGATTGGATGACTTTAACGCTGAGCATTACTGTCCTAAACAGCTTCAGGACTGATAAGATACTGACAGCTGAGGGAATTTTTTAGAGCTGGCTAGTACAGAGTTGCTGGCTATAAGGTCTCAGTGTGTCTCTAAAATGCTGATTATGGGAACTGAATATTGGACGCTGCTTAGTCTGGTCTGGCCTCTCTGCTGCAGAATGCAGCTGGGATGTTGATTCAGGTAGCACTCCTGCAAGTCCTAATGCAATTATAACAAAGCCTTTGTTAAACCAATGCTGCCTTGTAATCATGCCTGCAACATCAATGGGGAGCTCCTCATTTAGTCATAGTGGTAAGTGTGTCCCATGAGCAAGGTTTTATTTGGAGGGGAAAAAACCCCCAAAGTTTCCTTGAGAAGCAGGAGAGTCTTCAAGGAATGCCTGAAGTAGCTTGTTTCAGGCTCTGGGGTGGGAATTCTTATTCCCGAAAAAATAAAGCAGTGGAATGTGTATAGGCAGATAAGCACATTTTAGTAAAGACTTGAGAGAATTACTCAGTTATGGTACTGTTTACATATTTTAGAAGCTTTACGTGGGTTCAGCTTGTGTTTGATTTTTCTAGTTGAATGCATTCTTGAAATGATTTATTAACAGATTTTTATCAATAACTTTTGCTGCAAAAGAGGCCTCTCTACTTAATGAACTGTGATAACTGCTTTAACTGCTTCAGTTTTGTGCTTTAAATACAAGAAGTACAGTTAGGGCTTAATGCAACAGTTTCTGTTTTCTGCAGTTAACAGTGAACTAAGGTCATTGTGTTCTTGGCTGAACACCGAAAGAAGTTTTAATACAATTAGGGCTTGAAAGGGCTTGAGTAGCTAAAATATTGGGGTAACTGTGGCAGCTTTTACAGTCCAGGCCTGATACCATCACTAACACAGCATGCTGATCTGGGAGCCGTCCTTATATCAAGATCTACAGTCTTAAGATTAGTGGTTCATGTGTTATATTTATATAATAATATCTCAGTGCTTCCACAACATTTACATAAGGACTGTGGAAATACAATGTAGTTTTGAGGAGGGGAAAGAGAATAATTGCATACCAGCTCTACTGTTGATAAAATAGGCAGAGTAGTGGTAGCATTGAGAAATGATTTGAGTAAACTTTATACTAAAGTGAAATGATAGTAAATATGAGGGAAGCCTTGGGCTCTACCATCGTGTTTCCCTTCTTCCTATGTCTGCACATTGCAGGCCTTTCTGTCTGTACCTGTGTATGCAGCAGCACACTCTTGCTCTTGGGACACTGGTGGACCAAGAACCATTTTTAAAGTTTGAACTGTTTTTCTTCAGAACACTGAAGGCTCCTTATTGAGTGGAATAAGAGTC
Source organism: Urocolius indicus (assembly GCA_013401255.1). NCBI lineage: Eukaryota > Metazoa > Chordata > Aves > Coliiformes > Coliidae > Urocolius > Urocolius indicus. The sequence continues at coordinate 785,228 of WBNH01007034.1, forward strand.
AGGACCTAAAGTCTGCTGGCAGAAAGTTCTCATGTAGGTGTTTTTTACTTCTGTTTGTGATAGCTGATTGAGCTAGATCAGCTTAATTTGGACTAGAGAGGGCTTTGGAATGATCCAAGTGACTTGTGCTAGAGTTCAGTGTTGTGACTATAGGTTTAGGTTCCCATTGCACAAAAAGCTGTGGAGTTCAGTGCCTGTGAGCAGAGCTTTGGGGTGTTCCTCAGCTCTGCGTGTTCCCCACTTCCCAGAAGTTTTTGTATTTGATTTGTGGAGAGAGTAAAATGTGATGCTGGGTTTTTGAAGAGTAGTAATACCATACCAGTTACATTTCCTTCTTATGTCTTCCAGAATGAACATTAGATGATTAGCATGAGTGCAAAGGATTCTCCCCTGAGATGGGACACGGGGAGTTTGTGTGCATCTGAGCTCCCTCTGACAGTGCTGTATGGAAACCCCAGTGCTGATGGAAGGGGCTGGTGATGAGAGAGCGACTCTCAGCAGGCTGCAGCGAGGGGACAGTGGCCCTTTGTTAAGGTTGGCAGCTCTGTCCCTCTCCTGAAAGCGGCACGAGCCATGTGACTTCTGATGGCTTTGCAGGAAAACAAGTTTTTCCCTGTTTTTGCAAAAATGCTGCCCTCATCTTTTAATGCATTCAGTTCTGTTTGACTCCCTTCCATGGGTAATGTTCTCCCGTTAATTCTGGTAGCAGACACAGCTCCAGTATAAAATACTGTGTATTTCACATTTCTGCAGCGGCCTGTCTGTTGTGGAAAAGAGAAAGTGTTGGTGGATCAAACTGCAGCCCTTAACAGGTAATTCTTCTCTCTGGCTGTTATTTCTAAGAAAGAAGAACAAGTTCCTCAGGGATTATTTGACTCTGTGCTGCTTCTCTGTAGTTCTTGCTGTTTGAGACAGCTTGAAGAACTGAAAGACAAATATGGTGACTGCAAGTAAAAATAAATTGGGTAAGGTTTGGTATCTAAAAAGCCTGAAATTTTTGTTTTCCGTTGTAGAAATGCTGAGGAGGAAGAACAGTAGGAAATGAAAACTGCTTCTCATCACCCCATTTTCCCCTTGCTTTAGGCTTTTGGTTTGCATCATCAGCTCTGTATTGCAGTGAATTGTATCTTGCAGGGGCTGGTGGTTTTTTTTTTTTGCCATTTCCACAGTAGTGTGATAGCAGTTTTATTGTGTTGAACTTGATTTTTATAGTAATTGAAATGGCTGTTAAAATATAATTGTGACACGAAGCTCCCTGCTGCAGAAATGCTTAGTTAGAGGCACTCTCTTTGCAAAATGATGTTTGGTGTAACAGAGACCTGCTGCAATGGCAAGGGAAGAGCTTGATGAAGCAGGAGACTAACACATGGAGCATCTTCAGGTGGAGCCGAGTGCAATATGGATATTTTTTTCTTGGTTAAAATCTTCATGCAGATATAACTGAGCTTCATTCTTGCTGGCTTTTGCATAGCAGCAGCAGCCAAAAGCTGAAAAATGTATTGTTGTAAAGGTTCTGCTTCATCCTGTGAGGGGATGAAGGTCCTGAGGAACTGGCAGAGTCTGTCCTCCACGACCAGTCTCCTACCCAACCTGTATGGGAAGTGCTGCTGCCAACTTCTTGGGAAGCTCTATGCCCTACTTGAGTATCAAACTGGTAATTTGGGATTGAGCATTGGTGCCTGTGCAGACTTTGAGCATAATTTATGCTGGCCTAGCCTGGGGCACTGGATTGGGAAGAATTTAGGGTTGCCTGCATTGTGTATGTGACTCTATAATGTAGTCCCTTTCATGAGCTGGTTTTAAGATTGAGCTCGTTGAGGATGTTTGCACCTGCCTATGTGTTTGGCAGGACAGTTTCGAACTGCACTGCCCTGTGAGAGACCTTCTCCTAAGGCTGTAGTTGGTGTGGGTCGAAGTTGTTGCTGTTGCCCTCCCACACTCAGCCACATGCTGCTGCCTTCTCTGCTTTGCCATTGCTGCTTTTCCCTTATTGCTCCCAGTTACTTACAGAGCTATTGCAGAAGATGAGCTGAGGTTTAGAGTAAGCTGAACTCCTTGCAACTGCTGTCTGAGGGATGAGGTGGGTGGCAGCTCTGGTGCAAGGGAAGCTGCAAGGATGTGCAGCCAGCAATGGGTGTGGAGCTGCAGCGCTGTCAGCTTCAGGCACTCACCTTCTGTTGGGAAACTTCCCTCTGACAATGTGACCTGACTTTGACTCATGACCACTTCCTACACGTTTGATTCTTTGCCAGCACTGACCATAAGTGAACTAGTTCCTCTTCCCATACAGAGTTTAACTCTTTTTCTTCCGTCCTTCTCATGCCCAGCAGATACCTTGATGCATTTCATGCATAGCGATATTGAAGGGTTTGCATAGGCTTCAGGTAGAGGCTGGTTTGAATTTCAGTGAATTAAAAGCACCAAACTCCTTTCTTCAGCTGCACAGTGCATGCTCAGATTCTCTTTGCCTTGTTTGAGGGTGTAGCCTGAAGGCCCACCATAGCAAGAGATAGATTCTCACTTCTTAGTGTCCCCCAGCAAAATGTAGGAAATCCAAGGGAACGTCAAAAGTCACTTTGTGTTTCTGCATTACCAGCAGACAGATGCCAAGACATCTGCCTCTAGAATATGTTTTCTGTTTGTCTAAATCAGCATCTTGCTTGTTGTACAAGAGCCAGTGTTAAGAGCTTGGGGTGGTGTGATTACTTCTTGCAAACAACGTGTTTTAATGGACTTTTTAATATTGAAAATGGATTTGAATGTTCTTGATTGTGCTGCTTGTTATCCGTGCATTATGGCACATTACTAATGCTGCTAGAGTCAATAATGATATATTTTTTAACACTGGTTTCAGCTTTATGCCCTCAGTACTTAGTGATGAAGTACTCTGAATACTGAGTGAGTTGGCATCTTACTTCATTAGTTCCCTCAAAGTATCTGGCTTAAGAGGGGGGAGGAGGAGGGAAAAGCAAGAACCTGAACTTGGTTCTTGTGATTCTTGGATAGTTCCAGATCTCTCTTTAATTTTTATTTTAAGCTAGTGCAGAAAGGACAAGTGTGCATCTTGTTCTGTCCTACTGAAGCTCTGTCTGCAGGATTCAGCAACAGAGTGGTTACAACTTCTGGAAGGCAACATGATTTAATTTTGGGGATTGCTCTCGCTTTATGAAGTTTCCTCAGCTTATTAATTCATGTTGAGTAGTGATAAGACACCAGATGTGTTGCAAAACATATTGCTCCCCTGTGTTGCCATCTGTTACAAAGCTGACTTGTCTAGTTATGTTTATAGAGGCTTGGGTGGCCGTTCGCTCTTTCTAAGCTGTGCTCAGCCAACAGTCAGTGCTGCACCTGTGCTTAGGTTTCCCTCTAAATGCAGAATTTATTCCTCTCTGTGTTTACAAATGTCCTCTGGAGAGTTTTGTGTCTTCACTTGAGAAGGGTAGGCTGTCATTGTCATTTTAGTTTGAGGGATGCCAAAGTCCAGGTTCTGGGTTCTCACATACCCTGACAGATCTCTGGTGTAGTTCACAGGGCAGAGGCAGTGCTCCTGGGCTTGTGAGAATACAGTTCTTTGGATTTTTCTAGGGAATTTTCTGCTCAAAAGGAACGATCTCACTTGTGTAAGGGAAAATGAGACTAAATCCTTACTATCTGCTTAAACTTGCTGGCATGGGCTGCCCAGGGAGTCTCCCAGCCCTGGGGATATTGCAAAGCCGTGGAGCTGAGGGATGTGGTTCAGTGGTGGCTGTGGCAGTGCTGGGGAACTGCTTGGCCTTGGTCATGAAAGTATTTTCCAACCTAAATGATTTTGTAGTTTAGTCCAGTCCTGCTGGAGAGATACTTGTGATAAATCCCATTCATGGATCCAATCAATAAGATGTAGTGAGTTCCTGGGGAGCAGGAACCACAAGCTCTATTTTCTTTGTTAGCTTGGTAGTAACTGTTTAAGTCTACAAGCTTCTTCCTCTCTTCAGAAGTTCATCTTTTGTGAATCTTTGGATGACAGAGGAACTAGAATGTTGAGAAGGAACTGTGAACCAAGCTTGGCGACACCAGGGAAGATGTCACACAAGGTGACTTCATTAAGGCTCGAAGGTTAATACACACATGAAAGAACTGTCTTTAACAAACCTTAGGTGCAACTTCAGACACCTATACTTCTTCTTTTCTTCTCCATTAGCCTCAGCTGTAAAAATTAGGAACTTGTCTGGGTAAGTAACAGAGGACTAAACAGTGTCCCTAATACTAAAAGCAACAACTTTCCTGTTACAGCAAAATAGGAGGAAAACTTTCAGGTTTCTCTTATTCTTAATACTAGAGAATTTACAGGAGACTTTGCTTTCAACTCTGAGCTTTTAGTCAGCTTTTACGGAAAAGACACAATTATGGTTGTGGGGTTTTGGTTTGTTTTTATTGGAAAGACAGGGCAAAATAAAGGCATGAATGTGTTACATTTCCTTAAGGAGCGTGGAGTGATTAATACAGCCTTTAATGCAAAGTAATTCCAGGGAAGGTTGACATCTCAAGCTATCTCAGCTTTCATATAGTCAGAGAAGAGTGTTTTTTAGTATGTATTGATGTTACCTTTGTTTGCTTTCTTCTCCTTTTTTTTTCCCCATCAAGTCTTAATTCTCCTGGAGTTGCTCTCTCATTTCTCTAATGCGCTCAGATTGAGTGCAGTTCAGTAGAGGTGTTTGTTTTGTATTCTTTAGCAGTAAATGGGTTTTTAGTGCAATTACTGTAATGCCCTAGTCATTGTTCCTTTCTTTATCAACTCCTAGAGTCGAAAAAATTGCTCTTTCTATGCCCACACTAATCCCTTGCTTTTGGCACTTCGGTACTTTTGTGTCAACGTGCTTTGTGGTTGTGGTGGGAGAGGAGGAGGGGAGTGGGGAGAGCCTTAACCCGGAGAGTCACTGAAACCACAGCTCATGAGGAAAAATACCTTCAGTGGTGCGAAAGCCTTTTGTCCTGAGTTGTGGGAAGGTGGCTTCAAGATGGTTTTGTCACTCTGACTTGTTGTTTGTGTTTTCTCTTCTGCCTCCACAGCTCTAGATTAAATCAGTCACAGTTAATGATGCTTCGAAGCTCTTGATGTTTTTGTCCCCAACTCTGAGAGAATATTGTGTTGTGGTCATTCTCTTCTGCAGGCCAACCTGATAACTGGAAAACATTGGTCGCATGCAAGTGTCTGGCTCATGCCATAGACATCTGAGAGCAGCAGCCTCCTTTGTCTTCCCAAGGGTCTCCACAGGGAGAGCAAGGGAATGATGTAAAGCCGAGTGCCACGAACTGGAGCTGAACGAAGCTGATACTTCACTGTAGTGTGGACTGTAGCCCAGGCTGAGGGAAGTGGCACTGATTTGCAAGAGCCTCAGCTAACTCCTCTGGAAGGGACAGCATGTTTGTAGCTCAGGAAGCAGCATCTTTCCCGAGCTCTAGTGAATTTGGTATCTCTTCTGCATGGTCTCTTAAGTTGCCTCTGTCACAGATGTATCCCTTAAGGAGAAAATGCATTGTAAGTAGCATTTATCTAAATGATAAGGGATGAGAGTATTGAGTTGCAATAGAGAAGCTTGGCTATGCCTGGATTGCAGCAGAGGAGCTTAGCTGTGCCTCCTCAGTTGAAGTTTATTAGACAGGAAAGAAATAATCTGTGCATGGATGAAGAGCACAGGGATACTGTATTAGTGTTGACCATGAGGTTAACTCACACTGCCTAGCTCTTACTCATAAAACTTCTGATGCTTGAGTAACCATCCTCCTTATCTTATGCATTGTAGCAATGGTTTTTCTGACTTACGAGGCTGCATAACTCCTCTGCCAAAACAGTGAGCCTTGATTTGCAGGTCAAGTATGATGGGGAGGCCTGACGTTAGGTGGTGTAAATATTCCTAATGCTTTGTTAACCTTAGAGCTCTCCAAGTTGAAAATCTGTCACACTGAGAACTGGATATTCCAAATTAAGCAGAACTTAACTGCAGTTTAAACAAAGTCTTTTGAAGTTCTGCTTCAAGCTTTTAAATATTTTAAATGGTGACTCAGAATGCAGTTGATCAGACAAAACAGAAGCATGCCAGTTTCAGGCTTTATTCCTCCAAATTTTGTCTTTGCCTTTTAATTAAAGCTTTGTTGTTTGCTCCAATCAAACATTTTATCTGTCATAACGTCTTTTGATGTCACTCTACATCAAGTACCCCAAGAGAGAGTATGCAGTGTAGTTCAAGCCTTGTTCTGTAATCACAGGGGTAGCGCACTTTCTAGTTATTTTGGTTGTTTGCTTCATGATCTGTCAGTGCTGCAGCAAGATAAAATTGTGGGGTGGTTTTTTCTGGGTTGTTTGTAGAGATATTTTTCACATCTATATTTTTAAAGACAAATTCTCCCTCAGTGGCTGTGGCTCCTTGCTCAGTTGAGCGCAGTGGGAGCTGATGTGGGCAGTAATTACCACTTGATGGCTGTTTATCATCTTCTGTCAAAAGAATTGGTCATTGCAATGAAGCTCCTGCTCTGTGACTCTCCTTCTTATGACAGACACCAGTTAGCACTCTTGGATATAAATTTGAATCTATTTTATTCATAGCTACCTTTTGATCCTTAGTGTTACTCCATTAAGTGGTGGAGAAACAGAGTGTAAATTGAGCACAGGACTGGTTTTAATGGGAATATCTCCTGACCGGGATGTCTGGTACGAGGCGGTGAGAGTACATGTTGGGATCCTGAGGTGGATTCATTTTTGGATGCATTGAGCACCCACAGATCCTCTTGACTCCAGTGACAGCTATGAGCACTGAAGAGATGCGAGTAAATAGCCAAAGGAGGGAGTTAAACGTTGAACTCAGCCACGCAGGTTTGGAGGAGTTTGTATTGACCGTGTAACTTCGTCTTCCCCGGGAGGCACAAAAACTGGCCTGAAAGCATTTCTGATGGGTGTTACTGAGCAGACTATGTGTGCCACATAATCACCATTGCCCATGTCCCCCTCCTCACAGCAGTGCAAAATGTAAGGTTTTGTTAATGTGCTTGTAATTTGAGGCTTTTCTGCAGAATAGCAATTACGCCTTTGAAATACTCTGAGCCAGATACCTGGGAGGGAAGGTTTATGTCTCTTTAATAATGAAAAACTTAACAAAACCATTAGAGCAAGACTAGCTAGCTTGTCTTGTTTTGATGTCAATAAAACTATATTACTTTCTGTAGCTTTAATTTAAATACTGTTGATATTAGTCTCTGCAACGCACTTGACCTTTATGCTTTTTATGCTGAAGTGTCCTCTTCCCTACTTATAATCTTACACTGTACACTGCATTTTCTCTTCCAAATAGCTTTTCATTTTTTTTTCATTATTTCTACTCAGATGTATTTGTTTACTTCTAAATTCTAAAGTCTGTAGCCTGTCAAGCAAGAGGAATACTGCCGAGAACAGGCCCAAGGCAACCTGTCACATCATCTTCGCTGTTAGCGTTGTAAGCTGGAAGCTGATAAAGCCTGAGGACAATAAATAGTAGCTTCTGGAAGATGAAAGTGAAGTCATGGCCAGGGCTGGCAGCAGCACCAGGCACCATGCCTCGTGGTGGGATTAGACCTTCTCACGTGCCCGCTTGGATGTTTCGTGCTTGTGTGCTTGGAGCTAAAGAGATTATCAGATTTGAGGTATCGGAGTATTTTTCTCCATTTACCAGTTCTTACACATGTAATTCATGTTGTTGATCTGTGTAATACAGGCTCCAGCCTGCTTCTTAGGACAGCTTGGGAATAGGACATAGGGCAAGTAAGTTAGGGTGCTCCCAGGGTATGATTCTCACTGCCTTTACAATGGTGGCTTTTGGCCTTCTGCTGTAGGTTTTAAGTTTGAAGGCGTTTTGGAAGTGCTTTATGATGAGCATGGCACATGTCACTAACATCCTGTGAACTCTTTTGGTCTGAACATCTGCAAAGATTTTTTTTGTGAGAAAGGTTCTGATAATAGTATCTGAGAGGGCCACTGGAACACTTCTGGCCAGCTCTGCACATCAACCGTGTCCCTGGAAACTGATGTAGGAGCAAGAGCAAGTGGTTACGTGAGGGTTGGTGGAAAGCTTTGAGGTAACTTACTGAATTCTAAAAGTGTGTCACGTCAAAAAGTAAGAAATCCTGTTCCCAAGTGTTTTTAAGCAGCTGTCCATTGGCACTGCACTCTGGAAGCTGTCACTTGGAAGAGGTGGCCTGGCTTCATGCACTGGAAGTTTGGAGACGAGAAGTAGCACCTCATGGTGAAGGAACAAGGCTATTTTGCCGTTTCATTTGTTGTCAAGAATAGTGGGTAAAACACCTTTGAACTTGGTAACCTCGTTGGAAGGAGTAACAGCAGTTGCAGAACTGTGTAGAAACTGTGGTGTATCCCTTTGACTGTAGTGCATTAACTTCAGTCTTGTGGCTGGAGTTACTTGTTCGGTCCTGTTCGGGAAGTTGCTGCCTTCATTCCCAAGGACCCTACTTGACATGGGAATGTTTTATTTCTTACAGAGAGTTTGCTCCATATGGAATGTAAAAATCTAGCTTTAGGAATCGTAACTATTTTGGGTTTTTTTTCAGTTTATTAGTATTTTGTTCCAACCTAGTTTGCAGCTTTGTTGTAATGCTCAGAAATTTCTGAAGTGCTCAGAGTTTACAGGTTTCCTTTTAGGAAGGGCAGGGAGGAGTGGTCTTTGAATTACCTTTTGTTGTTGTTATTGTAGTTTATTATCTCCTAAAGATGTCAGTTCTTCAAAATTCTGCTTTTTTATCAGACAGTTCTTAACCCTTCCCTGTAATTTCTGTTTATTGGCTCTGCTACCATTTCATTTGTTGAGTGGGGTAATGCATCTTTGCCATTGGAATGATCTCAGGCAGCGTATGCCTGGCCATTGCTTTGTCAAAGCAAACCAGTTTTTGTTCTCTCCAAAGCTGCCCCCTAGCAAAGAGTGAAGTCTAGATGGCATTTGTGACCTGCATACAGCTGTGAGGTTTGCTATTTAGGTGCATCTCAATCTAAACCTGAGTGTTTTCTCAGCCTAGAATCCTTTCTGCTGTGCTTTAGGTCTTCAGTGTGGGTAATGTGAAGGCCCTTCAGATCTCTTAGATGTTATGCCCCATGCTGCTTGTACTGGATGGCAGGCCTCCAGGCTATTTCTGAATTCAGCACTGGAAAGGGAAAAGGTTTTCATTGTATTGTCACTCCTCACCCTGCTCGTGGCTGGAGCCACTCAAAAATAGCTGTGAGAAATGCATTTGGTGAATTTACAGGTTGTGGAGAATGTCAGGGCTTGCTAATGAGTAAAATATGACAACTTGATTATAATACTGTCAAAGGGAGCCTAGGACTAGTGTTTCCCATGAATACAGTGGATTGATGCAGTTACCTCTGCCACTCTGGCAGTCTGAAATGATGTTGTTTTAAATATAGTATGTGTGCAGTAAATTAACACCATGACTGAGAAATCATTCTTCAGTCCTAGTGGTAATTTGAGGCTTCCAATGACACTTTGTAGGCTTTCTGCGTGTTGAGCTGATGGTGGAAGACAGTGCAGCTCATTACAGAACTGTATAAAATTGACACAAAGTGCTGGACTACAGACAAGTAGAAAAAATAGTTAAGTGCATTGTTCTGAAGAAACAAAGGATTATAAATGGAGTGAGAGGCTATTTTTAGAAAGTGAAATAGTGGCTTTGTGAGAGGTGTTAAAAGGGAGAATATTGATGGATTAAAGGACTTGGCCAAATTCTTAACTTTTTACCACAAAATCTTTTACAAAAAGGTTGAGAATGGCAACAGTAAAAACAATGATGTGGGGAAACAAAAGTCCTGGTGGTGATGTTGTTTTGCATGTGCTAATGGCAGTGTTGGTTTTCTTTCTGTCCAGCTCTCTACAACTATGATGCCAGGGGCCCAGATGAGCTTTCCTTACAAATAGGGGACACTGTGCACATATTGGAAACATATGAAGGTAAGCTGGGAGAAGCTGCATTTAAAAACATTGCTCTTGCAATTACATTACTTGTCTGTTTGTGACCTTATCTTCCCGTGTTATCAGATGATGAATTAGTTTGTTGCTAAAGGACAGAACGCGTTATTTCTAATGAACACTGAATGAATCAGTGCTGGATGTGAATGAAGACTTGTGTGGTCGATACTGGGTGAATAACCATTTCCTTTTCCTATGGAAGATGGATGTACACACACAGCTTTATTTGTATGGATCATTTGTAGCATCTGCCCCGTGTTTAGTGAACTGAGAGGTGCTTTTAGAATACCCTCGGGTGATGCAAAAGAGCCTGCTGCTAAGAGAAGTTTAGTCTGAATTTGAAAGTCATCTGGATCCTAAACTATTTATGCCTCTCATAAGGTATATTACAGTGCCTTGGCTTTTCAGATGCTTGCTTGTTTTGATATGAAGCTGTAGAAATATTACAAGTACCCAAATCTTTCCTCCTTGATCCATGTAAAAGGGATTTGAATGCTGAGTTTGATAATCAACCGAATGTGGAAATTGTTGTAAAGCTGCTGAGCTCTTGCTTGATGCGGTACTGAGCCAAGCTCTTTCATTATATCCTTGACTTGAAATGTTATGGCGTGCTTCAGTTTGGGAAGGTACAAGTTGCATGTAGCTAAATTGCCTTTGTTTAAAATATTGTAACACTTTTGTCTAGTGGAAATGTGATTTACTTTAATGTATTGGTTTAATTTGTTTGTTTCTCCAGACATTGATGTTTTGGTACATCAGTGAGATAAATTTGTTTTAGATACTGGCTTAATAAGATTTCTTTATTGTTATATTTACTGAAACAATGATATTTCAGTGAAAGTAACAAGCCTTGCTCATCACTGTACAAATGAGTTTTCTCCCTGTTTCCAGGCCGGTATTTTCTTACATTTCAACTTGCCACTGCAATGCCAAATTCGACTCTGAGCAAAGAAGTCTTTCTGTTACCTGACATTATATGCTTTAATAAAAATCTGATCGTGCAAAAATATTAGATGCAAACGGAATGATTTAAATGTCATGGAGCTTTGTACTTGTATAGATAAATAGATTTATTTAATGAAACTCTGAATCCTAAACAGTGTATGTGACACCATATCAAATGATGGCTGCTGCCAAGTAAGTGGAGATGACTCAGATTTCCCCTAGACTTGAATAATAGAAAGAGCTTCACACTCTCATGACTGTTAAGCTTCAAGCACATGGGATGAATTCACGTTAAAAGAAATGCAAAGAAGTTAATATTCTTCCAAACATTTTATACAATGATTACTCATTTCTTACCTGCTGTGATGGGAAATTAGATGCCATAAATCTTATCTCTCTTGTTCACAGAGCTACCATTATTAGGTGATTATATGAGCTTTTTGATCTCCCAAGTTCCTCTGTACAGAATTTGTGTAGATTGTGCCCCAGGAGGTTTCGTACCATTGTGCTAACATCCAGATGTGTGCCTGGGAACTTCCTCGCCATCAGTCCTGTCCCTCTCAGGATTGGGTTATGCTGCAGTGGGATGGGCCAATCTGAAGAGAAACCCCCTAATAGTATGATCATGAGACAGAAAAGTCATTCAAAGAGTGAGTAATGCCTTTTTGCTGGAGCTCTGTGATTCTTTTTGTCACAGGTCTAATCATTTTTCCCATGTCCAACGTTGTGGGGGAAAAAGAATTGACTTCTTTCATTGAAATCTCATGTATTCTGTTTGTGTAGAATTGTTACTATTCAGAAATAGTTTTCCGCAATAATTCTTAAGTTAGGAGTAGATTTGAAGAATTACTTGTGTCCATAGTCTTGGAAGTGTTAGATTGTAATTTAATTTGGTTTTTTTTTAGGGTCAGAATCTGCTTTGTTATCAAGAAAAGCTGATGGTAAATCCCTGCTCAGTTGGTCTTTTCCCATTCCTGATGTGAGCCTTACAGGGAAAGCCAAACAGCAAAGCCATATGATTTAATAAATATCCCTCATCTTGCAGGAGAGAAGGATTGTATTTCATAGTTGATATTCCAAAACAAGTATTTGCTGTGTCTGAATTACTACTTGCCAGACCTTTATTGTCTTCATTCCACTTCATTACATCATTTGTAGAATGGGCAAATGGCACGTATGATGAGTAAGGTGTATGGCTATTAAATATAAACAGTAAATAAGCTTCAAAGCCAAGCTTGCCTGTTTGAACAGTAGTTAACTTCTATTGCTGCTGAGGGGAGTTTGGGCTCCCAAATAAGTATTTTCAGTTAAGCTATTCCTGATAACTGTTTGTTAAATAGATGCATCATTCAAGAAAAACAACAGTCAATTGAGTGTCTTTTGTAGCTCTGACAGAGGCACAACAATTTTGTTTGTCCTTTTGCTTAGTTGGGTGCCTTTTCTTACCTGGATGCATATTTCCAGCCATTATATGCCCCAATACTTGTAAAAGATGAGGCTAGCAATCCTGTAACATGTCAGTAAGCTGCTTAAAAGCCATGGTCACTTTAGAAAAAGTACTTCTGGCATTGGCCTCTTTTTACTTTTGCTGGCATTTTGTCTGCAACCAAATTGGCCGTGAATAGAGAGAGGAGGCTCTGAAGCTCTGTGCTGTATGCTCCAGGGATGCATTTCATCAGGCATTTGCTCTCTCTGCCCTCAAGCATTGGGTTTTTGTTTGTTGTTTTTCTTTTTAAATGATCTCCAGGACTGCTGAGGGTTACAAAATGAAGCACTAAAATGAGGCAAGGTTACAGCATAGGTCAATAGGTGTGCTAGGATAGCTTCTTAACTGCATTTACAAGGACATGTGATCACACATCCCTCAGCCCGTTGCTTTTTTAGTATGGATGATTAGATCTGGCTCACACACACGGGTGTTCATGGCAAGACTCAGTGCCTCCAGTTGAATCTGTGAGTTTAGCTAGCTTTGGATGGTGGGCTCCCCTCTGCATAGCTGTGACCTAGATAACCAGCATGAGCTTCATTTAGGTGGTGGCTGCCAGTGAAGAGTCTGGTCTGTCTTGCCTGGCTGCATTGGGACTTCTGCAATAGGCGGTAGTGCAGCCAGTTGTCTGGGGTGGATTTTGGCTGCTTTCTTCTCTGCACTCTAATGCAGCAAGTAGCAGGAGCTCCAAAACTTCAGAAAGCAGAAGTTCAGCAGTGAGGAGCTTTTTCGGCTATGTGACTTTTTAATTTGCAGGTTCAGTGCAATGTCCTGAGTCAGTCAGTGCAGAAGATGGGGTGAGAGAAGCGAGGTGGCAGAGATAGCATGACGGTGTGTTCTTTAGTTTGTACAGTGCATTTGATCAGAGATACAGTGCTTAGCAGTTTAGACTCCAGAACTTCAAAATATTGACTTATTCATATAAAATGGAGGGGGAATTTAGTTCTTTAACAGGACTGAAATCTGTGTATAGCTCTGCACAGACTTCAGCCAGTGGAGTAAAGCACTAACAGAAATGCTTTGCTGCCTTTGCACCTGAGCCAAAAGCTGTGTGTGGTTGTTACAGCAGCAGTTTTTGTTGCTGTTCCTCTGAAGGCAATGGAAATGTGAAACACGAGGCCATTGCAGCTTCTATGGGGAAGTGAACTGGGGTGATTGGATACACCAGGTTAAGGAAGAGAGCACAAACCATCCCCAAGCGATCACAGAGGGTAGGCTTCTGGGGCAATGTGAAGAGGATGAATCATTTCACCTTCTGCTAGTGGTGAGCAGACTGAAAAATCCTATGTGCTTGAGACTTTCAGTTGTATTTCTAGTCCCAAAGTATAGATAATGCCTTGTCTTCCTTCAGCTTCCTTCTTGTACTTGTTATCAGCAGTGGGACTGTAGTTTAGGTTTGGTGGGGTTATTTATACATATTTTTTCAGTCACCTGAGGGTTTCCTGGGATTCTGAGCAGAAAGAAACGAGTAAGCCATGGCACTGACCAAATGAAATACAAAACAGTGGAAGCATACAAGTAAACTAGTGATGAATTGAGGGCAATATGCACAGGAGATCTCATTTGCTTCCTCTGGCACAGTATCTTCCACGAGGCAAAACGACTGTAGTTTGTAGGGGTTTGTTTTTGCTTCGGTTATCCAGTCACACCAAAGTGGGATGGCTGGATGAACACTAAAAGCCGTAATGGTGATTGCTTGCAGATGTGTCGTGAACTGGGGGCATGATAAAGGAGACAGTTTTGCAGGCACAGCCACCTGCCTGGGAGTTGTGACACAGGCTGAATAATCATGTGGCATTGGGGCTGCTGCAGGATGGGTGTTTGGTGCCTCATGCAGAATTAGGGCTGTAGGACTCCTTGCTCATTTATATTTTGATATCTGAGATGTAAATCCTCAAATATTCCTGTCAACTTGAGATGATGAATGGCTGATCTATGTTTGGAAAGTTGGGTTTGTGGAAGTTAAAATAGGTTTTAAAATCAAACTAGCCAAACGGAACATTTTTGTGACGTTCATGCACTTCAGTTGGTTTTTGTTTGGTGAATTAGTAATGAAAATGAAGTGAGCGACAATTAAACACATCATGTAAAACACCATCTCTGTCTTGTAGTCCTCTCCATCTGTTTGGTCATCATCACTTGGATTTTTATTGCTTCTAAGAAGACTTGTTTTAGCCAGGTTATCAATCCTGTAAATTCAAGTGAGGGGTGTTTGTGCACAGTCTTAAGCGTTGGAACGGACCTCAAAGGATCACCTAGTCCAATCCCCCTGCCATAGCATGATTGGAAACCATGCACAGGTGGTGTGAAGCTGAGAAGGAACAGCTGGTAGGGGATGTTAATGAGCTTTTTAATGTCTTTTCCTTTCTTCTCTCCTAGGTTGGTACAGAGGATACACACTACGAAAGAAATCCAAGAAGGTAAGTGTTGCCAGAGCAGGGTGCTGCTTATTCTTGTGGACAGAGATGAGTTGTTGCATTGGAGGTGGTGTTATAACAGAGATCTCTGGCCTCTGTTACAGTGCTGCATGGGAACAATTCACTATTTTTTTTGCACTTCAAGAGTGTGAGTATGTTCAGTCATTGTAGATAGCTTGACGTGCATCACCTTGGCATCTGCAGTGACTGGTGTATTTGGCCTCAGTAAAACGTTCAAAACTTGGTGTTCTAGTTTAGAGGCTGACACTTCACTGTCTGCTAAATAATGTGTCACTTGTAAAACACAACTGTGTGTTGGGAAGTGATCTGGAGATCCACATTGTGATTTTTTTTCAGTCCTTCTCTGCGAGAGGGGAAGTGATGTGCTGCAGTGTAATTTTGCCTCGTTGTTAGGCGTTCAGTGTGCATAAAGGGCTGCTGTTTATAGCAGCCTTACTCAGATAAAAAGGAAGGAAACAGCACAAATACTGCTTGCAATGTTGTGGTTTATATTTTGAGCGTTTTTCTTTTATGGTAGTAATTAACCAGAATTTAAAGGACTTCTGGTGTTGTTTCTGTTTTCACTTTAAAGAATATAAGGTTTGCCTACAGAGATGTGTTTTGAGTCTGCACCTCTAAAAGTACAGAGCAGGCTCGTGTGGTCCATCCCACCCATTTCCTAACCAGGCCTGTTCCATGATCTTTCTGTTCTATTTTGATATTTTCTGTTTTTGGCAATATGCTGAGTTTCTTACAAACCATATTTCACAAGCGTGTCTTGTGCAGCCTACAAAGCAACAACCTTTTCTTCTCAACATGAATCAATATCATGTGTTGCTGCCTTTGTCTGACTGCTGTTTATTTTTTACTGGGGCAAAAAAAGACACTCCCCCTATCCCTACTGTCTCCTGAAGCTGTTTTTGACTTGTAGCACTAATGAGAGGTGGATGGTAGAAGACACTACGCTGTGTAGTATATAGGAGAAGGTTCTGGAGAGACCTTAAAGCAACCTCCAGTCCTTAAAGGGGCTCACAAGAAAGCCTGAGAGAGACTTTCCTGTCACTATATCCCATTTTAGAGAAGGAGTTATTTCTTCAGACTGAAAGAGGGGAGACTGAGATGAGATATTAAGAAGTTGTTCCCTGTGAGGGTGATGAGGTCCTGGCACAGGCTGCCCAAAGAGGCCGTGGCCGCCTTATCCCTGAGACTGTTCAAGGACAGGCTGGATGAGGCTTGCACCAGCCTGATCAAGTGAAAAGTGTCCCTGCCCATGGCTGTGGAGTTGGACCAGAGAGTCTTTAAGGTCTCTTATAACCCAAACCGGTCTGATTCTATGGAGCGTGATAACCATGGGTTGCAATGGAGGCTGCCTGAGTTCTGTGCCTGCATGTGCCTGTTTATTTCACAGCAAGGCAGCACAGTATACTTCCCATTCTCACACACTGTGGATTATGGGCGAGGTGTCATTTTGGAGTAGATCTATCTAAAATCCCCTGTTGGGACGTGGAGAATCGTGGCAAATGGTATCTTGAACTGGGGAAGGAAACACCCCTTTGTAGGGCTGCTTGTGCCAGAGTATCAGTGCTGTTTCCTTTGGTGTTGTGAGGAAAAGTTGTAAGCCACTGAGTCTGTATTTGCCAAGGTTACAATAACACCTTGAAAGGACATGCCATACAGAAGGTTAAATGTCCTTTAGGAAGAAAACAAAACACTGCAACACAGCTATTCTGAAGCTTAGGAGGATATGAATGGCCCTGCAGACCCAGTGATGTGTCCTGGCATATTTTTAGGTAATAGATAAAATGTTACAAGCAACTGGATGTTTAAAACAGGGTTTTTTTTAATCTTTTTCTCTCTCAAAGGGCATATTTCCTGCCTCATATATACATCTAAAGGAAGCAATTGTTGAAGGCAAAGGGTAAGTTTGGTTGGAAAGTAGTGAAAATCCCCTTTCCTGTTTGTATCTGCATAATTTTAGTGTATTATCTGTTAGCTTAGAATTGTTTCCAGTTAGTTAAGGAGCTGATGATTTCTCTTTACAACTTTTATTAATCTAGATAATTATTGGTTGAGAGAGGAAACTCCCCTACCTCTTGCCTCTTACTTTAGTTCTGATTTATTTTTTCACAACTTTTTCATCTTCCAGCTCTCGAGTCTTAAGGCTTTTGCTGGGTACTTTAAGAGACCTTTGCTACGAGTTGTGTGTTTCTTTTCTGCAGATGAAAATGAAGTATTCAAGTATTAATTTCTTAATTCCTGCTTCATGAAACCTTGTGGCCCAGACTCCTTGCTGAAAGCAATTGTGCAGGCATTGTTTTCTACCTTACCAGCTTGTGTCACGTTGGTCATATTGTGATTCTTCTGCTCCCTTGCCTGATGCATGTGACACTAAATAGTTTGGGATGGTTTTTGTTATTTAAGAAGTTCAGATCTTTATATGTAAAATCAGCACGGCTGGAAGTGCCTGTAAAAGTTCAGGAAATGGTTACAATAGTTAAAAAAAAAACAAGAAGGAAAGAAACCAACCCTAAACCTCAGGAAAAACTGTGGACTGAAATTAATAAATAATTATCCAGGTATGAAATGGAGTGAAACAGAATTAAAATATTTGATTCCTTTGTGCCTGGTTTATTTTTATACACTGTTAAATATGTAAATGCTAAAACTACTAATCATGAGATTGCTGCATAATGACATCTTTTTTTTTGCTGATTACAGAACTGCCTTTAAGTACCCTACTTCTGAACTACTCAAAGATCTTTCTTACTTTCATGGCCCATCATTTTCAAACAAGTCATACAGCAACCTCATGGTGATGACTTCACGTGCTTCATTTTTCTTTGCAAGACCAATGTTTTGAAAGACAGTTCTGTAGTAGTATCATTGTAGGTTGTGCATAGCTGCCTTTCATCTTGATTGCTTCTCCTTAAATTTAGGATTCTCAGAGATATGGTATGGTGAGCTTTGTATCGACATCCTTATCTTGTGAGTACAGAAATAAGAAAGTGTGGGGCAAAAACTGAGCTGATGTAAAACTCTTTATGTCACCTGGCTGTACTGGTGTACACCACTTATCCTGTGTCTGAGAATGCATCCTCTTTTAACTTGCAGGTTTATAGAAAGTGTTGTTACTATTTACAACCCTGTCATTGATTTGCCTGTGGAAATGAACAGTACCTTGTTAGAACCAATTCTGCCACCCTAACAAAACTAATTCTCAATGAAAACTGTTTTGTTTTTTTTTTTTCCTCTTAAGACAACATGAAACAGTTATACCTAACGAGCTCCCCTTGATTCAGGAGGTTACCACGACGCTGCGGGAATGGTCCATCATATGGCGGCAGTTATATGTTGTAAGTATTGACTCAGGTAAACACTTCCCATAGCACATACAAAACGTGTGATGCTTGTGAAAGGTAGAGTGAGGAAGGTGAAGGCACTATTAATGAAATTCCACTTCAGTTACTGTTTCTAAAGACTACTTTTAATGCTGAAAAAGCTTTCAGCGTCTTCTGTGTTACAGGCACAAGTCTCAGCAGGGTTTCTTTGGAGTGCTTTCTCAAATGCTTTGTGCTTCTGGTGCAGAATCAGTGTTTTGTAGAGTGTTACCTTGATCTAACAGTAAACTGTTGAGCAGATGTGATCCCTTTTTCACGGGGCACTATTAAACAGAATGCACCGAATTTTTGATACACGATAGGTTTTTCTAAATCTATAGGCAGTTGTGTTAAAGAAACAAAGAAGATGGTTTTGAGGGTAGTTCTTAGGGCTGCTGGTATATGTTATGAAACAATTGAGTGTTTGACGTCAAACTTGAGGGTGTAAGCTTAAACTTCTGAAAAAGATCATCACTCTCAGTGTTCTTACACTTTGATTGTTCCAAAGTTATCCTGGCAAGTTACATGCCTGATTCTTTTTATAATGTGTTGGGCTGAACGCAGTGAGCAGTTACACTGGGCATTACTCGTTTTTCTTTGTCCTTTGGCCATCATTGTAACTGCCTGCCCTTTGTGATGTTCTATTAAACTTATCTTATCTCAACCCAGAAAGTTCTACAACTCTCTCTTGATTCTCCTCCCCATCCTGCTGAGCTGGGGAGGAGTAACTGGGTGGTTTGGTTATTGTTCAGTCAGGGCTAAACCACCACAGTCCTTTTTGGCGCCCAACCTGGGGCTTGAAGGGTTGAGATAAAGACTGATCTGACAAAGACTCTGGTCATGACTCTGGTTTTCAGGGAACATAAACACTTACTTGGGTAGCTAAAGCAGAGTATTTAGTGTTGGGTGCTCTAGAAAGTTAGGCTTGTATTTTAGAGCCAATTGTAGACTTTGACTCTTTTGAATTTGTATTTTATAACTGCAATTAACTACTGAGCATCTTTTAACTACAAGTAGATTTCAAGACTAACTTCTGTCCCATGTTTTTCCTCCAAACAGCAAGATAACAGGGAAATGTTCCGCAGTGTACGACACATGATATATGATCTTATTGAGTGGAGATCTCAGATACTGTCTGGAACCCTTCCCCAAGATGAGCTCAAAGAACTGAAAAAGAAAGTGACTGCCAAAATTGATTATGGAAACAGGTTTGTGAGCAATATTTTCTGAGTATTTCTGCTTTAACACCAGCTGATTTGGCTTTGACACATTAGATGTCAATGACTTCTTGCAGGATTCTTTTATTCCTGTCTTCAGGGAGATGTAACAGTAGTATATTAACAGTCCTGTTATAGCAAGATAAAGAATGAAGTTGATCTTTAAAGTATAGCACAACTTATAATATGGAAAATGGACTTCATATGTAATTTTCTCACTTGCTTGATGGTATTGTCAATATGGTCTGTAGCTGTAATTTTACAGATGAATTAAAAGTGCAAGTATTGCCTGCATTCAAAATAAAATTTAAACTCTAGTTACTTCTCCAATATAAACAATTGTCACCTTCTGTAGTATCCAGCTTGTGCCAGAAGATTGAGACACACTTAATAAAAACAGTATCTGTTTAACAGAAGAGAATGGGAATTGTGAAGGAAACGTATAATAAAATATGCATTTGTGATTCAGATGTATTAACTTTCCAAACAGTGGTCTGGACTTCAGCAAAATGTTTGGAGATGCAATTTTTAGGTTACAAGTTGCCAATACAGTTATGACTTTCCATTTTGGTTGAAAATGAGAAATCATATCTTAGTGTTTGTCGTGGTTTCGGCCCATCAGGGAACAAAAGACCACGATTAGCCTCAAGTACCGAAGACTTAAGGATTGCTAAAGGGCAGGGAGGGCTTAATTGCCGCTTACATGCAGGACAAAACAGAGCAGGCTACTCGGCTTGGGGAAGAAAAACAGAAAAAAACAGAAAACAATTTAATACCAACTAAAACATAAAACCCCAAAAAAAACCAGAACCAAAACAAAACAACACAGAATGGTACAGAGATGGAGAGTCCAACCAGCCCTTTAAGGCCACCTGCTCCCCACCCCTCTCCTCTTCCGGGGCTCAGAGCCCTGATCCCGGTGTTTTATACCTCCGTCCCCCCTGAACGGCCCAGGGGGGCAGGGAGTGGGGGTTTCAGTCAGTCCGTTCCTGGTGGCTTCTGCCGTTTGTCTCACCTCAGGGCAAGTGGGTTCCGCACCAGTCCTCCTTGCAAGTCCGTGAGGTACCACACACACATGGCAGCCCTGCACGGGCTGCACCGACGCACATTTGTCCCAAAGCCCTGCACGGGCTGCACCGATGCTCATTTGTCCCAAAAGTTGCTGCTCCTCTCTGCCTCTCGTGTGGGGCTGCTCTGCGGTGCACAGGCTCTCCAGCATGTCCTGTGCCATGACCGCCTCCCCCACACAGTCTCTGGCCCGTCCGGGCACACTCACATGAAGTTGCTGCTGCTGATCCATAGGTTGCAGGGGTACCGGCTGCACTCTCACCACGGCTTGCAGAGGGGTCTCTGGTCTGATGCTCCATCCTTCCTCCTTCTCCGACTGTGGGGTCCGCATGGTCGCCTCCATCTTGTACCACTCTTACACCTCCTGCCTGGCACCTCAAATTCCCGTCCCTAAATAGTGATGGCAGAGGTGCCAGATTGGCCCAGCCGGGCCGGGGGTGGGTCTGAACCCAGGAGTCTGGGGAGAGTCTAAAAAACTTTTACCGGGTCTTCACTGCAACCCGCTCCCCCTGTTACTAAGCAAAAGCAACTCCTTGCTAAACCATGACAGTGTTCCATCAGAAAACTACTGGAAGTAGTGTGTGGAATAGAGAGAGACAGCATTGTAGTGCTGCACACCTGGAAACTGAAGAAGTTTTCTGCAAACTAGTCTTTTAAAAATCCCTTGTGATGATTTGTGATTTGTGTTTTATTCCTTGAGAACTGTCATATTTGCAGTATTTCTGTTCATGCACTTTACCAGCAAAAGCTGTGATTAAAAAAGAAGTACTCAGTGCATTCAGTCTGCAATTATCCCTTAGAATCCAAGATATGGACTGTGGTACCTCAGCAGACAATTAACCAGATGTTGTTGATATTAGTTGTTGGGCTACTGTATCTTACCATCTGTCTAAGGAGTTGGTTAAAGTTACTCTGAATAACCTCCAGATGCTCAGCGTTCAGATACAATGGAACATCTTGTGCTGTGCTTAATATTCATAATGTTCTGATGGGCTAATTAAGTGATCAGAGCATCCTCTGTGGAGAACAGGAGGGAAGTGAATTTGAACTTCTGGATAAATCCTCACAACTGAAAGAGACCATATGTTTCTAATGTAGTCATACATCCACTTTTGTCTGAAATAAGCGTGAATGATGATTTCAGAATCCAGACAGATGAATTCATTATGCATTGTATAAATGTTTTCTGATCTAATCATATCTGAACTTCTCCTGCTTTGTAAAATACTGATTTGTAAATAAGAGTTTTGGAGTTTTCTATAAATAATAGAGACAACAGTTTCATTGCATGTTGTCAAAATAACTGAGGAAGTAAAAATGATCTTACGAATTTGTATATTAAATGCTTTCCAGAAATCGGGTCAGGTGATTTTGTTGTGAAAAGACATTTTTGTTCAGTTGCAGAAAGCTGTAACTAAGACAACTAGGAAAGAAATTGTGACTGTTTTCCAAGCATCACTTGCAAGGTCAAGGGTCAAATAAATTAAAAGAATGTTTGCTTCTATTTATTTGTCAGTCAGTGCAAGCATTCTTATCCTGCTGGTGTGTAGGGCTGGGGATTTACTCTTCCTCTGGATTGGAGTTCCCTTCTCATCCAGTCCCAGCAGGTATCTCCCGTGGAAGGGCTCTGCTCTTCAGCCGGGGCTGATGGTTATGATGGGAACTGCCCAAAGTACCATAGGAAAGTTCATCTGGGATCTTGGTGTTCCAGGGATGCTCAAGAGTTTGGTGATGATAAGGTCCAGTTCCAGAGTACAGCTTAGGAGGTGTTTCTTAGTAAGTGGCTGCCTGCACTGTGCAACTGGAGTGAGTGTTCATCCACCTTTGAATTAATGCAGTGCAATTGCTTAATGCAGGATTTGTGTGTGGACCCTGCTCAAGGATTTAACACCTTCAGCTTTCCCTCTTGTCAGGGAGGGACAAGGAGTGATCCTCTGAGACATGATACATGTCTTAATTTGCCACAGTAACTGCTCTTCTTTCCTAGTGATTATGGGCCGTATCCAAAGGGGGTCTTAACTCTCAGATAAACCACGAACCTCTGTGTGGCTTGTCAGGCACTGCAAGTTCCTTCATCAAATACATTTCAAAACCAAAGTTGCAGCAGTTCCATAAAGAGAGGTGGCTGCAGAGGTAGAAGGAGAAAATAGGGATCATACATATTGGGAAAGAGCTGAGGTTAGTCTAAAGAAGATAGGTAGAGAAATAAGGATCAACCTAGACCTGGTTTTTCTTTATCCTTGGTTCTGCTAGAAGCCCACTGACATGGAAACATGTGAAAGGTCTGGATTTGATTACCTTCTGCAGAGGGGAAGGTTTCTGCCCTAATCAGGGATGTTAACACCCTCCTGACAGGAATCTGAGTTTGGCTTTAAATGAAAAGAAACAATTTCTGCCTTCTTGTATCTCTTTAAGTTTTTGCTAAAACATAAATGTGCCTGCTCTGGAGGAGCATGCAGAGTAGGCAGAAACAAACTGACCAATTTGCATGTGGTGTGACTGTAATGGTTGTTTGTTCAAACTGTCAGATGAATCACAGGAGAAGACAGTCTCTCGCAGATTTAGTTGTTTAAGAAATTACTTCCCCAGCTGTTCTGTATCATTTACATTGGTTCTTTCTGTGCTGTGGGGAAAAAGTGACTTCCAGCCAGGGATGGTTCGCTCTGGGCTTGGTGACGTGGTCAATTGTTTTATCATGCATCAAATACTATTTTTTCTCTATCATATGTCAGGTGTGTGTTTGTGACTTTCATGTTAATGGCTTGTCAGGTGTCTTTTGAAGAGTGATTTGAGCAGTGTTAATTCCCAAGCACGTTTTTGTGTTCATTTAGGATTCTTGATTTGGATCTGGTCGTCAGAGATGAGGATGGCAATATTTTGGACCCAGAGCAGACCAGCACAATTAGCCTTTTCAGGGCACATGAAATAGCTTCCAAGCAAGTTGAAGAGAGGCTACAGGAGGAAAAAGTAAGATAATGCAACACACTATAATTTTTCCTTAGAAACGTAAGACTGTAAACTAGTGAGGTGACTGCTACTTTTAATAATAATGAAGAGTTTGAAATGTTTGTCAAGAGTTAACAGGCGTAAACATTTTGGAAGAACTTGTATATCTTAGGCTGTTGCATTGTCCCCTTTATCCTTTAAAGGGCTTAGTGCAATTTATGGTTCAGACTTCTATGTGTCAGGTTTATATTTGAGTTTGTCATGAGTTTATTTTGGAGACTCAAGTAGAGTAATGTCCTCATCATGTTTGTATGATCTTTGTGTGCCAATCTTGAAAACTCATTGAAATAAAAGGGCAAATTTGAAGACAGTCTCAGACTTGAACAGTCAGCTTCTACTGCAATTCCGATCCTTATTTTCACAAGGAAGAACATTTCTGTTGTAAGGAGTCCTGCCCATGTCAGCAGCAGTTATTGGAGCGTGGTATTCCTGAGGAGCTGCTCATGGGTGCGTTCGTGCAACTTAATGAGTTACTGCATCCTGTTGAGTTGTAATGGGCCATACACAGACTTGCAGCCCTTACCAAAATCAGGGTAAAAAATAAACCAATTTAAATAGGATTTAAGCTATAAAGTTTTTGCATCCAAAGTTGGGCGCCTCAGCTAGTATCCTTTGAGTCCCATATACATTCCTCTCTTCTGCACAGATGAAGTAGTTTGTGAAAAGTTGATGGGCGATAAGAGTTTGAGGAGTGGATAACCTGTAGAAATGGCACTGTTTTCTCTCCTGTCGTCCCTGGCACTCTGCACTCATCAGATAAACATGAGACAAAGCAAAGAGCAAGCTCCCTTTTTTGTGTCAGACTCTGTTTTCTTTCCCTCCATTTGTTTATCCCTCTTCTTAATAAGTGAATATATCTACCTACTTTTTTCATTCTCCTCAGTGTGGCACTTTAAAGACAGACCTAGGAAAATGCGTTCTATTGTAAATCCCAATATAAACAAAGGTCCTATGAGTAGACAGTCGAGAGAAGCCCTCTTCTCTCTGAAAGGTTTTCTGCAGGTTTTATAGAGTTTGGACATTTGTTTGGCTGTGTTAAGCTTAAGTTTCTTCTCTTCTTGAATTACAGTCTCAGAAACAGAATATTGACATCAACAGACAAGCCAAGTTTGCTGCCACTCCTTCCTTTGCTTTATTTGTAAATTTAAAAAATGTAGTCTGTAAAATAGGAGAAGATGCTGAAGTCTTGATGTCTCTGTATGATCCACTGGAATCAAAATTTATCAGGTTAGTGTACTCCTGGATGTACTCTCTAATCTGTGCATACTCAGATACAGCAGCAAGGATGTTTTGCTCGATGAGAGGGCTTATGAAAGTCACATTTCATAGAATCATAGAATGGTTAGGTTGGAAGGGACCTTTAGAGATCATCTAGTCCAACTCGCCTGCAGAAGCAGGTTCACCTAGGTCAGGTCACACCGGAACATGTCCAGGCAGGTCCAGACCTCCAAGAAAGGAGCCTTCACAACCCCTCTGGGAAAGGCGTAGGAAATGGTCATCTGGGAAGGAGCAGTGCAGCAGCACTTCATCCTCATGTGTACAGCACAGCAGCAGGCAAGTCCCAGCAGCTTGGGTACATTTCAGGGTCATGCTGTTCTCATCATGCTGTGCCTGGAGTTCTCCAAGTGCAGGGCTTAAATGGAACATGAACACACCAGCAAGGCTGTGTGCCATTGCTTGGCAGCAGCTGTGGCAAAAAGACTGAGTTTGATTTCTACAGTTCCAGCTTCCTTAAAGAAACTCTGACACTTTGTTGCTGAGGAGTTGCTTTCTTTTCAGAAATGACGCACACAAAGGGGAATGGCAGCTCTCCACCAAATAAATACTAATTGCTTGAGAATGAGCAGATTGTGTTTAAATTCTGAAGTTGGTTTTTGTGTGCTTGTCTTAAAGGAAACCCTTTAAACAAAAAGTCTTCAAAATCTTGTTATTTCAGTGAAAACTACTTGGTGCGATGGTCAAGCTGTGGGCTCCCCAAAGACATAGACAGATTGCATAACCTTCGAGCAGTATTCACTGTAAGTAGGTGCAACTTGCTTCAACTGGCAAACTTTAAAGCACTTGATGCATAGCTTGTGAATAACTGAGGGTTACGTAAACAGTGTGGAGTTACCTCTGGAGTAATGATCCTGGTGAAGGCTCACATGGGATGTTTCTCATAAGTGGCTGCTAAAAATTCTCAACACTTGGCTAAAACCAAAGTTGCTCTTTCAAGTTTTCAGTTACTAGAAATGATTTGGCCTCTAAAAGTATTAATTTGCACAAAAGTCAAGATGTTTAAGTACAGTTATAAAAACTGGAGGCCACTTTGCTCTGGTGCCAGAGACTAGCATGATAAAAGCAAGTTCTAAGCAGCAAACCTCCTCTCTACAGAAATAGTTTGGAATTCAGTTATTATAAAATAATCTGAAGAAACTATTGTTTGTAGGACTTGGGCAGCAAAGATCTGAAAAGAGAGAAGATCAGTTTTGTGTGTCAGATTGTGCGAGTGGGCAGAATGGAACTGAGGGACAACAACACGAGGAAACTCACCTCTGGGCTGCGACGACCTTTTGGAGTGGCAGGTAACTCAGTGCACCATACCTATCTATGTCACATGATAGTCTTGCATAGAAGGCTGGGTGTGGGAAACTCCTGTGTATAAACTCAGAATTGTTCCAGATTTCACCAGCCTGATTGCTGTATTGTAGAGTTTCCAGTAGCTTCCAGGACTTGCATTAGTTAAAGATGCCAAAGGCTATGTGCAACGTGATGTTATTCTATAGGAGACCTCTGAAATTGTGCAATTGGAGACTCCGTCTCTCTTCTGACTCGCCAGGCTATTCCCTCAGCACCCCTCTTCCCATGTTGATCACTTAATTCAATACACTTTGTTTTTGTTTTTAGTAATGGACGTTACTGACATAATTAATGGAAAAGTTGACGATGAGGACAAACAGCACTTCATCCCCTTTCAACCGTAAGTAGGGAAGAGTTTAAAGAATAAGCAGAAGTGAAAGAATAAAGGTTTAAACTTCCTTGTTAAAAAAAAAAAACCTCCAAATTTTAAACTTCTGCTAGGAAGAGGTGCTTTGCAGATGTTATGAAGTGAGTGTATTTCAGTGTGATACCTTGATAATTTCCCTTTAGTTACGATAGCAATAGCCCCGGAAGCTTTAAAATGTGGAGTTTAAAGCATACATTCCTAGTTTCAGTCTTGTTTACTTCTGTTTAAAGCTGGCTGATAACATGTAAGAAATTAAATGCTTAAAAGAAGTCCACTGCTGGTTTAGAGCTCTGCCTGAGGTTGATAAAGACCGGCAGCATTACCAACATCCACTGCGGGGAGCTTCTTTGAAATGAGTAAATAGTAACGTTCATCGTTTCCTTGGTAGCAGATACAATTTCATAGTGGAGTCCACAGTAACTGGAGTCCAAAAAGTTCAGAGTTTGAAGGATGACTTGATATACCTCCTGTAATATCTTCTCATAATTCAACTTATACTTCCACCAGAAGCCTTACGTGTTTTGGTTGACTGGTAAGGGATTGCTGCACATGCCTGTTAGAGCTGGCTTTCAGAATCAAAGGAACCAGTCTGTTATGTGGACCTGGTCTTACTCCTGAACACTGCACACCTTTCCACAGTGGCTCTAGGGAGTTTGACAGAGACTGTTATACAATATTGAATTGTCTAATAGCAAATATGGAGTTGGTGTCCTTTTAAAGTATGGACATTATGGAATTTAATGTAATAGTCTAAGATCAGTTTTGACTTCAAGCCCCCAAAGCATATTAAAACCCAGGGATTTAATAGCCTGAGTTTTTGTGAATATATAGGTAAGTGCAGAGAAAGTGCTTTCAGAAGTGAAAGCTGATTAACAAAAGAGAATGTGTGGCAAATATTCTGTTCCATCCATTGTTCACAGGATTTTGGGGCTCTTTATATTTCATGAAGTGAGGGAAGGTAGAAGGGATAAATCAAATCAACGTGCATAAAATAGGAATGCTTAGTTTTCCCTTGGTGTGAAACGTTAGACTGCAATCTGTTCAGAGAGGCAAACCATACTTAGGGGAGCTGAATTCCTTGATTCATGTACTAATGGCTATTCAGAGGGCTTTTAATAACATTATTAAGAAAAAGAGTCTTGAAATAATGAAGCCCCCATGGTTTGAAGATGTAGGAGTCTTGGGGGCATTGCAAGGGCTGCAGGTGCTCCAGGGAGCTGAGCAGGAGCGCATGTGCCTTGTGTCTGAGACGGCTTCACCTCTGTGCAGCGGTGGTGCTGGAGGGGCTGTTAATGTGGGAATGAGAAGTACAGTTCCATTTTTCAAAGAGAGCAGGATTTTTTAGGGAAGAGTGTGTCCATGATATGTTCATTGTGTGGTAAACAATAGCAGACTTATTTTTTGGTGAGGGTGGAAGTACATGATGGGAATGAATCTTTGTCTATCAAAGTGGTTGCTAATGGCACGTGTAGTTTGCTGCTCCATTACCACTGGTTTATTTTTGGTGGATATATAAACAAGCTTTTTGAAAACATGTACAATGTGATTTCCTTTTTTTTATTTTTAGCTTTCTGCACAAAACTAAAACGTTCTTCTGAAAAAGTGTGTCCCAAAGAGTGTGAATAATGTGAAAACACATGATAAATACTGGTGTCGTTATTTCCAACGTAGACTTAGGCTGTGTATATGAGCCACACTTTTTCTTCCCATCCAATGCTTTGCTTCTGTTGTACCACACGCACTTCTGTTTTCATATCTTTGTTTGTTTGTATTCATTCACTAGCCACCAACACAATGGCTGTCAAAAGCACTTGGCAAGATTACTTCAATGACACTTAATGCTGCTGTTTATCTGTAGTTTCCATCTTTTCATTTATTCATCAAGTTTAACAGAACGTTTGGATGATCTGCTTCTCTTCTCCTACACCATTTCTGAGACGCGTGTGGTAGCTTTTCCTTCAGACAGTATGCACTGCTGCTTAACCTGTAGTGACAGAAGTGACTGGAGGTGTTGCAGGGCCAGTCTGCTATCTGTATGAAAGAGAAAACTGCCTGTATGGGTGTTCACTGCTTAACAGGGGATTCTCATGTGGGAAACAGCCTTCCTGTCCGCCCAAAGGGTTACTGGGGCCTGTGCATGCATGTCCCTGAAGGGAGAAGTGACAACGCAGGTGTGCCTGTACTTCTCCATGGTAGATCAGCATTCTTCTGATTTAATGATCTTCCTCTGTCTTTCTTGTTGCCTTTTCTGTCCTTTGTCTTGCGTTAACTAATACATACTCTTTGTCACAACTATGATATGATCTTGTGTGTTCCCTTGTTACTGTGACTTCTGTTTTTCTGTGATCCTTTGTTTCCTGGTGTTGGTCGTCATGTGCATCCTCCAGGCTAGCGTTGGATGACGCCATTCGACACAAGCAGCTGAACATATCATCCCGTTTTTCACCCAGGGTGGCAGGGGAGAATGATTTCCTTCAGACTGTTATAAACAAAGTGATTGCTGCTAAAGAAGTTAACCACAAGGGTCAGGGTATGTACTGTTCTTTGTATACGCTGATGTACCTGAAACTGCTCATCACTTGATTTGGAACATGTGATTGTTGTCATTTTGGACTCAAGGCTGCATAATATTACTTTCACTTGCTCACTGTTGTTTGGTGTGAGAAAATGTGTTTGCACCTTTTTTATTTTCCCTCTCCTTCCCATCCTTCAGGACTCTTTCTGCTATTCCCCCGTACCTTCCTCCCCCAGCATTAACTCTACAACCTGTGTGTGTATTGTCCATCACTTGGACATCTTTGGAAAGCTGAAGGGGGACAATATCAACACTTATAAGTACTTAAAAGGTGAATGACAAGAGGATGAGGAGACAATCTTTTCCGTAGAGTGCAGCCACAGGGTAAAGGGTAATGGCCATAAGCTGGAACATAAACAGTTCCACTTAAACCACAAGTAAAGCTTTGCTGTGCAGGTGAGGGAGCTCTGGCCCAGGTGGGTGTGGAGTCTCCTCCGGAGCCTTCCAAACCTTCCTGGACAGGTTTCTGTGCTCCCTGACTGAGGGGAAACCTGCTTTAGCAGGGAATTGGGCTGGATGAGCTTTGGAGGGCCCTTCCAGCCCCCGCCATTCTGTGATATTTGTATTTCTGCACGGGAAACAATGACTCAGAGAGTCGTCTCCTGTGCCCTTCAGCTGTGGACTTTGGCCTCCTTGTCATCTTGAGGGAAGGGATATTAACTTCCTTCCCTTCCTTCATCTCGTTTTCCCACTTGGCAACTGTGCTTCACAGCATTTGGATCTCTCCCAAGACAACCAGGGCCCTGCTCCCAGCAGCTCTGCACCCGCTTCCACTCCCAGGGGTAAGGCTGGGGCCAGAGCCAGGCAGCCCCGCTGGCACCTTGTCTGACAGGCTGCTCCTCTCACTGGCCATTTTTCAGCTGAAACTCAGTTAGCTCCCAAAGTCTGGGTTGCTTACTTTTGTGTGTGCATACATACACCACTTTATGACTGTGATGTGTCTGCCTGTAGGAAGTGGGAATTGTGTGATGGCTCAGTTATCACTGTGCTGACTTCAGTGCTTCCTTTGGGTGTCTGGGTTAATCCAGTGTTACACAGCCCAGCACAGATTTGGGGGCAAATATTTATGTCAATTGTAAGGTGTATCTGAACAAGAGATTTCTACTAATTAACAACAAAAATCTAAGTAGACTTTTAAAAAATGATCCATTAGCTACAGAGGACAACCTAGATCTGCTTTTTCCTCCTCTGTTTTCACCCATGGCCAATGTTTACTGGAAAGGAGGAAACCTTTTCAGCTTTTTTTAACTGATTTCAGCTTTTGTTTTTCCCTAAGAAAGGTGTCCGAGCAAACAGAAAGGGATTAGGAGCTGTTGCTTACCCAGCCTCTGTATGTACAGCTACTGTTTCATGAAATTGCAGCTGTTAGAACCATCTCTGGCAACCCTTGAGTGTATAGCCTCTTATAAGAGATTTTAATAGAAAAGTAAACTAGCTGCCCAAGTACACACAAAATGAATGTGTATTTAATTGTGTGTGTAGCAGGATAACCCACAGTTTGATTTATAGATGGATTTTTGGGATATTTTTCATCGACTTTAGTATAAGGGTTTTCTTTTGTGAATTGCTACTGTAATAATTTCATCCTTGAGCTTGATTGCCAGTCACTTCCCCAAGTGTGTCAGACTTCTTCATGGTGTTTCTCCCATTTTGAGAGGTTTATTTTCCCCCACACTTGGGTATCTGTCTTATTCCTGTAACAAGTGTGCCTGATGTTAGTTGGCAAGCAATGGCTTTTTAGTGTGTGTTTCTGCTACCGAAGGGAAAAACGTCAAGTGTGTAAAGCTGATGCAGTAGATTTCTTTGTGCTCAGTGCAATAAAAGCAACTTATGGGGGTGGTGATGATGAATCAATTCAGGTTACTTGTCCGCTGTTGGTGCTGTCTTTGTTTGCATCTCAATGTGAGCTGGAGGCAGTTCTGCTCTTGGCTTAACTGTATTTCCATGAGGCCCTTTTGTGGAAGACTTCAGTGATACTTGTGAGGAAGAGGGATTCTTCTGGGGTCACTGCAGCTTTGTGCCAAGGACATAATAGGCTTGCTTGCATTTTCACAGTCCAGACTTCAGTAGGTCCAGCTGATAACAAAGCATTTTTTGTCCTCTCTGATGTATGGCCTTGCTAACTTAGTTTTCTTTTGAATGGAGACCTATTATATTGAAACCTTTAAGACTGTGAATAAAACTTTTGGCTTTAAGTAAGCCCATGTAAGGAAAACCACATTCATCTGTTTCTGAACACGTGTCTAACTCCTCCCTGGAAAGATACCTTCTAAATGTTGGTGCTGCGAAGTCCTCAATGCAAAGGCTTGAATACTTACCTTGCACAGATTTCTAGTTTCCCAGGTTTTTTGTTAGCCAATCAACTTACAGGTGAGGCTCTAGTACAGAAAGTCTGGCAAGTCAGACATACATGTGTGCTGCACTAACACCTTGAAGCACTGGGATTTCTGAGGGTTTTAAAATACTCTGTGAAGTGTATTTTGTTTGTAAATGAAGAGCAGTTACCTTCAGATATGTTCTTACACTTCAGAAGGTGCAAAAATAAATCTTTAGTAACTAGAAAAAAAGAAACCTCAACAGTTCAATAATTGTGGTTTTTACACAACAGGTTTGTGGGTGACTTTGAAACTTCTTCCAGGAGATATTCATCAGATTAGGAAAGAGTTTCCCCACTTGGTGGATAGGTCAACAGCTGTGGCTCGGAAAATGGGATTTCCTGAGATTATTATGCCTGGTAAGCCACTGTGTGAATTAATGCTGCTTTGTTGTAGTTGAAGCTTCTTTACATACCTGTATGGATGAATGCTTTTGGGGAGGGGAAAAAAAAGAGATGAATTTGAGGTACTGTGTAGAAATAAAGCATCATCGTTGTGGAGGCTCCTTCTCTGGAGGGCTTCAGAATCCTCCTGGACATGTTCCTATGTGACCTGACCTAGGTGAACCTGCTTCTGCAGGAGGATTGGACTAGTTGATCTGTAAAGGTCTCTTCCAACTACCATTCTGTGATTCTGTCATATTTAAAATAAATGTGGAACACTTTGGCAATACTGGGCATGTGTGCTGCATCACTAAATAAAGCTTAACAACCCTCCCGAGAAGATGTGATGTCAGACTGACAGCAGAAATGCTCCTTTTTTTGTTCCCAGTGAAGAAAAATGTATACAAAATGCACATTTCATATTGTCTCCCTAGCAAGGGCATACATAAAACATGTACTCCTTGTGATGAATCCAAACCAGAGAGATGGATTTGTTGTTTTTTTTCAGAGGAACAGGCTTGTTTTAGCGATCTGGAAGTTTTGTAGGGTTTGTACCAGATTTGGGTAATGTGATAGAAAACTATATTGTCTTTTTCTGTACATATAATCTGGATGTTCAATTCGGGTGTTTACAAGAAAATCCAACCCAAAAAGTTGTGCTTCTCAAAATAAAAACTACCGTAAGCAACAGACCTCAGAAAAAATCCTGCACTGTCCATTGCAGATTAATGGGCTGTGAAGGATCCATTAGGTCTTTTCACACCCCATCCCAGCTTCAGCTTTCCCTGTGATTGCTGACACTGCATTTGTCAGATGTTTTGCTGTATACTCAGTGTGGTTTAAGTGCCTCAGCCCTTCTGCTGTTTGTATGTTGGCACATAAACCATCTGTGTCATGAAATAATTGGAAATTCCATGTTTCCCTAGCTAATTTTCAACATTTCAGTTGAACTGAATTGTAGTTGAAGAGCATTTTAAGACATAAAGCTAAATACAACCGTCTCCTGCAGCCTTCAGGGCAGCAAAACCATCAAACCACTTCCCCATGTAACAAGTCAGAGACAACTGTAGGCTATGAAATGTTTTTAAGTTGCAAAATATCTGTGCATGGGATAAGTTAATGACTGTGATGAAACTCATCCTTCCAAATAATAATGAAAAAAGTTGTGGTAAAAAAGGCAGAAGCATGATGTTTATTGAGTGATATTGGTTCATACACTTGATAGTGAGGTGGTGTTCCTTCAGTCTAGAAAGATGGTGTGATTTTGTTTCATTCAGCTTGCTGCATTCCAAGCTGATACTTTAGACCTTAGAAGTCTTAAAACAGTTTTGGCCAAATGGCTCTTTTCAGTACTGCTGCTTTAGGATGCCCAAGATACTGTGGCTTTTGAGTGCTTTGCCAGGTATATGTGTGCTTGCTGTTAGGAAAATGTTGGTGGTTGTTCCTATGTGTCCTTGATTTCACAAATCAAGATGTATAGTGTGAAAACTGCTTTGTGCTTCTCTTTTCCTTGCAGGTGATGTTCGTAATGACATCTACGTAACGTTAGTTCAGGGAGACTTTGACAAAGGCAGTAAAACAACGGCAAAGAACGTAGAAGTTACAGTATCTGTTTATGATGAAGATGGCAAAAGATTGGAGGTATCAAAACATCGGGGGTGGTTTTGATTTTTATACCTGCTGAAGCCTTTTTAACATCTCTGTATTTGCCAACCCAAGTCCCTATCTATTTGCAACAAAACTTTCTCCTTAGTCAGAACTATATAAGTGTTGTCATATCAGTGCATGCACTTTGGTACTAATTTCATGAAGAGCTCTGAGCATGAGCCATTCTGTCTGATTTTAACCTGGTTCATCATTTTTTGTTTATTTGGCTGGTTGGTGTTTGCTTGGTGTGGTTGGCTGGTTGGTGTTTGTTTATTTGAATGAAGTTTTTACACAGATGTGAACGTTTTTTCTTCTGTTTGTGTCTTCCAGAGTGTCATTTTCCCTGGTGCTGGTGATGAAGCCATTTCAGAGTACAAGTCTGTAATATATTACCAAGTAAAGCAGCCTCGTTGGTTTGAGACTGTAAAGGTATACAAACTGTTCCAATAATTTCCTCCATGAGGCTTAATAGGCAATTAATAGAGGTTTCAGTGGAATGCCTTCAGAAACAAAACTAGAGAAATCCAATGCTTGTGATTGTGTTTAGCAGAACATAAGGAATAACTCAACCAAGGAAAGCTCTGAGAGGCTGCTGGAAAATAGATTTGATTTGTATTGCATAATAAATCTTCTCTCATCCTTCTGGTCAAGGTGACTGTTAGAGAGGCACTCCAACGTCTGCTTAGGAATGGTTTACCCTATTTCTATGAAGCTGACCTAGACAAGCAGGATATTAAAGTTAAAACGTAATTGCCATGGTGTTTAACTCATCAGTGTTTTGGGATCTGGCTGACTGTGCTTTAAGCTTGCTGAATTTGCTTGGCTAATAACATTTTAGCTGAAATGTCATGTTTTAATATTACAGAGGAGGCTGAGGTTGGCTTTCTAAAATATATTCTGTCTAGCTCTGCTCAGTGGAAGCAGTATATGTGTACTGAGCAGGCACATACAGCTACTCCCCATACTGTTATTTTAAGTCTGAAGGTGCCCAGGTTGCATCTGTAGACAAAACAAAAGTGGCTGCTGGGGAATGGCAGAAACCTAGCTGTGGTGTTGGGGAGCAGCACAGCACAAAGCCTGAGTGTGGGTGTGATTAAGAAAATACAATGACTCCAGCAAAAATACTGAGGGAAAAGAGCACTGGTTGCATCTCTGCAGAGTGGTTGCAAGTTAATCAGAGACACATTAACAGTATATGTGGTACAGGTGTTGCATAGGTAACAGGTTGCAGGTCTTGTCAGGTGACTTAACCAGCCTTCCTTTGTTTCTTCCTTCTTGCTTTCTTGGTGCAAGAAAACGGTGACTTTTTCCTGGGGAATCTGGGACTTTTCATGTCTTCTCTAACAAAGTGATGCTGGTACTTTATTTGAAAGCACATTTCTTGGAAGATG
Organism: Urocolius indicus; assembly: GCA_013401255.1. NCBI lineage: Eukaryota > Metazoa > Chordata > Aves > Coliiformes > Coliidae > Urocolius > Urocolius indicus. The sequence goes on from WBNH01007034.1 coordinate 820,084, forward strand.
TCCAGATGAGATTTGGTAGTGGTTGATGATGTTTGCAGATAGACCACACTGACTGTTTTTCCTTCTCTTTTCTTTTTCCCAACGTGTGAAGGTCGCAATCCCCATAGAAGATGTGAACCGCAGCCACTTAAGGTTCACGTTCCGTCATAGGTCATCACAGGACTGTGAGTAATTCAGCCTTTTCATTATGGTTCTTGTCAGTGACTGGTGCCAAAATCTGCTGGAACAAGCGTAACGTTCCTAATCTGTAATTGACTATTGTAATCACTTTTGGTGTGGGAATAAGGGGTTTTCTTCCTGCATATTTATGTTAGCATCTCAGCTTCTTCCCATTACATCTTCCTTGCTCTTGCCTATTGACATCAAGTTTCTGCTTTCATGCCCAGTTATTTTTCTTTTTTCAAGTCATATAAGCTACTGAAAAGGCTGATGTTTTTCTCTGTCTTAGGAAGTTGGGTGGGGAGTACTGAAGATATTTAACAAGCCCACATGTGAAATGGGAATGTGGAAGAGTTGATAATAGGCTTAGCATCGGTGGTTGAAGACTTAGCTGTTAAAGTTTGTTTCTGCTGCTGGTTCTTACATTGACTTGTGGTGGTTTTGAAGTCATTAAGAGATACATGAGAGCTAATGGGTTTCCTCAGCTTTCCTGTGATGTTGCTGGCAGCTGAGGGGCTTTAAGCTGTTGAGGATCAGACTGAGACAGCTAGCCGTCTTCCATTTGTCAAGAGTTGTTTTGCAGTGAAGTTTGAGGATTTGCCTTGGTTGTGATAATGTTTATTCCATCTAGTGATTACAGGTATTTGGGTCTCTTGATAGGTAAGCTTTCCTAAATCTGCAGCAAAGTCTTTTACAGTGTAGACAAAAGCATGAATCAGATACCATCCACTGGATGTGTTTTTAAGACATACAGTACTCTTCATGTCTACGTATCTGTGTAAAATGTGGCATCTTATCCCACAGCAGTTATTTAATTGAAGCTGTATATTCTGCAAATTGATCATTAATAACAGATTTACTTAGTTGGGAGAATGATACTTGCTAATGAGATCAGAGTGCTGAACGTAAGTGTCATGTGTGCTACAAAATACTAGAGTTAGAGATATCTTTAGGATGACTCAAACATTTAGGTTTGCCGTGGTTTCAATATTCAATAGAGGCTGGGCCTTAGGGCTGCAGGGCTGGCTCACAGGCTCCTTGGGCTATCTCAAGTTGCTTGCACTTTCTATCTAGTTTTCCTTCCCCACTTACTGTATGATCTCTGCTTGCCCTGTTGTTTTGGGTTTTACTTAACTTCTGATAATAGATTTTGAACAGTGAAGCAAACTGAATGCATTTTCTAGGTCATTTTGGTTGAGGAGTGAGTCAGCTTTCAGAAACTTAAGAACTTGATCTCTTAATTATCAGTCCAATTTCTGTTTTGGTTCTAATGTTTCTCCTCCGAAGTACAGAACCCTGAGGAGATCCTCAGTGCCCTTAAGTCACTGTTCTGTCACTTTTCTAACTCCTAAAAATCTGAATTTACAAATGCATTGAAGTTCTGTTTTCAAAAAGCTACCTTAATCCAGCTTTCTGAAAGAACAGACAGGATATGGAACTATTTGGTGTCTGGCAGGTGTGGCCAGATTCTAATGCATTTATCTTGCATTTAAGAGTCTCTCCTAATTTCTTGCACATGTTCTCCATCAGAGAATCTTTACTAGGGCCGTTCAGTTACAGGTTAGCCATGCTTCTGAGATTTAGGTGCACCGTCCGTATAAGTATGAAATAATTATGTACTGGTTTGTTTTTGTGGTGGTTTTTTATTTGTAACAGCCAAAGATAAATCAGAGAAAATATTTGCCCTGGCATTTGTGAAGCTCATGAGATACGATGGAACAACTTTGAGAGATGGAGAGCATGACCTTATAGTTTACAAGGTAGAGTTTTGAGATACTTTGGCCTTTCCATTGATGCAAGCTCAGCTGATGGACTTGTGGTGGGTTACTTTAACAGAATTGCTCAGAAAAGTGTGTTAGACACTATTCTGTTAGATCAAGCAACTAAATAATAAGTAGTGTGGGATTTGAGTATTTGGCACATTGATTAAAGCTTGAATATGTGTTCTTGGGCACTTTTTACTGTGTTTTACATGGGTTTTTGTGGCTGGGAAAAGCTCCTTCTATAGCCCTTTAAATATCACATCTTGACTTTTAATTTGTAGGCAAGTTAGTGCTAAATTACTGATGGTAAAGATCAGTTGGATAGCTTAAATTCTGGACCAAACTTAGGAAAATCCAGTGCAAATAATAAGACTTTTTTATGTACCAAGATTTTTTGTTTGGATATTTTGAAGTTGTTTCCTGCTGTATTTAAAACACAACTCTAGGCAGAAGCAAAGAAGCTGGAGGATGCCTCGACGTATTTAAGTCTACCATCTACTAAAATAGAACTGGAGGAAAAGGGACACTCTGCAACAGGGAAGAGCATGCAGAACCTTGGCAGCTGCACCATCAGCAAGGACTCTTTCCAGATTTCTACTCTGGTTTGTTCAACAAAACTTACACAGAATGGTAAGTTCACAGAAGTGCTGGAAGTTCTGCTCCTCAGGGTTGGAGTGAGGTTATGTGTACTGAGTTGCCTGCCTTTTCCATCCCTCTTTCTCTGGGAATGGATAGTGAGTTGTTTGCCACATAGTCTTGCATTAAATTGTTTAGATGCAGCAAATGCATTTACTGAGTGTGTGTGTGTGTATTATCCAGTCTTTTCTCTGCCATGGGCTTTGTTTTGCTTTAGAGCAGTACATATTTCTAAGAAAACAGAAGAATCCAGAGTTAAATGGTAACAGGAATATTGTTTGCCACGTAGTTGAGACTTCTGTACTGAAGAACACTGAAAACGGGGTCTTTTTCCTTCCTTTGTGGCATTTTCCTTCTTTGTTGATATGAATAATAGCAGTAAGGAAGAGGACGAGTTTCCTTTCAAGAGTAGGTAACATGTCTGTCCCAAATAAGCTGTTATATGTTATTTCCAAGGTGTGATATCCATATTTATTTAATGCCTGAAAAAAGCTCTGATTTTTCTTGTGTTGGGCAGAAGGGATGTGAGGATGAGGGTTGTGCCAGGGAGGTTTAGATTGGACAGCAGGAAGAACTCTTTCACTGGGAGGGTTATTAAACATTGAAACGGGCTGCCCAGGGAGGTGGTGACGTCACCATCCCTAGAGATGCTCAGAAGACTCATAGATGAGTTGCTGAGGGTTACGGTTTAGCTCAGTGACAGGCTTGGCAGTGTGAGGTGAATGGTTGGACTCTGTGATTTTAAAGGTCTTTTCCAACTGCAATGATTGTGTGACTCTATGAAATCATGCACATGTTCACATGCAGATGCAGTACTGTGGGGGTTGGTGTATTTAGGGCCTTTTAAAGCTTGCCTTAGATATGTTTTTTCATTTGTATTTGTCAGCTGGCTGACTTCATCCAAGGACTGTAGAAAGCAGAGCTCTGAGGTTCAGATCTATCAGGGGAATCGAGGTTGTGGATGAGAAGTGCTTGGGACAGGGAGTGGGTTTGGGGTAGTGATTGCATTCCCATTCATGAGCCCTCTCTGCAGTGGGAAGGTTACTACTGTAGCATGACTTGGTAGTCAACTCCTAATCTTTCTGCAGTGTTTTTCAGTGGCAGTTCTGTTAGAACACATCCTAGGTGTGTTTCATATTCAGAGCACATCAGATTCACTGCAATCTGGCAGTCTTACAGCCTGAGAGGGTGTTTCACAAAGAAATCAGAAATGGGTTTGGAATTTCATTGCAAAGATGGGATCATAGCTCAACAGAATCACAGTGGGTCCAGTGTTTTGTAGAACACAGAAACCAGCATGTGGAATTGAGCTGCTATTTGTTTATGATAGGATGAGGAGTTCTTTACCTCAGTCTTTCCTAGTGCTAGAAGTATTTCATAGTGCTAATATATTGATGTTGCTTTCGTGTACATATTATTGAAGTGAAGCCTGAACATTTTTTCATGCTTAATTTACATGCAATTTGCTTTGAACTCCTGACCTTTCTTTGATATTACTATTAATTGTGTTGTCTGTGAAACTTTTTCTCAAAGTAGCCAAAGCTTTTTCTTTCTTTGAAGTATGTTGGCAGTATTGAACACGACCACCGTGAATCCTTCAGCAATTTAGTAAAGAAACAAAAATTCATCATTAAATTCCTCCCTCTGGTATAACTTACCATCTAAACATTGACATCTCTGTTCAGTTTATAGTTTCTGAAGCTGATTTTAACTCCTGTAAAATTTTTAGTATTCTTCCTTTACCTTTCTTACTAAGTAATAGTCTGTCAGTATCTTCCTTTACCAAAATGCTGAGCCAAAACTCCTCTGTTTGGTCCTCCGTAATAGGTTTTTTTCATCACCCTCTGTAAGTATCTTGACTTTAAGCCTTATTTTTAGTAATCCAGAAAGTATGTTCATAAATAATGTGGTGCTTTCTGCATTGTATTTGTTGCTGCAGAATATGACTTCATCTGTTTTCTTGAAGAGAAGTAATAGTTTTAGAGTATGCACTTCATTAACATTTGAGGAGTTGTGACTTCTTGCAGGATATGTTGGAGCAATGCGTTTCCCTGGCCTTTTCTTAGAATTGGCATTTGATGTTGAGGAAGAGCAGCAATGGAAGCTGAAATCGTAATTTTACAAAGCAATATACACTGTGCAAAAACCAGGCACTACAGTGGCATAACAAGATATAAATACACAATTAAAATACAACTCCTAAAGATTGGAAAATCAAATGCTGAAAGTCAAGAGGGAAGGTTACTTCAAAGACAAAAATTTGACTGGAAGTGTTGCCTGACTTCAAGTCAGTGCCTGGACTTTGAGGAAATTTTGAGTGTGTGTAGGGAAATCACTGCATAGGTACAGGTCAAGGGAAGTCCATAACCAGGAGCCTCGACTGTTTGCTTCCAATTGCTAAATAAGCTGTAAAAGACAATTTTCATATGTAGTCAATATAATCATAAATGACACAAACCCAAATAAAGCTGCTATTGGCCACTTGACAGGCTAGATGTTTGTTCTAAACCTGTGCAATTAAAACTCCTCATCTGTCTTTTTCCTCTGATACTGATCACATACATTTCAGTTGACCTGATCTGACTAAACTACTACTATTTACTGTAGGATAAAATACTGCTTCACATTCTTACGCTGTTCTGCTTCATTATTTATACTTAGACTTAGATTAACTGACTGACTGGCACTTAGCTGGGGTTATGGCTTGCAGTAACAGAGTGAATGCACTTTTTTACTGTACACTGCAACTTCTTTTTCTGGTAGTTGGGCTGCCTTGACATTTTCTGTTCGCATACATACTCATTTAGCATTTGCCGTGTGTTATCACGCTGAAAGTACACGTGGGTTTGTTTTCTTGGGGCAGTACACGATGCCATTCAGAGATAGTCTGTGGGCTGACTTTTGTTCACATCATTTGTTTTGTCAAGCTGGTGCCTTTTTATAAGTCAGACTGAAACCAAAGTCAGTGGTGGAAAGCTGGTGTAAACATGTTTGGGGAACACTTTGCATAACTCATGGAGGCATCTTTTACTTCTTTTCCAGAAGCAGTTTTTCTATTCAGGCTGTGACCAAAGCCTTAAACTCAGCATTTATACTTTTTGTAGGATATATTTAGAAGAATAAAAAAGCAGAGCTTGGATTGTTCAAAGCTTTAATGTGGTAAAATGCTTTTTCCTTCTACTCCCAAAGAGATGATGGTAAGGCTTGCTTGGAGTGTTGCTTAGAGAAGAATCTGCCAAGGACAACTGCAGTCCATTCTACTAGAACCAATTTTATTTGTTGCTTAGAATGAAAGATTTTGTCATAGTATGGCAGCTGCTTTGAGTCTCTGCATATAATTTCAGGAATATACTCTGCAGATGCCTGGACATGTTCCTATGTGACCTGATCTAGGTGAACCTGCTTTTGCAGGGGAGTTGGACTGGATGATCTCTAAAGGTCCCTTCCAACCCTGCCATTCTGTGATTCTATGAGGTGCATATCTTTGCAAAAGGTTTGGTAGTTGTCTTAAAGGTTTGAACCAAAGAAGTGAGGGGTATTGGTTGGGAGGAGCTGCCAGGCCTTCAAGAGTTCCATTGGTCTTAATTCACGTAATATAACATGCAGTGGTAATCCAGTGGCTAAGCTTAAGGTAGACACTTTTAAATCTTCTGTTTGTGTCTCTTTGGGGGCTTCTATTGAGGATGACTTAGGGGTGGTTTGTTTTGTACTGAAAACTGACTTTTAAAGGGGCAGGGAGGAATTGTTCCATGATGCTAGTTTGGCTAAGGTAAGACGAGCTTGGGGTTTGGGTTTTCTGGGTGATTCAGGTCATATCTCAACAAATGCAGTGATGGGTTTAACTTTCTGGTGCTCCCCTGTGGTTGTTACTGCTTGCTAGTTTGCTTATTTGCTGGGAAGGTCCAATTGTGAGGTCCTCATCAGAAGATTTCCTTAAAGGAGACTGAAAAGTGGTGTCTCTTTATGACTAACAAAAGAGAGAGCTTGCCTTGTGTGTACACTTATTAATTAGTGAATACTGGAGTGACGTGACCTCAGTGAGATGTAGAATCTGGGGACAAGACCCAAATTTATTTCATGATCTGATCATGACCCTGGCTCTTCATCACTTAGAAGCAACCAAGCAACTTGAGCATTATGAGTAATAACAAGCAGACGGTTTCCCACTGAAAGAGCTTAGTTTGCAAGTGTTTGCCTTGCATTGTGTCTTGTTTTCTTATCAGTTTATTCAGTGAGAGCAAGGAAGCTAGAACATTAATGCTGGAAGAGTCGTGGCCCTGAAGATGTGACTGTGTTGGTGGCTGACTAATTTCAGTTTGGCATCTTTTTCTAAACACACAACTGTTGTGTACAACAAATTAGAACTAAGGGATTAGACTTTCTTGGCTGGATTGTAATGCTGACATTTCAAAAGCAGGCTGCTTTTCTGTAAGCCTTTCAGAGTTCCTCCATGGTGGAAGGATTGTTCTTGGTTTCTGCAGTGTCACAGGCATATTAGAAATACATTGCTGTCCAGTGAAAACGACCTAAGGGAGTAAACTTACTTGTCCTGAATGTAGTTGTGGAGTATGAAATATCCCAAGTGATATAATTGCTTTTCTTACTTCTAGTTGATCTCTTGGGGCTTCTGAAGTGGAGATCTAACACAAACCTGTTGCAGCAGAATTTGAAGCAGCTGATGAAAGTTGATGGTGGTGAAGTGGTTAAGGTAACAAGTTAATTTCTTTTAAAAAATCAATTTGGTGTAATCATTTTGCTGAACTCCATGTTTTGAGGTATTTTTTGTTCCCTGCACACACTTGCACATTAAATTTTAACCAGGTGTTTCTCAGCTGTTGGGATGCTAATGCCCTTGTCCCTGCCCTCCAAGAACATTTCAGATGCTGAGCACTGGTAAAATACACAGAAAATGCAAACTTTTGAAAACGTAGGGTGTCTTTTATAGCACTTCAGTGGATCTTTATATACAGATGCACAAAGGCAAAAAGGGGGTATTTCTTTGCAAGACTGGAACATCTTGAGTGATTGCAGAGACATAATAAAGACAAGTTTAGCTGTGGAAAAGAGTAGAGTGGGAATGAGTTGTAATAAATCAGGTTTAAAAGCATGTCAAAAGATGTAGTCTGTTGGGGACAGATCACCCTTAAAGCCCAACAGTGCATTTTACTTCAGTGCATTTTAAGTTGGTATACAGAAGCATCATGAATGCCTCACATTGAAATAACTTAAAACATCTGAGAAGGCTGATGCTGACTTTTATTGAGTAGGGTTAAAATAGTATCCCATGCTATTGGGTTTTTAGGAAAGTTCTACCTACTGCTCGTTTGTTGTTGATCATGTGATAGGTAAAAGCTTGATGCTGATACTCCTGCCAATCATCATCGTGATTCTGTCACTTGTAACTTTCCCTCTTCTCCGTGCACTGTTACAGGACTCATATGAAATCATACTCCCTTCTCCCTGTTGCATGGGGATCTGAGCAGAAGCTGATTTATGCACAGGACAGAAGAGTGAATGTTTTGTACTGCTCTCTTCACCATATTTCTTCTACTTTTAGTAGACCACTGTTTGTTATCCAACTGTTACAGCAGTGTTCTGAAAGTCTGTGTGTAGACTGCTTTGTTGCACACTCATAATATCTAGTTTGTTGTTTTCTATTCTTTCAGCCTTTTTTGGCCTTCAGTACAATACATAGTACAGTCTGGGTATGTAAAAAAGAGTACACACATGATCAGAAGAGATTCAGTTTTTCTGTTAAACTAGCTCCATTTTTTTTTAAACTCCACTAAAATGCCTCTGCCCACTGGTGCTTGTTTATGGTTAAGTAGAATTAGCCAAAACACTTATTCTGTGATGGACTGTTTTAGTAGTGTATGGAAACTGTGACTTATATCTTCCTTTAACAGAAGCTCAGGCTCCATTTGTGCTCAGAGTCTATAGGACATAGACTCTAGAATCGTTCTGAGATTCTATGATATGAGAAAGTAAACTAATAGTCTAGGATTATTTGTACTAGCTCCCTGCCTGAGAAATGTTCTCCTGCTACTTTATACAACAAAATCATCAATCCTATATTCTTTTTGCTCTTATATGAAATCCTTATGAACAGATTTGAAACTTGGATTCTACTAATGAAAGCCAATATGTGATGCCTAAATATGAAGTCCGGATTGCTCAAATCACAGCCTTCTAGCCTTCTTTTGTTTTTAAATGGAGTTAGCCAGTGATCGAGATCTGATGATATTACTTCTCTTCAAACCAAGATAGAAAATCCCCCTCTCAAAGCTCAGAACCATGCTTTACGCTTTCCTTCCTGCCAGCTGCTGGTTAAATCTTCTCTATTTGCGTGTGTTCTTGAATTGAACAAATGAGACTGTGAGAAGGCTGTCTTTTCCCCCCAAATCCTGTAGTGAACCTATGAGCTGGATCTTCCCCCAGAACTGAAGGCCAAAATCAGCTGCCAGCATTTCTTCAGATATTAGTAGCACAAACTATGGCTCCACATCTGCTGGTTTTGAGGAGGTTTGGTGTTTAGCAGTGTTTAGTGAGCTGCTAAATGGAGGTTAATTCCTGAAATTTAACTCTAGATTTAGTAGGTAGTCCAGGTGAATCATGTTTGATCTTGGAGACTGTCATGGTTTTGGGTGGGATAGAGGTAATCTTCTTCCCAGTAGCTGGTAGAGGGCTATGTTTAAACAGAAATGAAGTTTTAAGGGAGGAAGGCAGGAGTCAGGCTGTCTTTCCATCACTCTCACAGTGTATATAACATCTCTTTGAAGTTGCAGTCTCAGGAAGCAATTGCCTTCTTGTTGTTCAAATATTGTCCCTCGACTATTCCTTGCCTCGTCTACAAGACAAAACCCATTTTTACTTGGATTACTCCAGCACATCTCTTGATGCTGAACCCTTTCTTTCTTGACCAAAACAAACACAAAGTGAGGCCACAATCTGTCCTCATTCTGCCTTGGAGGAGCTCAAGTCATTTTTGTGTCATCTGGTGGAGGAAGCTGCTCAGACAGAATCCTCATGCCAATAAAACCGAGCACAGTGATGAGTATCTCCGAGCCATGCATGGATTACTTGCTGTCACTGGGAGGAAATACTGTAGTTATACATGTGTAAAACAGCTTTTATCCCTCTGCTTTACTTGAATCACTTGACACTAATCTGCTTTTACTTTGGTATTGCACAGATCAGGGTGTCCAGCCAACTGGCTAGAGAAGACTCTTCCCCTGTTACAGTGATAGTCGTGTAGGTTTTGGGCTGGGGCAGAAGGTTGTGTGCTCTGCTTCCCATGCCTGCATGTGTGCTCCTATTTGGAATTGTGGATCTGAGGTTATGCAATCATGAAAAACAATATGCTGTTCACTTTTCATTGCTCAGCTCCAGGCTACTGAGGATAACTTGATTTCTTTGGCATGAGATTTCAGTTGCTTGTCTGGTTTGTGCTCTGAAACATCAGTTTCTGAAAGTTGCATGATCCTGTTGACTGCTGAAACTGACTTTTGAAACACATTTTTGTTTGTTCACTATAATAAATTAAACTTACTGCTCAAGTGTAGTGAGTGTGATGTCTGACCTTTCCTTCTCATGTGAGTGATGTGGGGCTGTAGATAATCAACTTGACTGGAAAATAATTTGCTGAAAACCAAAATGTTACATTTTCCTTTTTTTTGAGCTAACTTTTAAAATGACATTGCTTTCTGAAATGCATAAAGGATGTCTGGAGAAACCTGTGACACCTGAATTCCATTGTGCCTGTAAGATGTGATGAATTGTGTGTTCTGTTTGTAGTTTCTTCAAGATACATTGGATGCACTTTTTAACATAATGATGGAGAACTCGGAGAGTGAGACATTTGACACATTAGTGTTTGATGCTTTGGTAAGTTTCTGTTGGGGATGGAATACAATGTAGGTGCTTGCAAGGATGAATAAATAAAACAAACATGATGTAGATGCCAGAATGAAGATTATTAATGACGCAGATCATGTTAGCTGTTACTTACTATTGGATTTAAAATGAGTGGAAGGTTTTATATTCTGTTTGAAGTTTCAGCTGAACTTAGGCAAAAGGGGTTAGGACTTGTATTGTCTCATCCTTCCAAAAAAGATGGAAGCAATCAAGCCCAGTCATAGTGGATTAACAGCAGAATTAAGTACAGAAACAGAAAGTTTCTTTGTGGAACAGAAAACTTTGTTATGAACACAAAGCTTTCACAGGAAAGGAGAATGTTAATATGTTGGGAGAATAAGAACCAAAGCCAGTGGGGTTTGAATGTTACAAATGTGGCTCTTGTGGAAATAAAGATGGATGAACATGCAATGTTAAAGTTAATTATGCTTTTTTTTTTCCCTAGGTATTTATCATTGGACTGATTGCTGACAGGAAATTTCAACATTTCAATCCTGTCTTGGAAACCTACATCAAGAAGCATTTCAGCGCTACGTTAGCCTACACGTAAATCTGAAACATTTCTTTTCTCATGTGGCTTGTCTGATTATTTTTTCCCAGGTTAATGTTATTCAGTTCCTTGTTTATGTAGGTGAAGTAGGAATTTGCTCATAGAGCTTGGGAGGGTAGGGAGATTCTTGAAGAATACTGGAGATAGCATCTTAGTCTTGAAATAGTAACAGTAAAGCATTTGGTCATTTGCAAGGAGAAAGTCTTGATGATTTCAAAGTCACTTTGTAAGGAAGGAGTTCATAAGCAGTTCTCTGTCATACCTGAGTAAAATCATGTCCATTTAAGATGCTTCAGATGTACAGTTTGGCCCTTTAAATTAGCGTTCTACCTGTTACCTATGTTACTGTCACTGGGGAGAAAGCAGTGAAAAGCCAAAGGTCCTTTATTTTTGTTATCTTTAATATTTATTTGACAGTTAGGAGAGTTTGTTGCTGCTTCAGAGTGTTAGTGTTGGAGGAGAAATGGATAATGAATGTCTTTGCTGTGTTGGGAGGAAAATTAATCCAAACTGGGAAACCAGCTGTACATGTGCCTACTGCACAATCTGTACTATGTGACCAGAAAACGTTTGAGAAGTATTGATTTTAAAGTAGTTAAGAAGACTTAGACCTTGAGTCACAAGTTTGACGTGGCAGCGCTTCACTGAGTTACAGTCACTGTTGCAGCCTTCATGGGGAGTGGATAAAGGATGAAGCATCCTCCAGCATCTGATTTTATTAGCAAGAGCTGGAGGGCCCTTTCTCTGATAGGCATAGAGATCAGCCTTCCCTTACTTAAAGGCAGGGAGGCAGAAGCGGGTTGAAGCTTGAGGACGCTGGAAGAGCTGAATTCTATCCCCTCTCTGCCTTCTATTGCACAAGTTGAGAGGTTGCACTGACAATACCTAAGTAGTTTCTTGAAGTTCTTGGGCAGCTAGTTTACTGCTGTTCACATAAATGCCCATGTGTTGACATATCCATCTGCTCAATGTTGTTTTCTGTTAGAGGCATATAATGTTGTACTGACTTTTAATGTCAATGATGAAACACACAGCGTGGCTGGGATCACTGAGAATGGAATTGCTTGTCGCGTTCAGGTGCTGATTTACATTCACTGGGAGGGAGGTAGCTGAAACAGTATGATTTCTGAAATTGCTCCACTTTCAGGTTGGATAGGCTTTGAAATGGGGACTAGGAGAATTTCTGAGTGGGGTTGCATATGTTATTTGGAAACAAACTTCTCAAATTCTAGCCCAAAATCCATGGGAAAACTCTGTAGAAACTCTCATTCTGTGTTTTTTAATTGTAATACTGTGTATTTCATGTAACTGTTCTTCTTATTTCTGATGATTATTATGAATTCCATCTTTATAATACCCTAAATCTGACGATCTCTAAATATCCAGCAGAAAATGAGTCTTGCTGAGGTTGGCTGTATTGCTTTTATGCTCAATGCTTTTATGTTCTTGTGTTTTCTCCTTTTTTTTTTCCCCTCAAGAGTAGGTTGCAGCTGCTTTTAGCAGCAAAAACAAGAACTTAATGAATTTATTAGCTACATAATTAATTTTGAGACTTGGTGGGCACTACTTAGGCCCAGAAATTTTTTCTTTAAACCTTTCAGAATTGAAATCCCTCTCTGCACGTGTGTGTGTGTGGTTTTGTATTCCAACAGAAAGCTGACTAAAGTGTTGAAGACGTACGTGGATAATGCTGAGAAGTGTGGGATCACCGATCAACTCTTCAAAGCCATGAAAGCTTTGGAGTACATCTTCAAGTTCATAGTCCGGTCCAGGATCTTGTTCAATCAGTAAGTATGGTGAATGCTGAAACCTCCTGGAATTTCTATTGACAGTATTGTTTCAAAAAGTGTCAAAAATGACAATACCACGCAGCAGTTGCTCAGCATTGCAGTGGTTTAGAAGTATCGTGAGTTCCTAGAACGTATTTCAGGAGACAGCTGTTCCTTAGCAGCAGACTGGATTTTCTTAACAGTGTTTTAAGTAGCAGTGCACTGCTAAAAACGTGTTGGGTTTTGCCTTTCTAGAGTTCAGGTCTCTGAGTAAATAAAGGTTGCCACTATTTGGGAAACTGGGGTTGACTGGTAGTGTGGTTGAAATGTTGAAAGTACCAAGTAACCCTACTGCCCTGTCCCTTAGCTAGGCCTGGGCTTGCCTCAAGTGGCTGCACAAATCTGGGAAGGCTAAAGTACTGAAAAATTTGCAGCAAAGCAAAGGGGTGGCTTTTCTGTACGGGGAAATGTGATGTTTGTCCTCGTGTGGTGCCTGCAGGGCTCAGGGAGAAGCTGTGATATGCAGAGGGCTACACATACATAGGCCAAACATGGAGAGGGAAAAGAAACAGAATCAAGAACAAGAGGGAAAAGGATTGTGAGTGCATGTTGTTGGCACATTGCTTGATAAATGATAAAAGAAAACCACAAGTATGTTTGGAGTTAAATCCCCAACAGCTTGAAGGTCCCCAAGTCCTTGCCTGTCAGAGCATAACAAAGCTGTTGGTGTTTGGTTGCAGTTTGTAAGGGGCTAAAGTGGACCTCAGTGGGTTTCAGTGAGTGAGGTGGGAATGTGGAAAGAAAGAAGGGCTGCAGAAGGAAGGGCTGCAGAAATCCTTGCCTTGAGTGATAGTATTTTTGATAAGAGAATAATTTTAGTTTCTAGAAAGGCTCTTTCTATGCCTGCTGCTGTGGTAGAGACCCGCCAGGGGGCTGTTTTCTGCTCCCCACTCATCCTCCTGCACAGAGACTCACTGCTGCTGTCTGTGTGGACATCTATCCATAAAGTCAAGCATAAATAACTGTTGTAAGTTATTGTGTAAGTCAGTCCTGTATTTTACACAGGAAATATTTAAGAAGTTATAAAATAAGTTGATGATGTGTTTGTCTTCACTTAGACTCAATCTTTTCCCTACTTGTTAGAGATGGTAACAACCTTATTAGAAGGGATTTATGGAGAGCTCTGAAGTCACCAACTTCACCAGCTCTCCTCTAAATTAGAGATGGGAGTCTGGCTGTGAGATTCATGAAATACTGCACGTCACTGAGACTGTTGCAGGTCCTACAAATCACTTGAAAGCAGAAAAAAAATAATTACCTCTTGCTGCAGATGAGATTTACAGACAGTATGGCCCTCTGGTATTGGCCATTGGATTTCCTGGTGCTAAGCACTAATTCACAGTTCTTTAGCTTTGGGAAGACACAGCTGTCAATGACAAGGGATTAATCAGCGAAGCTACTGAATGCTGAATGACACCGTGATTTGTTCTGCTGCGAGGCTTAAATCCTGCCTGAGGTGTGTGATTTGAAGTGATTATAATGCAGGAGTGTAGCAGGGTTCTGAAATATCATTGGTGTTTTAGTGAGAAATTGCAAGGAGCCAGCAGATCCTTGTATTAAAGAATATTGCATAATCTTAGCTGTGGTGATTTGGTAGAGGACTGAATATATGGCCAAGAAGGCCAATGGCAGCCTGAGATGCATCAAGAAGAGTGTGGCCAGCAGGTC